>JAJJWW010013978.1:0-463602 GCA_023531295.1 Papaver armeniacum
GAAAGACAAAGCTCATGCTCTTATGTTCCTTAAGAGGCATATCGATCCTAACCTACGTTGGGGTTATCATCACTTGGAAACGCCAAAAGAGCTATGGGATGCTCTAGATAGCCGTTTTGGGAACATTCATGATTCCTTGCTACCACAATTGGTCATCCGGTGGAATGAAATCCGCTTTCTCGATTATGTAAAAGTGAATGATTTCCAAAAAGACATGCTATGATTCGTGCACGTACGGACTTCTGTGGAAAGAAACTTACGGATGAGGAAATGATTGGGAAAACCCTATCGACCTTTCCCACCTCGTCCATGATACTAGCGAACCAGTATCGTTTAGAGGTGGACAACAAAAGAATCACCACATTCAGTAGGTTGATAAACTTATTGCAAGTGGCCGAAAGACACAATGAGATTCTTGTCAATAATAATGCCAGAGTCAGTCGGGAAAAAGAAAGTTCCCGAAGCTAACCATGGCAAGGTCAATAAGGAAAGAACCCCAAAGGAAAGAGGGATCGAAATTCCGATTCACATTCCCATGATCCATACCCACGTGGAGATAATGCCTCTCGTGGAAGAGGACGTAAGGGACATAATCGAGGTCGAGGACGTAAAGGTCACTCTAATGTTTGGCACGGAGAAGGAACTTCGGCCATACGGTGGTGATCCTAAGTTCGAGAAAACACCTAAAAATCCCGCTAACAAAAAAGGTCGCAGACGAAAGTGCGCCTTGTTTTAGGTGTGGATTTACGGACATTGGTACAAGCATTGCAAGGCTAGTGCCAATGTAGTCGCGAGCTACAAAAAGTACCGGAAACTCTCGAACTAGAGGCTAACTATATGGAAGAAAATGATGTAACCCCTAACGTCAACCTCACAATTTCAGACTTCCTGGGCAATGAGGACTTTGCCCCAATAATGGATGTGCCTGATTTTGCTTGGGCCTAAGAATTTAGTTTCTGGCTTGCTAGACTCTGTCTGGTTTTAGATGCTTTGAAGTTTTTATGTTATCTTAGACTATCGTTTGTTTAATAGTTTGAGTAGGTGTTACCGATTCTTTGAACATGTTCTTACCATCTTTATGTTATGTGTATGGATTATCTATAAGTACTTATTTTCTATTATGTTCTATAGAATTTTACTTTGCTCATGATAATCTGTTGTTTAGCATGTAAATTAGAATGGAAAGGAAGCCATTCTAGTAGAACAAAATTCTCTAAAGGAAGTGAGATAAATTGTTCGTTTTTCTTTGTATGTAACATTCCTACCTAATGTACTTGTAGGAATGTCTCCAGAGAAATTGAATGTCTAGTTGATAGTGCAACCACCCACACTATCCTAAGAAATAGACAATTATTTGTCGATTTTACTCCTTATAATACATTCTGTGACTACGATGATTGGATCATCGCAAGTAATAATTGGGCGAGGTCTTGCTCAATTCTTGTTGCCAAACGGCACAATGATTAAAGTCAAGAAGCTCTATATGCACCAAGAGCTCACCACACTTTGTTAAGTTTCAAGGATATCCGTGCAAACGGTTATCACTTGGAAACTTCTTGTGAAAATGGAATTGAGTACATTTATGTGACCTCTAGTGAATGCGGAAGGAAGCGCATCTTAGAGAAACTAATGAGTCACTCTAGTGGATTGTATATCACCACTATTAGGATTATCGAATCCCATGTGGTTGCCAACGATGAACTGTTGGCGGTGACTTATATAAGATTTGGCACGATCGACTAGGGCACCCGGTCGTGATATGATGATCCGTGTTTTGAAGAACTCACACGGACATCCGTTCTTTCGAATGAAAAAGAAAATGGGACAAAAGATTGTTACAATGCAAAGTAACAATGTGCATTCTAAAGTAAATGATGCACATTTTATGCCTTCTAAAGCAAGAGAAGTGCAACCTTCGTCTTCCAAAGTAATTGAAGCGCACCCACTATCCCATTCTTCTTCGTTGTCCTTATCGAAGGCACATCGCTCATTCTCGCAAAAGCTTGTTCTCTAGCAAAGACAGGATCGAGACCATCCTATGCTAAAGATACCAAACAAAATATTCCATTTTTACAAAGAATACAAGGTGATATTTGTGGACCTATACATCCAGAATGCGGACCATTCAGGTATTTTATGGTTCTGGTTGATGCTTCGACCCGTTGGTCACATGTTGCATTGTTGTCCACAAGAAATGCTGCATTTGCAAAGCTCCTAGCACAAATTATACGACTAAGGGCTCACCACCCTGATCATCCAATCAAGTCTATCAGACTTGATAATGCTGGAGAATTTACATCTAAAGGATTTGATGATTTCTGTATGTCTAATGGAATTGACATAGAGCATCTCGTACCCCATGTACACACTCAAAATGGTCTCGCAGAAGCTACCATCAAAAGGTTACAGATGATAGCTAGGGCATTGGTTATGCGTTCCAACCTGCCTATTACTGCCTGGGGGTACGCCATATTGCATGCAACATTACTTATTCGCTTTAGACCCACTGTTAGCCAACCATTTTCTGCGTACCAGTTGGTAACTGGATATGAGCCTGATATTTCACATTTACGCATATTTGGTTGTGCCGTATACGTGCCTATTACGCCCCCACAGCGTACTAAGATGGGTCCACAAAGACGAGTAGGTATTTATGTTGGATACGAATCCCCAACAATTATCCTCTACTTAGAACCTTTGCGGATTGTCACTTTGATGAGACAACCTTTCCGTCGTTAGGGGGAGGTATGGAAAAGGACTTCCAAAGGGAACGACAGGAATTGTCGTGGTGTGTTCCCACGTTGTCTCATCTTGATCCCCGCACTCCACAATGCGAAAATGAAGTGAAAAGAATTATCGATCTTCAGAATGTGGCAAATTCAATGCGATGCATTTATCGATATTGCTAAAGTGACGAGATCACATATACCAGCCGCAAACGTGCCTGCAAGGTTGGAAATTCCCGACAAGGAAAAGGTACCATAAATATAGGTACCAAGGCTACACTTGGTGGAAGTGTAGCTGAGGCCGTGGCCCCCAAAATGAAGAGGGGGAGACCACTTGGTTCGATCGATACTCACCAAGGAAGAAAAGGGCGAGTAAGGCACAAACCGATCCATATATCATCAATACTGAGATAATCCATCTCATGAGATTGTCTCTGATTACTGATTATGTCCATGAATCATTCTGGGGGATGCCCAGAAGTTTGAATTGATTCGAGAAACAAAGAAATCTCTATGGATTGTGAAAGTTCATACGTGTTGATGGAAAGATCCTCCACGCATATTGATGATATATTCGCATATACGGTTGCTCGAGAGATTATAGAGCACGATGATATCGAACCACGCTCTATTGCGAGAATGCCAAAAGAGAGCAGATTGGCCTCAATGGAGAGATGCAATCCGTCTTTGAATTAAATTCACGGCAAAAAAGACGGGTATTTGGTGCGGTAGTGCTAACCCCACCAGGTGTAAAGCTGTAGGACATAAATGGGTATTTGTCGAAAGCGTAATGAGAAGAACGAAGTCTTGAGATATAAGGCTCGCCTTGTGGCGCAAGGTTTCTCACAACGCCCGGGATTGATTACGAAGAAACGTACTCTCTGTAATGGACGTCATAACGTTTCGTTACTTAGTCAGCTTAGTTGTTTCAGAAGGACTTGAAATGCAACTTATGATGTGGTTACCGCATATCTCTATGGGGATCTTGATACATAGATATTCATGAAAGTTTCAGATGGACTTCCATTGCCCAAAGCAAGTAACTCTAAACCACGGAGTGCGTTTGCAATTCGATTGAAACACTCACTTTACGGATTAAAGCAATCCGGGGCGGATGTGGTATACCCGTCTAAGTGATTATTTGATTGGGAAGGGATATACAAATAATGAATTGTGCCCCTGCGTGTTTATAAAGAAAACAAGTTCCGGATTTGCTATTATAGCTGTCTATGTCGACGACATGAACATAGTAGGTACTCTTGATGAACTAAGAGAAACCGCAAGCTATTTGAAATCCGAATTTGAGATGAAAGATCTTGGGAAAACTCGAATGTGTCTAGGACTTGAACTAGAACATCGAGCTTGTGGAATATTAATCCACCAGTCTGCATATGTCCATAAGATACTCAGGCAATTTAATATGGACAAAGTGCACCCTGCTAGCACTCCCATGGTTGGTCGAACTTTAGATGTACATAAAGATCCATTTAGTCCAAAGGAAGATGGCGAAGATGTATTGGGAGATGAATATCCCTATCTAAGTGCAATAGGCGCATTATTTTACTTAGCACAATGTACTCGACCAGATATCTCATTCTCAGTGAATTTGTTAGCTAGATATAGCTCAGCGCCAATGCAGCGTCATTGGAATGGTATAAAGAATATCTTTAGATACCTAAAGGGAACCATTGACTTGGGTTTGTTTTATCCCTACGAAGACGAAAGGAGAGATGCTAATGTGATTGCGACTCCTTATACTGAAACCCCAAATAATGTTTTGGTTGGTTTTGCTGATGCTGGGTACCTCTCATACCCACACAAAGGTCGATCACAAACTGGATACGTGTTCACTATCGGGAATACAGCGATATCCTGGATATCGACCAAGCAAACCCTTGTGGCTACCTCCACGAACCACTCTGAGATCATTGCCCTACATGAGGCGGTTCGTGAGTGTATATGGTTAAGGTCTATCATTACACACATTCGAGGGACATGTGGTTTGAGTTCTAACACTGAAGAGCCAACTTGCATTTACGAAGATAATGCAGCTTGCATCGAACAGATGAAGCAAGGGTATATCAAGGGTGATAATACGAAACATATATCACCAAAGTTCTTTTACAATCAGCAGCAACAATGTCTTCTAAACATTCAAGTCAGTAAAGTAAAATCGCGAAAATGTGGCAGACTTATTTACTAAGTCATTACCTAAGTCCACATTTGAAAAACATGTGAGAAGTATAGGACTAAAGAAATTGTCCGAACTTCCGTGACTCCATCGGACTAAAGGAATTGTCCACTCCCATGATTGTATTAGACTAAAGAAATTTTCATGCATTAGGGGGAGCATCAAATGGTACGTTGAACTCTTTTCCTTCACCGAGGTTACTTTTTCCCACTGGGTTTTGTTACTCGAAAAGGTTTTTAATGAGACAACAATAATACCATAAATGCAAATCATGGAGAGATGTCGACATCAGGGGGAGCATCCAGAGATGCACTGATGACATCAAAGTGTGTTGTACTCTTTTCCTTCATCGAGGTTACTTTTTCCCACTGGGTTTTGTTACTCGAAAAGGTTTTTAATGAGACAACAAAAACACTAAAGATACAACTTCGGTTGAGGCTATCCTTCTCCTTACAAGTGTTCAGGTTTTTGTGCGAAATATTTTTCCTGACACGGTTCTACAAAGGAGAAGATTCCTGACAAGCGACGCCATTTCAGAAGCTCAAATATTGTCTTTTCTCCTTCGACCAGTTTTTATCTCGACGAAATTTTCTGGCAAGGTTTTGGCAAACGCAATGAGTATATAATGGTGGTCATCCAAGGGGGAGTGTTGTAGAAACATGAGTGGGGAAATGTGTGACCACCACATGTGGAGACATGCATGTAGACTTCACTCTTTGTACTTGACACATGTAAGGTTTACTCTTTGCTAACCAACAAGTGTACTACTCAAATCCCACTATTGCATGTACTCTTTATGTATATAAAGAAGGAAGTAGACAAGTAATGAGAAGTACTGATTTCCCTTTTCTCTTCTCTTTAATAGTATTCTCTCTTTTATCTTCTATCTTACCATTTTACTTTATCAAAATCCCATATATATGCAATTTTAAGATTTGAGGTAGTGCCAAACGGTACAAAGACTTTAATACAAGAAAACTCTATAAATCCTATGAATTTTAATTGAGTTACCAAACACACAAGGAATTTGCATGAATCCCATGGGATTATAAATTCCTGGAAACGGTGAATTCTGCAAACAAACCCACCATGAATTAAATACGATAACACACGGATGTTACTCATATATGCATGTCATTTCTCGACCAAGGAGTGTTTTGCTTTCCTCTTTGGGGAGAAATGAACCTTTTTAGGATCAAGAGATCTTACAACCATCGAAGTGCTAAGCGGATATGATTTTTTCATATTAAAACGTTTGAGAAGCTTCTCTGCGTACACACTAATGGATAAAAATTCTTTCCTTATAATACTCGAGTCGTAAAGCAAGACAAAACCTTAGTTTTACCGAGATCTTTCATCTTGAACTCATTCTTTAAGCATTTTTGTGCTTTGGAAAACTCTTCAGAAGTTTATACAACAATTATAGCAAATTCAGTGTTTTCCTCTTTAATAAAAGTACATGGGCTTATAGGATTATTCACATATCCCGACTTAGACAATTGTACCACAATCGTCCAAATTGTTTCGAACCCTACAAATCTCAATTAGTTTTAGTGGATACATATGACACGATTTATCTTCTAATAACTGAAAACCTTCAGGGATTTTCATATAGATATTTGTATCCAATTTTCCATATATACAGATACACAGTAACCACATCCATTAGATGCATGCCGAGTCCTTCAAGGACTACAATACTAATCAAATATCGAAAGGTAATTACATATTCCTCCGTTTTTTTAAAACGGAGGTAGTTGTTACAAGAGAATTTGTTTCCTCGTAATCAATCCCTAGTTTATGTGAGAGATCATGTGCCACTAGTCTCGCTTTATAGCGAACGACTTCATTTTATCATTTCGCTTGCGCATAAACACCCATTTGCAGACAACTAGCCTCATATTATCTGGTATTTGGGCTGCAATACCAAAAACATTGCGCTTAGCGAGAGAATGTAATTCTGCTTAGAATTGTTTTTTTCCATTATAACCAATCATTCCTTTGAAGTCATTCCTTTATAGAGTGTGATTCAACACTATCATTGTTTCCCAACGGTGGGAACACAGTCTCATTAAATGATAATCTGCAAATCTTGTTGTAAAAACATCCCATGTTAATGGCTCAAGGTATCGAATTTTAGATGGGGTGAGTCAAATCCACCATATATCCCAAGTCGACGTTGTGGGAAAAACTTAGTGTGTTGTAGTGGTGCAATATGAACGTAAACTACATAACTAGAAACACGTAAATGAGATATATTGGGTGGATGACCTAGCACATGTTGTAAAGATGAATACTGATTATTTGCCCAAGTTCAGTAACATACAAAGTGCAACAACGTACAAAATAGCATATCTCGAATCATAAACAGGGAGCTGAGTTTTCAAAAGCATGGGTCTAGCAATGAGCTGGAGGTGTTTGGTGAATTATTATACTTATTTTGTGTATGCACATGAGCAACAAGATGTTAACCTCAATGCCTAACGACAAACAATATGCGTCAAATGCTTTTGAAGAAAACTCTGTTGCACCATCAAGCCGAAAAAACTTGATAGGATAATCAAGAAAATGAGCACCTAATCTAATAATTTGTGCAAGAATTCATACAAGCGCTAGATTACGTGATGAAAATAAACAAACATGTGATTATCTAGCAGAAACATCGATTATAACCATAAAGTACTAAAAGGGTCCATCATATAGATGTATAGGACCGCATATATCACCTTGTATTTTTTGTAAAAAAAAAAAGGTGATTATAGAACCACTTTTGTCAAGGACGTTTCGTGAATATTTTTTGTTAGTTATGTAAAGGATGTCCCTAACAGTTTTGAACTATTTGACTCATCATAATAAAAGCTGGGTGTCTAAGTCGATTGTGCCACCATACAAATTTATTCGATTCATAAGACTTTCGAACTATAACCGACTAAGATTCAACTTTTCGAATCTCTATATGGTACAACCTAGAAGTGACGAAACCTTGAATTGTTTATATGGTTGAAACATTATCTAGAATTGTTTACAAGGTTGCAAAACATTGTTTATGTACGTGGTTCCATAACTGTAGAACATCCAACAAGAGCTTCAAGCTTCTTAGCAACATGCATTTCATTAGGTGGTGTAATATACAAGTATTCATTACTGTTCTCATCAACTTTTTTAATGCGGTATATATTACGACATATATCTTTAAAACTCAACAAATTCCAGTTGAATCCGTAGGAACATAAAGTATAATTGATAGTGAATATGGTGCCACCCAGTAATGAGATACAAGCTTTATCAGCACCTTCAACAAGGTTAGCTGAACTATTGATGGTATCAATATTATCCTTGAACCTTTGTTAAGGTGAAAAAATACTTATTACTTCGAAATGTCGAACTTGTCGTTCGGTTATCAACATGAAGAAAAAATCATAATCTGGATTTCCTTTGGAGTCCATGTCCTTCCATATACATAAATAAATGTATATGATAGTTGCACAAAATAATTTTAGCAAAACATTATATGACACATTTTCATACATATTATAAAAGTGGAAACCAAAAAGATTACTACAAGCGAAATTACCAGAAAAAAGTTAAGTTGACACACAAGGACATGATATTACAACTTCAATTTGCACTAAACAAACCATCAACAAACTGATCAAACCCAATCTGGTACTCAGTACCCTCAAAATCAAACAAGTAATTTTAAACCTCTAACTTTGGAGATTCTGTGAAAAAATTGTGTTTTGCTATATTTATCTCGATGTCTGCATTTTTTTCTTCTTCTGAGATTGCATGTGAAGTTCACAGAGATGTCAAGCAGTGCAACAAGATTTATATCAATGGTGTATACAACCACATAACCCTGGTCATTTATCTTGGGGGGGGGGGGGGGGGATTCAGTCAGGGCTCTTATGAGGATTAAAACGTGATTCCTTCCCCTTTTCTTGCTTCGCTTTCGTATTTTTATTAGAAGGATTTTTGGGGGAAATTTTGTTTACGGTCTCCACGTTTATGTTTATTTCCATGATAAACATTTTTACCACGATCATGTCCATGCCCATAATACGATGCCTCATTTACTTATGGTACTGGAGCAGAACCACAAGGACGACCCTTATGATTTTCACCAACTATTCGATTTTCTGCTTGGTTAAAAAAAATATCATATTAGAATACGGCGTTCCTGATACATGTACTGTAGTACCATATGCAAAGAGTGAAAAATATTGAGCGTCTTCTCTAGCTTTGATCCTTTTGATAACGGCTCACCACACATCTCAAATTGAGCAACGATTTTGTACAACTCAAAATTGTGACGCCACGCTGATTTAAAATCCTAAAGTCTTAGATGAATCCATGCGTTGCAAATTTTTGGCAGGGTGACCATTTAAAATGGTCGTATCTCTCCTTAATTGTATTCCATAGTTTTTGAGGGTCTTTACAGTTCATAAACTCATCTCTTAAGGTTGTAGAGAGATGACGATGCAAGTAAATTACAACTTTGGCACGTATTCAGTCAGGGCTCTTATGAGGATTAAAATGTGATTCCTTCCCCTTTTCTTGCTTCGCTTTCGTATTTTTATTATAAGGATTTTTGGGGGCAATTTTGTTTACGGTCTCCACGTTTATGTTTATTTCCATGATAAACATTTTTACCACGATCATGTCCATGTCCATAATACGATGCCTCATTTACTTATGGTACTGGAGCAGAACCACAAGGACGACCCTTATGATTTTCACCAACTATTCGATTTTCTGCTTAGTTAAAAAAAAATCATATTAGAATACGGCGTTCCTGATACATGTACTGAAGTACCATATGCAAAGAGTGAAAAATATTGAGCGTCTTCTCTAGCTTTGATCCTTTTGATAACGGCTCACCACACATCTCAAATTGAGCAACGATTTTGTACAACTCAAAATTGTGACGCCCCGCTGATTTAAAATCCTAAAGTCTTAGATAAATCCATGCGTTGCAAATTTTTGGCAGGGTGACCATTTAAAATGGTCGTATCTCTCCTTAATTGTATTCCATAGTTTTTGAGGGTCTTTACAGTTCATAAACTCATCTCTTAAGGTTGTAGAGAGATGACGATGCAAGTAAATTACAGCTTTGGCACGTTTCTTTGACGCACTATGTCCGTCATTCATCGTACGACCAAGGTTCTTTGCTTCCAGATGTACCTCTACATTGAGCCACCATGAGATAGTTTCACCAGTAGTTTCAAGTGATATAAAATCAAGAATAATTAAATTCGACGTCATTGCAAAGAAACGTAACAGATAATTATCAAACTTGTCCTTCAAACGTCGAAACGAAATTTGAAACGGTTGATACGTACTACCACATTTTATACACCACACCGAGCAGTTCGTACTGATATCATTTTAAAATTTCACTAAATAGTATCAGTTGTGTGTTGATATCGTGTTGGAATAACCAACCTTAAGTTTTGGTTACTATATGAATATATATAGCTAGTAACAGTAAAGCTAAGTACTAAGTGTATGAAATGTTAAGGCAAGCACAATGGTGTGTGATTTACCTTAGCTATAGCTTATTTGAAGCTAACCGAAATAGGTTTGAGAACAACCTCATTATGGCGCCATGGCATCCCTTAGCTAAATCACAAGAAAAATCAGTTTCCATGTAAATTATGCCAAACGGATACTCAGTACCCGTTTAAGTCAATGCGTTGACTTGATTCAAACGGATACTGATTATTCGTTTTTGGAGTATAAACATCCAGTAGAACCGCAGGTTTGGCAATTCTCCTTATTCACTCACTCTTTTCTTTCTCTCCCAACCCTCACAATCTTTCTTACCCCCTTTTGATTTTAATGGTAATTTAGCTTGAATCGTTATTTGAAATATACATATCTAACTTATGTTTCTTTAAATTTTCATAAAATGCAGTTCGGTTACAATATCATCAAGAGACAAGCAAGGAATTTTCGCATGATGTATGTTATGAACTCTTGAAATCTGAAATCAAGTTTTAATCCCTACAATCCTGATGAATGATTAGATTTGAATGTTATATCTTATCTTTATATATTCATGCATCATATTTTAATCAAGTCATCGACGCCACAATCCTGAGGAATGATTATATTTGAATGTAATATTTTATCTTTATGTAATCTCTATCAGATGTGAATCAAATCTTGGTACGTTGCTTGAAAAGGTGTTAAAGATTAAGCAATTTGAATAGAACTAAAATTGAAATTCTACAAAACAAACAAATAGATTATAACTCTTGATTCAAAACCTAATTCACTTTGAGTGATTTGAGAAAAAAAAAAGTTTTTATTTGTTAGAGCACTGCTCGGTCGAACTCGCATGCGTTGTTATCTCAAGCATGTTTGTCAATGTTAGTGATCAAAACTATAAGTATTGATTTCTAGTCTACTATATAGCTACGTATTGGACTAGGATAGAAAGTGTAGTTGAGCTCAAGAACTCCATGGAGATCATCATACAAGACGAAGGACTACTCAAGGAACTGGTGGATCTTCATCGACTAAAAGGTATGTGGAGACTTGAACTTATCTATCACTCAAAAGTCTATCTACTCTATCTCCTATTTTCAGACAAAAGTCGTTTTGCTATATAGACTTTGATTATACACATTTGCTATTTCGAGCCGTGTTTATCTCGCCTATCTATTTCTCGAAATATGTGTTGGTAAGCTTTTGCTTTGGCCAAGTTCATCTTTACCTAGTGACGAAAGTCATGACACGTTTCAATCACTTTGGAAATTGCTTACTTTGACGAAATATCCTCTAAGAATGTTTCAATGATTGAAATGAGAGTTTAGATTAAATAACCAATGTTGGATATAAGCATTGTGTGGCAACACATATATGTATAAGTCCTTTTTCCTTGAACCGAAGTTTGCGAACTCTGTTGATCAAGATAACCGGAATCAGAGTCGTGAGCTAAGTCTGCGAACTGGCGGAAGTTCTCTTCCCAAGAAATTCTGCTGGAGTTTGAGAAATCCTTCCGGGAACTTAAGTCCGCGAACTAAGTTTGCGAACTTGAGTTGGTTATATCTAAAAACGATTATTTGTGAACTCGTTTATAAAAATTAAGGAATGCAAAATGCAAACCGTGGCTATATAGTTCATGAACCGATTCGAGTGAATCAAATCGTTTTTGCTTCGATTGTGTCTTGTGTAGTTACATAAGATTTCCTTGCAATTGAACAACTCTCTAACTAGTTCATTTGAGTCATTTGAACTAGTAATGGTGAAGAAGAATATGGTTGATATGAAAGTGCTCATATGACTAACCATTTGGTTAACTATTGTTGAACCAACAAATGTTCATGTTTGCGTACGGCTAAACCCAAAATAATACATTTCATTTGTGTGGAACAAGCTAAGTTTTCGATCCAACGGTTGAAAGATATTAGCTTGAATCTAATCAGGTTTTCGTCTAACGGTGAATATTGAATGCTTTGTTACCAAGCTAACATTGATTGCAAACCCTGATTTGAAAGACTATATAAGGGAGAACTCTAGCAACTGGGAAACCTAATCCCCACACCTTCCGTGTGATACTAGTTGTATTAGCAAGAGTTGATTCTCCTTTAACCTTAGGTTTTCTTCTTAAACCAGGTTAACGACTTAAAGACTTCATTGGGATTGTGAAGCCAGACCGATACTACTTTCTCGTAGTTGTGTGATCTGATCTTGCTGATTCTATCGTTTTGAGTACAATCGTAACGATTGGCTTGAGATCTTTATCTCCGATAGGCAATATAGAAAATTAATCACAAACATCTTTGTCTCATTGTTTGAATTCCACAATATCTTTTTTTCGCTGCGTCGATTAGGATTATTGTGAGGTGATTGATAATACTAGGCTGTTCTTCGGGAATATAAGTCCGGGTTATCAATTGGTTCCTGTTCACCTTGATTTATCAAAAGACGGAACAAAACTTGTAGGTTTATCTGTGGGAGACAGATTTATCTATTCTGTAGACTTTTCTGTGTGATAAGATTTGTTTATTAAAGTCTTCGACTTTGGGTCGTAGCAACTCTTAGTTGTGGGCGAGATCAGCTAAGGGAATCAAGTGCGTAGTATCCTGCTGGGATCAGAGACGTAAGGAGAGCAACTGTACCTTGAATCAGTGTGAGATTGATTGGGGTTCAACTACAGTCCATACCGAAGTTAGTTTGTAGTAGGCTAGTGTCTGTAGCGGCTTAATACAGTGTGGTGTTCAATCTGGACTAGGTCCCGGGGTTTTTCTGCATTTGCGGTTTCCTCGTTAACAAAATTTCTGGTGTTTGTGTTATTTCTATTCCGCATTATATTTTGTTATATAATTGAAATATCACAGGTTGTGCATTTGAATCAATCAATTGGAAATCTGACCTTTGGTTGTTGATTAAAATTGATTGATCCTTGAACATTGGTCTTTGGTACCGTTCAAGTGATTTCTCTTGTATTCAATTAGACTCGCAGATTTCTATTTGCTTGAGAAATAATTGAATTAAGAAAGAGAGATAAAACTCTTTGATATACTTTATTAAGATTGAGTCTAGTTGATTCTCTTGAAAGTATATTGGAGTTTGTCCATACAGATTGCTAAGCGAAATATTGGGTGTGGTTGTTGTACCCTCGTTTTTTCAATTGGTATCAGAGCAGGCAAACACGTTCAAGACCTTACAAGTCCGTGTTTGTAGCAATCTGACTCTATGGACAGAGGTGATATCTCTATCAACGTACCACCAGTCTTCGATGGCTCTAATTACTTATGGTGGAAAATTGCTATGCGAGCTTTTCTTCAAGCACGTGATTTTCAATCATGAGTATATGTTGTTAATGGCTATGATGGTCCCGTTGTGGCAGTTGGAAATGTAAATGTTCCCAAGAATATTGGTGAATACATTCCTGCTGAGATACTTGCTGCAAAGCAAAATTCTGACGGTTTGAATGCCATCATACATGCCATTACCCCAAATCTTCAGCACCATGTTTCAAATTGCACTAAGTCTAAAGAAGCTTGGTATATCTTAGAAACCGTATTTGAAGGAAATACCAGTGAAAAGGAATCTAGGCTTCAAAACCTTAATTCCGATTGGGAAAACCTTCGTATGGCAGATGAAGAAACATTTGATGAGTTTAATCACAAAGTGTCTGAAATTGTTAATGCATCTTTTGCATTGGGTAAGACCATTCCTGAAAAGGACATTGTGATGAAAATTCTCAGATCGCTGCCATCTAGATACGACTCTAAGAAGCATGCCATCGTTGAGGGAAATAACCTAGATAATCTCTCCAGAAATACACTGGTTGGGAAGCTTAAGATCTTTGATCATGAGCATTCATCTGAAACTAAGGATGTTGCGTTCAAAGCACTAAAGGACACTAAATTACTTGATAAAAGTAAAAAAGTGTATATCTCTGAAGACGACCACTCTGAGACTGATTCATCAGATGAAGATCTTGACAAATCGGTCTCGATGATCACAAGACAGTTTAGGGATCTTCTGTTGAAGAGAAGTAAACGGTTCTCCAGAGATAAGCCTAAAGCATCAGTCAAACCTCATAATCGTGTTCCTCTTAAAAATAGGGATATTGATGAAACTTATGATGAGGATATGACTCAGTGCATTAAGTGTAAAGGATTTGGTCATTTTGCAACGAGTGCCCAAATCGTAGAAAATACATTGGGAACAAAGGTCTTGCTGCAACTCTTGATGAAATGTCTGACAGCTATGATTCTAATGAAGATGAGAAATCAAGTGTTGCACTTCTTGGTGAAAATATTGATTTTTATAATTGTAGCAATACATACATCAATCTTGATATTCTTTCAGAAGAAAACCCAGCTAATCTGGAAGAAAAAATTGACCCATTCTTTGGAAACTCTATATGTAATGTTTCAGGTTCCACCATGTGTCTAGATATTTGCACATCTCAGAAGCCTGACTGTTATCCTAATTTGACGTGCTCGTATTGTTCTCTTAAGGGTCATGAACTTTCAAAGTGTTACAAGTACAAACACCAATTGAGGCACGTCAACAAACTTCAACGAAGAGCAAATCAATTAGCAAATAAGCTCAAACTTGCTCAGAAGACCGCTGAGGTATGTAGGATTTTATCTTCGTCTAAGAAGTTAGTTTCCAAGGATAGACCAAGACCATTAGAGAAGAAAATATGGTCAAGTCGTTTTGATAAACAGAGGTCTGTGGATTCCTCTAAAGAGGAAAATGGTGGACAAATTGTTGTTCACCGCAATGCAACTTGATTGTGTTGTTTTGGAAATCTTGTCTCATGTGCCTGATCAAAAGAGACAAGATTATGTAGTTCTCAGGCTTTAGGAAAAGGTTGTTCTCTTCTTTTCTTAGTTTTTTTTTTAAAAATCCCTGTCTATCAATAAAAGAGGGTTATTCTCGACAATTCTACTCTTGTTATGGTTCAAAATTGTGCGTGCACGAACCTGTTAAAGGTTAAACTTACATTCCTTTTTCCTTCTTTGAACTTCTTTTTATCTCAAGACCACTTGTTGAGACTGTGATTTCCTCTCACAAACCCATACGCCTATGGATGCTCCAAGTACCATGTCTTCTGATGGAAAGGATGTTAATATGATTGTCAAGCCACCAATCATGAAGGAAAAAGAGAAATATCCGTTATCTCCGACATTGAAAAGAAAAAGAAGGACTCTGAGGAATCCTAGAGATGTTCCTTCAAATTCTCAGAAGTTTTCTGATGTTCTTTAAGTGTTGAAGGAGATGCAAAAGGAGATTCATCAAATAAAGGCTTATGTGTTTAAGACTCATGAGATTCTGAAGGCCCTGGTTCGACATCAGTCAAGAAGGTTTATTGATATTAACTCATATCTTCATGAACCTTATGTCCCAATGGCTGTTGACGACAAGGAGTTCGGGGACGATAAAGAATTCTTCAAAAATCTTATTGTCTAGTAAATCTTCTTTTTTCTTGTTTTGTTTAAGAAGAATAACTAGAGTTTGGAATAGCCATTATTGTGATTACACATAGCTATGTCCAACGTTTTCATCTTCATGTTTTTAGATTTATTGGTTTAAATTCTAAAATTGTTTGAAAGATGATTTTTGCAGTATTAATCTTTATGGTTTTATATATTGCAATTTGTTATGGGATATGTGTGTTTGCGTCCGTGAACTATGATTGTCCCATACCTTGTCGAAAGTTAAGTCCTTTATATATCGATATGCATGTGTTGATAAAAGAAGGAATGAACTTTTGACAAATTCAATTATTGATGGAAGATAGGTTAAAATCTTTTGTTTACAAGGATTATGTCTATTGTATGTCATTGTGCAAATGGTGATGGAAAATAGAATGAATCCTTGCTTATTCCACGGTATAAGGTCCCCCGATCTACAATTTTTGTGTACATACTGTGTTGTTCCATAAGGTGTCTTATGTTGAGCTCTATCGACTGAGTTAATTTTTGACTTAGTTGTTGCTCCGTGAGATACTTTGTGTCGAGCATGTACAACTAAATTAATCATCCTTGTTTGGTTATTTAGTTGTTGCTTCGTAAGTTCTCTTATGTCGAGCATGACCAATTAAATTGATTACTTTTTGTGATAAATTTGGCTGAGTATTCCAATTAGATTAATTATGGGTTCTCTTGTGATTAATCTAATTGATTTTTTGAGTCTCCATAAGTTCACTTATGTTGAGCATTTCCGGTTAAATTAATCATGGGTTCTCTTATGGTTAATTTAATTGTGTACTTTGGATTCAAGTTCATACTTGTATGTGATTTGTTATGTCCAAAGAAATCCTTCTTTTCTCTTGAAATTAAGGTCGCTCTTGTTGTTCTTTAGGGAATGACATATTATGGGGGAGAGTTCTTAGGCTAAGTCCTATGGGCTAGATTGGAGTGCTAGATTGGCCAAAAAGTGTTGCAAATCATGAAAAAAGTGTGGGAAAAAAGTTAACACTCAATCTGGCTACTTCTCTCTCCTAGCATTTGCTCGCAGTCGCACTATCGGCGAGATTGAAACGCTGAATGGTGCGGCACTCAAAAAGTTATCTCAACGCCGAACCGTTCGGCGCTCACAAAATCTAACGGCTGAGATTGAAACGCCGAACCGTTCGGCGTTCAAAAATTAACCAAAACGCCGAATGGTGCGGCGCTCAGAAAAACGCCGAATGGTTAGGCGCTCACAGATGACGTGGATGGCCAAACTAGCAGCTAGATATCTAGTCCATAGGACTTAGGAGGTTGCCCAGGCTGACGTGGATGGCCAATCTAGCAGCTAGATGTCTAGCCCATAGGACTAAGCCTTAATTGAACTTGTGCTTAATTGCCAAATCTTTGTGGGGAGTGCGGATGTGGAATATTATAGGGGTTATCTTGTATCTTTATAAACTCCTTGATGAATGCATTTAGCTTCGGCTATATGATTGCATCTAAATAAGATGATATGTGCTTTCTTTTGGTCATGAAATGTCTCTTTCGGAAATTTTATTAGGATCCCGTTTTCGTACCTTTGCCAATTTTATTGACAAAAAGGGGGAGAATTAATATGTAGTTCACACTACAAATACATATGGTTTTCGGATCATTATGTAAGGGGGAGTGGTTTCCATGTGAGATGGAGTATTGACTAAGGAGGAGTGATACATATCACCATAGTATTGTTGTCGAAGTTGTGATGCAATTGAACTTTGATATTGTATAACAATGATTGAGAACTCTTGTTTTCTCGTTGTTATAGCTACGGATTTTCAACAACGATGATGCTGAACTTACAACCTTTGGGATCATTGGAGTACTTGGAAGTGACGAAGATTTCGAGTAATGTTGAAGATTAGGCATGTGGAATAGGAGCTACAAAAGTTAATTCATTTATTTTTGTATTCCATAAGTATTGATAGTTTTGTCATTAAAATTGACAAAGGGGGAGATTGTTAGAGCATTGCTCGGTCGAACTCGCATGCGTTGCTATCTCAAGCATGTTTGTCAATGATAGTGATCAAAACTATAAGTCTTGATTTCTAGTCTACTATAGCTAAGTCTCGGACTAGGATAGAAAGTGTAGTTGAGCTCAAGAACTCCATGGCGATCATCATACAAGATGAAGGACTACTCAAGGAACTGGTGGATCTTCATCGACTAAAAGGTATGTGGAGACTTGAACTTATCTATCACTCAAAAGTCTATCTACTCTATCTCCTATTTTGAGACAAAAGTCGTTTTGCTATATGGACTTTGATTATACACATTTGCTATTTCGAGCTGATTTTATCTCGCCTATCTATTTCTCGAAATATGTGTTGGTAAGCTTTTGCTTTGGCCAAGTTCATCTTTACCTAGTGACGAAAGTCATGACACGTTTCAATCACTTTGGAAATTGCTTACTTTGAGGGAATGTCCTCTAAGAATGTTTCAATGATTGAAATGAAAGTTTAGATTAAATAACCAATGTTGGATATAAGCATTGTGTGGCAACACATATATGTATAAGTCCTTTTTCCTTAAACCGAAGTTTGCGAACTTTGTTGATCAAGATAACCGGAATCAGAGCCGTGAGCTAAGTTCGCGAACTCAAGTCGCGAACCCAGTCCACGAACTGGCAGAAGTTCTCTTCCCGAGAAATTCTGCTGGAGTTTGAGAACTCCTTCCGGGAACTTAAGTCCGTGAACTAAGTTTGCGAACTTGAGTTGGTTATATCTAAAAACGATTGTTTGTGAACTCATTTATAAAAACTAAGGAATGCAAAATGCAAACCGTGGCTATATAGTTCATGAACCGATTCGAGTGAATCAAATCATTTTTGCTTCGATTATGTCTTGTGTAGTTACATAAGATTTCCTTGCTATTGAACCTGTAACTAGTTCATTTGAGTCATTTGAACTAGTAATGGTGAAGAAGAATATGGTTGAAATGAAAGTGCTCATATGGATAACCATTTGGTTAACTATTGTTGAACCAACAAATGTTCATGTTTGGGTACGGTTACATAAACCCAAAATAGTACATTTCATTTGTGTGTAACAAGCTAAGTTTTCGATCCAACGGTTGAAAGATATTAACTTGAATCTAATCAGGTTTTCATCTAACGGTGAATATTGAATGCTTTGTTACCAAGCTAACATTGATTGCAAACCCTGATTTGAAAGACTATATAAGGGAGAACTCTAGCAACTGGGAAACCTAATCCCCACACCTCCTGTGTGATACTAGTTGTCTTAGCTAGAGTCGATTCTCCTTTAACCTTTGGTTTTCTTCTTAAACCAGGTTAACGACTTAAAGACTTCATTGGGATTGTGAAGCCAGACCGATACTACTTTCTCGTAGTTGTGTGATCTGATCTTGCTGATTCTATCGTTTTGAGTACAATCGTAACGATTGGCTTGAGATCTTTATCTCCGATAGGCAAGATAAAAAAGTAATCACAAACATCTTCGTCTCATCGTTTGTGATTCCACAATATCTTTTTTCGCTGCGTCGATTAGGATTATTGTGAGGTGATTGATAATACTAGGTTGTTCTTCGGGAATATAAGTTCGGGTGTTTATGGGTAAAAATCGTTTCTGCCGATTTCGGTAAATTCGGTAGGTGAGTGAGAAACTGGTTCAAACCCTAAACAAATGTGCTGCACGTGAGCACTTTATAGATTCGAGAGATCAATCTGTACAAGTCCGGCCTAAACCAAGAAATGGCCGTTCAGGACTTGCTTCGGTCACAAAGTGGAGGAGAAGGGTTGATTTGGGGAGGAAGCAAAGAAAGGTGTTGAGACCAGAATAGTGCCGGGGAGATTAGTGTCTCGACTTGTATCAGAAAGTGAAAGCTCGGAAGCTTGCAAGAGATGAAAGCTTTTTGGAGAGCTTGCAAAGTTGCCTTTTCTGAGAGTGTAGTATTTTTCTCCTGACCGAGACTTGTTGTCTGGTGGAAATAGGTAAGACCTATTTATACAAGTCGAGATTGAAACGTACCCTGGCCTCATGAAGGAAGAGAGTAAAGGGTGAAATAATGGGAGGAGGTGGTAACCGCATGGTGTTAATGGGTGAAAACGTTTTCACCATTATTTCCTCTTTTATTTGACCGCTTTATTCATATTCACGCTTTCTTAATGTGAGCGTAGTGTACGCTGCATCTTTGTGACCGCCAAACCAAGACCCTGGAAAGCATCCCCGGTTTGTGTTGATGTCTCGAGTGTTGGTTGCATCTTGAGTGCAAGTGGTGCTGCTAGGGGCGCATGTGGCATGTGCCAATGGCATGTGTGGAATGCCTTTGTTGCGAGTTGCACCTCGAGCGCAAGTGGCAATGCCATAGCTGCTAGTGGCGTGTGTGGCATGTGTGGAATGCCTTGGTGGTAGGTTGTACGTTGAGTGTAAGGCCACGGCTAGGTAATAAAAGCTACCAGCGAGCGTGTTGGCATGTGCCAATGGCATGCGTGGCCAATAGGGTCACGGCCTGGTAAGAAAAGCTACCAGTGACGCATGTTGGCATGTGCCGACGGCATGCTTGGCCATTAGGGCCACGCCCTGGTGAGAAAAGCTACCAGCGAGCGTGTTGGCATGTGCCAATGGCATGCTCGGCCATTAGGGCCACGGTTTGGTAAGAAAGGCTACCAGTGACGCATGTTGGCATGTGCCAATGGCATGCTTGGCCATTAGGGCCACGGTTTGGTAAGAAAGGCTAGCAGTGACGTATCTTGGCATGTGCCAATGGCATGCTTGGCCATTAGGGCCACGGTTTGGTAAGAAAGGCTACCAGCGAGCATGTTGGCGTGTGCCAATGGCATGCGTGGCCAATTTGGGTCGCGCCTTGGTAGGAAAAGCTACTGAGTGAGCATGTTGGCATGTGCCGAGCATGTTGGCATGTGCCAATGGCATGCGTGGCCAATCTGGGTCGCGCCTTGGTAGGAAAAGCTACCAGCGAGCGTGTTGGCATGTGCCAATAGCATGCGTGGCCAATTTGGGTCGCGCATTGGTAGGAAAAGCTACCAGCGAGCATGTTGGCATGTGCCAATGGCATGCGTGGCCAATCTGGGTCGCGCCTTGGTAGGAAAAGCTACCAGCGAGCGTGTTGGCATGTGCCAATGGCATGCGTGGCCAATCTGGGTCGCGCCTTGGTAGGAAAAGCTACCAGCGAGCGTGTTGGCATGTGCCAATGGCATGCGTGGCCAATCTGGGTCGCGCCTTGGTAGGAAAAGCTACCAGCGAGCGTGTTGGCATGTGCCAATGGCATGCGTGGCCAATCTGGGTCGCGCCTTGGTAGGAAAAGCTACCAACGAGCGTGTTGGCATGTGCCAATGGCATGCGTGGCCAACTGGTCGCGCCTTGGTAGGAAAAGCTACCAACGAGCGTGTTGGCATGTGCCAATGGCATGCGTGGCCAATCTGGGTCGCGCCTTGGTAGGAAAAGCTACCAGCGAGCGTGTTGGCATGTGCCAATGGCATGCGTGGCCAATTTGGGTCGCGCCTTGGTAAGAAAAGCTACTAGCGAGCGTGTTGGCATGTGCCAATGGCATGCGTGGCCAATCTGGGTCGCGCCTTGGTAGGAAAAGCTACTAGCGAGCGTGTTGGCATGTGCCAATGGCATGCGTGGCCAATTTGGCCTAGGTTGCATGGTTTGCAAGCCTAGGTGCGGGCGCTACTTTGGCATGGCGCGGCTAGGGCCAAGGTAAGGGTGTTTGGCTTGGCGTGGATTGACTAGGGCCAAGGTAAGGGTGGCGTGGCTTGACTAGGGCCAAGGTAAGGGTGTTTGGCTTGGCGTGGCGTGACTAGGGCCAAGGTAAGGGTGTTTGGCTTGGCGTGGCGTGACCAGTGTAGCTAGGGCCAAGGCAGAGTGTGTTTGGCATGGCGCGGCTAACTCGAGTTAAGTGTGGCTGGCATGATTTACCATTGGCACGGAGGTGCGGCTAGCATGGTTGGCATGCTTCGGCGCGTTTGGTATGGCTGGCATTATTTGCCATTGGCATAGAGATGCGGCTAGCTTGGGCTAGGTGTGGCTGGCATGATTTGCCATTGGCACGGAGGTGCGGCTAGCATGGTTGGCATGCTTCGGCGCGTTTGGTATGGCTGGCATGATTTGCCATCGGCATAGAGATGCGGCTAGCTTGGGCTAGGTGTGGCTGGCATGATTTGCCATTGGCACGGAGGTGCGGCTAGCATGGTTGGCATGCTTCGGCGCGTTTGGTATGGCTGGCATGATTTGCCATCGGCATAGAGATGTGGATAGCTTGGGCTAGGTGTGGTTGGCATGATTTGCCATGAGCACGGAGGTGAATTAGGGTTTTGTTCGTTGTAACCCTAATTTGAAAAAAATACCCCCTATTAATTATTGACTACATGCATTAAATGTTCTAATAAATGTGTCACTGGTGATATTAGGTTATTTGGGGTTTTACGATTTTACCCTTTGTCTAAAAACCACCATCAACATTAAGTCCCCTGCTTAGCTCGGAACAGGAGCTTTGTTGCGAGGTAAGCATAAGATGGTGACAAACTATCAAGCAGAAACTGTAAAGAGAATTGAGGAGGCTCGTCGACCTTTTTATAAATAGGATTTGGAATCCTTGCCTCGGCGATTTTTGCGCAAATCGGGAGGTGGCACAATTGGGAAGTTTGCGTCATGAGAGACGAGGAAGTCAGGCGGCGTTGAGAAGTTGACGCGAGTTAGAAACCGAGCGTGCTAGCTGGTGGGACCGGCGCAAGGCAGGGAAGCTGTGCGTGCTTGCTGGCGGGACTTGGGCGGTCATTGGGAAGTTGGCGTGAGTTGGGAAACTGAGCGCGCTAGCTGGTGGGACCGGCGCAAGGTGGGAAAGCTGAGCGTGCTAGCCGGCGTGACTTGATGGGATCGGTGTGAACAAGGAGGGAGTAGGTGTTTCTATAGATAGCAAAGTTTCCTTATTTTGCCTTCCTTCACGCGCGGCTTCAATCAGGGCATCGTCCATGCCAAGAAATCTGGAAGCGTTATGTCCCTCATTGCTTCCTTTCCCTTTTTAAGGTCCTGTATTCAAACCCAACGCAACTGCATCATCTCCCTTGTTTGAGAAAAGGGTTCTTCTTGTTGGTCTCTCTTTTCTTTGCCTAGAGACGAATCATCCTCTAAACAGCGAGATTCTCCAAGTGAAGGCGCAAGATCTGACTCTTGCGAAAGCACCCCGACTAGGGTTATTCGGGCTAAGAAAATCATATCGGTATGTTTTCTTCTTCTTCTCTGTTCATGTTATCCTCTTTTTATATGTCTATAGACAAGATGGAACTTGATCATTTTCCCCATTATTTGCAGTGTATGATGGGACCTTCCAGGGATGGTCGTGCCTTTAACTTTTCGGAAAAGGACTTCAGAATTGGCGGAGATCGATCTTCTTCTCTTGAGGAGGCATTGGTTGGGATTGAGTCCTTGCTCCATGAAGCTAGTGAAATTATTAAGGACCTCTCTTCCATCTACCCCCGCGAAGAACAGGTGCATGCTCGGACTCTCTTGGGTTCAGTGAGCGTGGAGGAGAGCGCCATGATTCTTGATTTTGATGCGGATGAATCGAAGAACTTTCTTCGAAATGTCAATGAGAAAACCTCCGAAGGAGCATATGATGGAAACGAAATAGCCTTTGAAGTTTATGCCAAAGGTGATGTTGGTGATACCGGAGGGGTCATGGTGGCGTATGCTGGAATGGTCGTCGGGGAGGACACTGCTGCTGCTGCTGTGGCTGCTTCGGGATGGGATGTTGAGGTTCTTCTTTGCTAAAACCGTTGAATGGAACCTTTGTTGCCCGAAGGATTCTTGGGGGAAGTGCTTGAAGATAGCTTTGCCCGAGGGGACTTGTGCTCCATCCTTCGAGGGCTAGTTCCTCCCTTTTGTTATTTCTGTTAGCTGCTTAGTTCCCCTGATTTTTTTTTATTTTTTTTTTGGTAAACTCATCTTTTCCTTCTTCTTCATCAGTAAACATTTTGCTTCATATATATATATATATATATATATTTGAAAGAGGTTGTGGTATGATGACTCTGCAGTGGTTTTCTGGGTTTATCTGATGTATTTTTCTGATATCTGGAGAATTTGCTTGGAAAGAGATGTATTTATGCCCCCTTTTTTTTTTTTTTTTTTTTGACGGGAAGGGGAATCCCCAGGGAGAAATACAAACGGTGTATTCATCTTAGGGAAGTACAACTACTAAGAGGAATTGTTAAAGGAAATACTAAAAGGGGAGTAAATGGGAAGTACAGCTTTTAGGGATTGGATTCCTTGAGCCATCGCGAGTGAATTATCACGCCTTCAGGTGTGTCTGCATGATGATCTTGCAATATCCTCCCAAAAGGGTATCCGCAACCAGATACAGTTCGTCCTCTCCTTCATTGGTCGAATCAGTTTGAATAGCCATTTTTACTGTCATCCTCCCAACTTGAAATGAGCTTTCCTTAACCACTACATCTCCGATTGAAAACGGGTTCAGATGTCGCGCAATCGTTTGAGTCTTGGCTTCGTTGGTTTCAATAGAAGTTTCCAAGCTTCTTGCAAAGTGTTCAAATGGTCCAGCTCTCCATTCACATTTCTTGACAGCGTTCGTGCCGGTAATCGCGCCGAGTCCCCATGACGGAATGGGGGAAGGAAAGACTGGTTGCAGAAAAGGTTGCTCGGTCAGACTTACTTGCATTTGAAAACCATGAGCTAGCGCCAACGGGTCTTCTCCGGATGTATGGGTTTCTTCAGTAGTTTGTTGATGCGATAACCAGTGGGATGATTTGTTGGAATTTCCTTCGGGCGTGGACGTTGGCGGAGGGTGCACATCCAATTTCGCTTTGTTGTCGAGCACCCATAAACGTCCCAATACCATGTCGTGATCTAGTTCTTTGACAATATGGAATTTGCTATATGTTATAGCGTCTCCCATCTCGATCTCTAAGTTGATGTAGCCATGCGCGTTCAAAGCTTCTCCTCTCAAGTCCTTGATCACGGACGGGGAATAGGTAGCGTCTTGTTTTGTAAATCCTGCTGCCTTTAATGTCTTGAAAGTAATGATGTTGTGGTAGGAGGCTGTGTCGATGAGCGTGTCGTCAAATTCGTTACCTCTTAAACGGGACGTGGCCAGCAGTCCCCAGTTCTCCTTTTTGGTTCCGCTTTGTTTGGGAAGCTTGGCCCCCGGCGTGGTTTCCGAGGGAAGAAAAAGTCGTTTGCCGGATACAACGCGATTGAGAGCTGCGAAAATATCTTGGCACTGCACCTTGGAAAGATAGAGAATTTCGCACACATGTTGCATCATGGATCGTAAATGCAGTCTCGTGCACGGAGTCCCCGGAGGACCCACTTGAGTTTCTTATTGGGAGTGGGTCTCGATGCACTCTTTCGTCTCCTAGTTGGAGTTCTCCTGCTTCTATCCTTTCTTTGAAAATATGCTTTAGTCTGTTGCAATCGCTAGTCGGGTGGTGAACGAACCTGTGGTAATGGCAGTACTTGGGGTTCGCCATCTCAGCCTCAGTTGGTGGACGTCTGGAGGTGGCGTCGATGACATCATCTTGAACCCAGGCTTCTAGGAGGTCAATCACCTCCTCGATGGGAAACGGGAAATCAAGGGTATTTCCTTCGGTCTCATGATCTTTGCATGGGAGCTTTAGTGACGGTCTTCCGTGGCGGGGGTTCCCGTTGTGCCGGCGCTTCACGTTTTGGATGGTGGCTCGTAGTTGGGGCTTTCCTTTTTCCCCTTTCGTTTACTATGTTCACGGAGGATGAGCCGGCATTAAATTGTTTGTTGATGAGGCGTCTACTCCCGTGGGTTTCACGCGCGTCTTCGGTTCGAGTTGGCCTAGCTCTTTCCAAGTAATCTTTGGTGCTTTGTTGTTGCGAGATCGTCGGCGGCTTCATGGAGTTCGGAGAACGTTTGGAAACGCAAGTTTTCTAGCGGGCGCGGTAAATTGGAACCATACCATTGATGCATGCGTTCACCGGTTGTTGTTCGGTTACGTTTGGGTCGTGACGGTCGAGTGCTTGAACCCTGAACCTTTTGACGAAATCATTCGGATGTTCGTTATCCCACTGGTACATTCTTCCGAGGTCTGAGAAAGTAACTTGTTCAGACACGAAGAAGTATTTCTTGTAAAACGCAGTGACCATGCTATTCCAGTTGGGAATCTTTGTTCGGTGGAATCTTTGTTGTACCATGTGTACGCCCTTCCAAGTAAGTGATTTTGAGAATTCCCTTAAACGAAGAACGTGATTATATTCATGTTCACCTAGGGATTCCGAAACGGAGACATGCTCATGTGCATTCCGGTACCATCGTACAGGGTAAATTGAGGAGAAGAGTACCCCCTTGGGAGAGGGATTCTCTGCATTTCGGATGGGTAGGGGGGTTGGTGATGATGCACATCCAATTCATCATTCTTGATTCGGTTGCGGAGAAGTTGCTCCAAATCCTCTCTCGTGACGAAGTTAGGCGGCTGATTTCTTTCCGACGGGATTCTAGCGCGAGTTTCCTCATCCGTGGAGGCGTGTTCCGCCGAGGTGCTGGCGTCGGGGTTGCTGGAGACGTTCCTAAATGGCTCTGAAGGGCGCGACTCACGTGGTAGTCGTTCTGTCAGGGTCTTGAGAAAGATGAGTACCTCCTTCTGCGTTGAAACCATATCCGTCTGGGCTCTGGCGAGCATCTCTTGTCGTTCCATCAAATCAGCGATGGTGACGTAAGGACGACTTCCTCTGGTCCCTCCGGTTTCTAGTCCCGTCGGCGGGGTAGTTGGGACCTTGGTCGTGGTCGGAGGCGCCATGCTAGATGAAGCATTTGGGGTCGTAGCGGCGGCTCTAGCCCTGGTGACTGGTGGCGCGACACCCGAAGAAATATTTTCGTTGCCGTGATTAGAGGGTTGTGCAGAGACACTAGAGGAGGCTGCGGCTCTGGCCCTGGTGATTGGCGGTGTTGCACTTGAGGGAGTGCATTCGATGTTGCTGTTGTCAGCCGGTGATGCAACAACGTTATTGGGAGAGACGCTAACATCAGGGATGCGTTCTGTGATGGTGTTCTCGGCAGCCGCTCCGGACCTAAGTTCCACCATGTTGGGATTTGACGTTCGGGAAACGAAATCAGGAGTCGGAGTTGGTATTGTAACCGATAGATCAATCCTCCCGCTGTGGTCGCCAATTGTTTATGGGTAAAAATCGTTTCTGCCGATTTCGGTAAATTCGGTAGGTGAGTGAGAAACTGGTTCAAACCCTAAACAAATGTCTTTGCACGTGAGCACTTTATAGATTCGAGAGATCAATCTGTACAAGTCCGGCCTAAACCAAGAAATGGCCGTTCCAGACTTGCTTCGGTCACAAAGTAGAGGAGAAGGGTTGATTTGGGGAGGGAAGCAAAGAAAGGTGTTGAGACCAGAATAGTGCAGGAGAGTAGTGTCTCGACTTGTATCGAAAGTGAAAGCTTCGGAAGCTTGCAAGAGATGAAAGCTTTTGGAGAGCTTGCAAAGTTGCCTTTCTCAGAGTGTAGTATTTTTCTCCTGACCGAGACTTGTTGTCTGGTGGAAATAGGTAAGACCTATTTATACAAGTCAAGATTGAAACGTACCCTGGCCTCATGAAGGAAGAGAGTAAAGGGTGAAATAATGGGAGGAGGTGGTAACCGCATGGTGTTAATGGGTGAAAACGTTTTCACCATTATTTCCTCTTTTATTTGACCGCTTTATTCCTATTCACGCTTTCTTAATGTGAGCGTAGTGTACGCTGCATGCTGTGACCGCCAAACCAAGACCCTGGAAAGCATCCCCGGTTTGTGTTGATGTCTCGAGTGTTGGTTGCATCTTGAGTGCAAGTGGTGCTGCTAGGGGCGCATGTGGCATGTGCCAATGGCATGTGCGGAATGCCTTTGTTGCGAGTTGCACCTCGAGCGCAAGTGGCAATGCCATAGATGCTAGTGGCGTGTGTGGCATGTGCCAATGGCATGTGTGGAATGCCTTGGTGGTAGGTTGTACGTTGAGTGTAAGTGACTACCAGCGTGTATTAGGGCCACGGCTAGGTAATAAAAGCTACCAGCGAGCGTGTTGGCATGTGCCAATGGCATGCATGGCCAATAGGGTCACGGCCTGGTAAGAAAAGCTACCAGTGACGCATGTTGGCATGTGCCGACGGCATGCTTGGCCATTAGGGCCACGCCCTGGTGAGAAAAGCTACCAGCGAGCGTGTTGGCATGTGCCAATGGCATGCTCGGCCATTAGGGCCACGGTTTGGTAAGAAAGGCTACCAGTGACGCATGTTGGCATGTGCCAATGGCATGCTCGGCCATTAGGGCCACTGTTTGGTAAGAAAGGATACCAGTGACGTATCTTGGCATGTGCCAATGGCATGCTTGGCCATTAGGGCCACGGTTTGGTAAGAAAGGCTACCAGCGAGCATGTTGGCGTGTGCCAATGGCATGCGTGGCCAATTTGGGTCGCGCCTTGGTAGGAAAAGCTACCAGCGAGCATGTTGGCATGTGCCAATGGCATGCGTGGCCAATCTGGGTCGCGCCTTGGTTGGAAAAGCTACCAGCGAGCGTGTTGGCATGTGCCAATGGCATGCGTGGCCAATTTGGGTCGCGCCTTGGTAGGAAAAGCTACCAGTGAGCATGTTGGCATGTGCCAATGGCATGCGTGGCCAATCTGGGTCGCGCCTTGGTAGGAAAAGCTACCAGCGAGCGTGTTGGCATGTGCCAATGGCATGCGTGGCCATTTTGGGTCGCGCCTTGGTAGGAAAAGCTACCAGCGAGTGTGTTGGCATGTGCCAATGGCATGCGTGACCATTCTGGGTCGCGCCTTGGTAGGAAAAGCTACCAGCGAGCATGTTGGCATGTGCCAATGGCATGCGTGGCCAACTGGGTCGCGCCTTGGTAGGAAAAGCTACCGGCGAGCGTGTTGGCATGTGCCAATGGCATGCGTGGCCAACTGGTCGCGCCTTGGTAGGAAAATCTACCCGAGCGTGTTGGCATGTGCCAATGGCATGCGTGCCCAATTTGGGTCGCGCCTTGGTAGGAAAAGCTACCAGCGAGCGTGTTGGCATGTGCCAATGGCATGCGTGGCCAACTGGGTCGCGCCTTGGTAGGAAAAGCTACCAGCGAGCGTGTTGGCATGTGCCAATGGCATGCGTGGCCAATTTGGCCTAGGTTGCATGGTTTGCAAGCCTAGGTGCGGGCGCTACTTTGGCATGGCGCGGCTAGGGCCAAGGTAAGGGTGTTTGGCTTGGCGTGGCGTGACTAGGGCCAAGGTAAGGGTGTTTGGCTTGGCGTGGCGTGACTAGGGCCAAGGTAAGGGTGTTTGGCTTGGCGTGGCGTGACCAGTGTAGCTAGGGCCAAGGCAGAGTGTGTTTGGCATGGCGCGGCTAGCTCGAGTTAAGTGTGGCTGGCATGATTTACCATTGGCACGGAGGTGCGGCTAGCATGGTTGGCATGCTTCGGCGCGTTTGGTATGGCTGGCATGATTTGCCATTAGCATAGAGATGCGGCTAGCTTGGGCTAGGTGTGGCTGGCATGATTTGCCATTGGCACGGAGGTGCGGCTAGCATGGTTGGCATGCTTCGGCGCGTTTGGTATGGCTGGCATGATTTGCCATCGGCATAGAGATGCGGCTAGCTTGGGCTAGGTGTGGCTGGCATGATTTTCCATTGGCACGGAGGTGCGGCTACAATGGTTGGCATGCTTCGGCACGTTTGGTATGGCTGGCATGATTTGCCATTGGCATAGAGATGCGGCTAGCTTGGGCTAGGTGTGGCTGGCATGATTTGCCATTGGCACGGAGGTGCGGCTAGCATGGTTGGCATGCTTCGGCGCGTTTGGTATGGCTGGCATGATTTACCATCGGCATAGAGATGCGGCTAGCTTGGGCTAGGTGTGGCTGGCATGATTTGCCATTGGCACGGAGGTGCGGCTAGCATGGTTGGCATGCTTCGGCGCGTTTGGTATGGCTGGCATGATTTGCCATCGTCATAGAGATGTGGCTAGCTTGGGCTAGGTGTGGCTGGCATGATTTGCCATTGTCACGGAGGTGAATTAGGGTTTTGTTCGTTGTAACCCTAATTTGAAAAAAATACCCCCTATTAATTATTGACTACATGCATTAAATGTTCTAATAAATGTGTCACTGGTGATATTAGGTTATTTGGGGTTTTACGATTTTACCCTTTGTCTAAAAACCACCATCAACACCGGGTTATCAATTGGTTCATGTTCACCTTCATTTATCAAAAGACGGAACAAAACTTGTAGGTTTATCTGTGGGAGACAGATTTATCTATTCTGTAGACTTTTCTGTGTGATAAGATTTGTTTATTAAAGTCTTCGAATTTGGGTCGTAGCAACTCTTAGTTGTGGGTGAGATCAGCTAAGGGAATCAAGTGCGTAGTATCCTGCTTGGGATCGAGAGGCGTAAGGAGCGCAACCTGTACCTTGAATCGGTGTGAGATTGATTGGGGTTCAACTACTGATCCGGACCGAAGTTAGTTTGTAGTAGGCTAGTGTCCGTAGGCTGGCTTAATACGGTGTGGTGTTCAATCGAACTAGGTCCCGGGTTTTTCTCGCATTTGCGGTTTCCTCTTTAACAAAATTCTGGTGTCTGTGTAATTTCTATTCCGCATTATATTTTGTTATATAATTGAAATATCACAGGTTGTGCGTTTGAATCAATCAATTGGAAATCCGACCTTTGGTTGTTGATTGAAATTGATTGATCCTTGAACATTGGTCTTTGGTAACGTTCAAGTGATTTATCTTGTATTCAATTAGACTCGCAGATTTCTATTTGCTTGAGAAAGAATTGAATTAAGAATGAGAGATAAAAATCTTTGATATACTTTATTAAGATTGAGTCTAGTTGATTCTCTTGAAAGTATATTGGAGTTTGTCCATACAGATTGCTAAGCGAAATATTGGGTGTGGTTGTTGTACCCTCGCTTTTTCACTATTTATATGCATTTTTGCTAAATTTTTGAAAAAATATCTCTCGGGATCCAACGCTGGAGAAAATAGAGTCGTTGAGAATGATGGATGGTTACGATCGGGTGTGAGAAGAGTGTAACAAAAAAAAAGGTAAAACAAATATTAATTACCAAACGGATACTTAGTCTCCGTGCAATATCAAACAGATACTCAGTATTCGTTTGGACTAAAAAACGGAGACTGAGTTTCCGTAAAGTGAAAATTCAAACGGACACTCAGTCTCTGTGTGATTTCCCTTAGCTACAACCCGTATCAAATCTGATCAACTTTAAAGTGTAGCTAAGGGATATCGCTACATTTAAGCGACACGGAAAACCATATTACTTGGATTTCGCTACAATTAAGCTATAGCGAAGCAAAATTGCTTACCATTGTGCTTGGCCTTATAACACTTGCTAAAAAGTAAAAAAGTGGATATAAAGAGCAAAAGAGTGGTGATATTATCAACTTCTCAAGATTCAACTAACACTGTCAGAACGAGTGTATATGGACCCTTGTGCATGTTAGATAGAATATATATATATATAAACACTTGTAATACATGTGTTAATAGTACATTTGACATGTATTTTTCCCTTATTTACACTGGGGGAGTCATCCACATATATGGATGGCCTCGTCACATACTACGGTAAAACTTTGATAATTTAATAGTTTTGGGACTATCATCAATTTAGCGAACTATTAAATTATCGATAAATTAATAAGTTATTAATTTATCGTAGCATATCATGTTTAAATTTAGATTTAAAAAAGAAACGTATTATGTGTATAATAAGAAGAACAACACAATAAAGTCACTCCAGAACTTCTCAAGGGACTATTCCATATAAAACATTATAATGTTGACTGTCGGATCTCTATTTTGATAAGATTTGAGCATGTTTATTGTGAATTTGGGAAGTATATAAATTCAAGATTTTTGCCAAGTTTAAAACATGTCAATCAAATCACCACAGTATTCAAAGTATCCACCAATGTTCATGCTAGCCTTAGCGAAAAGGAAGCAATCATCTTTTTCATTTCATTTTTTGGTAAGTCTATGAAAAAAAAAAAAAAAAAAAAAAAAAAAAAAAAAAAAAAAAAAAAGAAGTAAAGCAATCATCAGGGAAGAACAAATGAGGGACTGGTAGAGCTGATTAAAAACCTTTATTCAAGAAGGTTTTTTGTCTGCTCCAGCCTTATAAAGGAGCCTAGATAGCATTCCATGCATGGTTGTCGATTGTCATCAAAAGTGGCATTCAGATCTATCAAATGTAGACTAGTCTGATACCATCTTATTAAGATCATACTAGAAGCCTATTTGCAATAAGGATGCAGCAGAAAACTTTTATAACTGACATGGTCTAAGTTGTATAACTACTAGTATGTTTTGACGGATTGCAGATATTATGATAACAAAAAGTGGCATCCACCAAACAGAATTACACCATTGGATCACTGGAGAAAATCACTTGACGATGGATACTACATCATAGGATATTATGAACCCATAATGACAACCAGTTAATATGAACCCCACTCCAAGACACTTTACACCCACCTTCTTATACTAAAGATAAAGATTTCTCCATGCCGGGTACTCTAGCACGTCAGTGTATACATTGGACATATGAATCCAAAATGTTCGACTAAAGAAGAATACAAGTGTTCTTAGGTTCTTAGATTCATTTTCATATGATTTTTTTCTTTCTATTATCCTTTAATTTCATCTTATAGTTTAAACATTATTCGTTTTTCTTGAGCGTTTTCATTTGATCTTGTGGAACCTTCTCATGAATTCCTTCTTCTCTACAGTAATAACTTCATTTTATTTTCTTTTATCATCTAGATTAATCACTACATGTTTTTCCTGAGAAGATTCATATGATCTTGTGGAACTTTCTCATGAATCTCTCTTCTTCTATTCTTCATAAACAATAGTTAATCCTCATCATTTTATCTTTAATCCTTATATTTTTATTTTTATTTTTCCGTATCTACATTTTTCTTTAGTTGTGATTTATTTTGTCTATGATGTGTTAATTTTGTTTCTGTGCAGTCTTATCCTGTAGTCATTTGTGGTATCCAGTGGTGGAGTTTTGGAATGCTTGCTTTTGAATCGATAACAGTGGTATGGAAAGCAGTTGTGCACATCATCCTTGTTGTGATGATCTTAATTAGTAGATTGGAGTTATCTTTAACCCCTAATATCATATGCAGATCTATTTCTGACAAAACCCATGATCATCAGAAAAACCAGTCTTTTCAAAACATTCATTTCAAAGAAAAATCAAATTCCTCTTCTACCACCTAAACTTAAGCTATGCAATAGCCTAATAAGACGCAATCAACCTATTTTTGCGAGAAATAGTTACCTAAAATACAACAAACTCCCTAATCCTAGCACTTCCAAAAATAAGTCCCAGTTCTTTCGGATCAAATCCCTCAAAAAAGATATTTCTAGTCGAAACTTGACTAAATATTATACCAACAGTTACTTGGCTTACCAAAAAAAAAAACATAATCCCTCCGTTCAAAAAAAAATCAAACATCTCAAACTTTATTCCCGGCAAAGTATTCTTCTCTAAATATCTTTAGGAAAAATATATATTCTCATATCCAGCTTAGAATCCCAAACAACATCAGCTCCTCTCTCTCAAACCCTAAACCTCATAGACTTCAAAGGAAAACTATCATTGTTGAAAGTTCTAACAACCGTGCAAACAAGATCAATGAACTATCAAGACAGCTAAGAAATGCTTATCTGGAGATAGCGGCAGAAAGAAGAAGAGCAGTTGGAGCTTCTCAAACCATCAATGAGGCTGCAGATAATTGGTCTCATGCTATGATATGGAAACTTATGCATCATGAAAAAATAAAAATGAGTGTTATCAAAGAGGATATTAACACACTGTGGATAGTGTTTGGGTCGTAGATTTTGGTATGGTAGAGAATTTGGGTCCTAAGTATGTCCATTTTAGTGTTTGGGTCGTTGACCGGTTAGTCAACTATGTAAACTGGTCAATCCGTTAACATCCGTTAAGATTTTATTGGCCGATTGTTAAGAAGGCCTTCTATAGGATAAAAAAAAATACAGGATGTCAGACACAACAAATGTTCCAATAAATTAAAATTGGTTTTCCTATTTCTCAATTTCGTAAAATTAATTTAGAACTTTAGATAATCAATCAAATTGATTATAAATTTCTTTCGATGATAATCACACGAACATACTATCAGTTCAAACTACATATAATCATCCACTGAATAGATTAGAATGATCAAATTCGCTATCATATTTATTCAAATATATATATATATACAAAAACAATTCTCAATTTCTTTGCCAAATCGATCAAAAAAAGCAGTGTATACATCTATTCAGCACAAAAAAACATATAGTACTTATCAGTTTCAAGTATCTTCAAACACAACCAATTATTAAGATTTTAAATCTGGAAGAAAAAAAACAGAGCAGAGTATAAAGAAAAGTTGCAAGAATTTTGGGTCGAACTCGGTTGATCGCGGGTGTAGAAGAGGAAGTAACGGGTCGGGCAAACCCGTACCTGATCCATTAGCCTAGAAGAAGTTTCCACCCAACGCGCCCACCGTTTCACATCATGGAACTTGGTTATCGACTCGTGTATCAACCGCGAGTCACACGCCCCTCTATCTAAATCAACCATCTCTTCCCATCAACAATGTACCATGAGTCGATGACTGTGATGACGATTTGTTGATTATGTTTCATGAATGTACCAGCTTCTACTAAGCCTACTGTGCAATTATTCTTTTCTTCTAATCATTAGTGCTGGGTTCCTATACTACTACCCTAATTTTTAAATCCTTAATCCAATCAATTGAATTATATAAGTTTTCTCGACTAATTGGTTGCTTTAAGTTTAACTGTTCAGTATAAACAGAATAAAACAGGGAGAAGGAGGGGGACTTGAAGGAGGAGATTAGTGGACTAGCCGACTAGGTTACTAATGTTTTGTACCCTATGACGATTTTGTTTACACGTGTGCTTTTTAAGGACACGTCGAGGGAAAAATAGGTGGCCTATATGATACCGTACCAAACTCGACGGATAAAAGTTGTAAAAATGTTGTACCGTCGAGAGTGGAAAAAAAAGAGAGAAATGAATGACAATTGCACTGGAAAAATGTTAGCGTTTTGTCGGCCTCCCACTGCTTAGCAGTCATCTAGTTTACATGTTTGCCACAATGTCAAACTCTTTCAGCATTTTATTTCTGCCACCTCCACAACAACTTTACTTCTCCTCGACTGATAAGAGAACAATTATCTCCTTTAATCACCACCTCCACAACAGCTTTACTTCTATTCGACTGATAAGAGAATGTTACGTTCTTGCGTAACTGATCTTGTACTTGGCTTTTATGATGAAGATGGATTTGAAGTAAAGGAAACATGGTTCTTCTTCCTCCCTATTTTGTTAAGAATTGCAAATAGAAAATTGTGGTTTTGTATCGTCAGAGGGACGCCGTACCTCTAGTATCGTTGAAGGGACACTAATACCTTTGTTAGAAGACTAACAATTGTTTTACATAATAATTCTCTGCTCTTCATTGATTGATAGACAATATTTTATATACAAAGAAGATAAGGAAAAGCAAATAACTGACCCAAGAAAATAACCGACCAAACTATCTAAACGTAACTGCACTCGAACTTATCCCTAAAACTTTTACTAATCAAATAACTAATACACTAAACAAATCCCTAGAAACAAGGTTCCTAAAACCGCAGAACACCAATAAACATATTTCATAACAAGTAAATAAAGATACGTGAGCCACATAACAAAGAACAATTATCTCCTTCAATCATTCATGCTAGTTTCGATTCTATTTCTTGCAACTTATAAAATCATGTTATAGAAAGATTAGGGCAATGGAATTGGGGGATTTTTGCAGGGAAGGAAAGAATGATTGATTTTGGGTATAAGGCTTATGAATGAAAATTATATATACAACTGACCTACCAATGAAGTTTAGTGATTTTGGGTATAAGGCTTATGAATGATTAGAAATATCTTCTTTGCAGGGAATTTGAGAGAAGCAAATGATGATTCCTTGATGGACAACACCATTACCAGGTCATGCCCATCAAGTGTTTGACAGAAGTCCCCCACACGTCTGCCTTAGTTTTGTACAGCCCTGAGTCATGGTTAAATGGGTGTTTTCAACATGTTAGAAGAGAATTCATAGGTCAAGAGAGACACTGTAAATTTGGTAAGAGTTTGGTGGGATTCTGAATTGATCTGTTACCGAGAAAATAAGGAAGAACCTTGCTTGCTTTCACGTTTTTAGTGATGAACGGAAGAGATTTTACAGAACTCAAGTTGAAACTGTTCTGGTTGATTGAGACTGTAACCACGAGATGCTTTCAATCTAGACTGTTAAATTCAAATTTGTATAATGGCAAATGTGTTTATTTCCACAACAGAAGTTAACGGACATTAACAGTTTGACCCTTTGACCGCTTTGACTAACGGGTCTACGACCCAAACACTATAACGGACAAACTTAGGACCCAAACACTAAATAGTATCAAAATTTTCGACCTAAACACTAATTAACTCAAAATATAAAAATAAGAAAATCCGTATTATGGGTCATAACGTAATGCTCGTTAGGTTAAACAATGAAGAAGTAATTAAATGGGTGTTTTCAACATGTTAGAAGAGAATTCATAGGTCAAGAGAGACACTGTAAATTTGGTAAGAGTTTGGTGGGATTCTGAATTGATCTGTTACCGAGAAAATAAGGAAGAACCTTGCTTGCTTTCACGTTTTTAGTGATGAACGGAAGAGATTTTACAGAACTCAAGTTGAAACTGTTCTGGTTGATTGAGACTGTAACCACGAGATGCTTTCAATCTAGACTGTTAAATTCAAATTTGTATAAACACCGCTTTGACTAACGGGTCACGACCCAAACACTATAACGGACAAACTTAGGACCCAAACACTAAATAGTATCAAAATTTTCGACCTAAACACTAATTAACTCAAAATATAAAAATAAGATGGGAGGTTAGGTTAAACAATGAAGAGGAGGGGGATGAAGTAATCGGTAATGTTCCTTGGATTATTGGCGAAGCTCTTTTTGCGATTCAGAAGTTTGTGGCTGGCACAAAATCTACAAACTATAATTTTACACATCAAGAATTCAACATACAATTCAAATACCTCAATATCACGCTGGCCAATCCAAAACGCCCGCTCAAACATGCGTGGATACACTTCCCAAATTCTAATCGATCTGAGCACCTGAATATTAGTGTCATTGATGAAGCCATTGGCTTCATGGGAAGAAAAATCTCAACTACTCAGAATTCAGCATTACATGCTATCTTTCGTGGATCCACAATCCACATTCCAGGACATCAATCATAGACCAAGATATCACTTTGTGACCGAAAAACAAATCCTGAACGGCCATTTCTTGGTTTAGGCGGACTTGGATCTCTGGCACTCACCAGCGCAAAGTGCATTTGTTGAAGGTTTAGATTCATTCTCATCCACACCCCAAATTACCAAATCCGGGAGTAGTTTCACCCATCAACAAGGTGGGAGATTGATCTATCGGTTGCATAAAATTGAATCCTCAATTTCTCGGTTTCCATCTCGCAATGTCAGGAAACTACGGGCGGTTGGATATCATGGGAAGCATAGGTTGGAATCTTTGGAGGATGTCTTGGCAAATCAGCGGAGGTATGCGAGACATTTCGCCTTTTGAATGATATAGCGGCACAATTACAAGAAGGGTCGACAGCATCTACTCCACTAAGAAATGTTGAAGCAGAGTCACACCTTTCCCGGTGGAGAGGCAAAAGAGCGCGTAATCGCGCGGGAGACTCGGGAAAGATTCCAGTCGGTCGACAATGAAGATCCGAGGCAACTCCCACGGGAGAAAAGAAGTACTACAATGTCTATAGGATAAAGAAAGGAACTGCAGCCTATGGAGCCCTGCTAGAAGATTTGTATTTCAAAACTCTTATTGAAGCACGGAAGATGTGGCCGTCGGCCTTCCAACCCAGAAGGAACGCTTGAGGAAGGAGAAATCAATCGGGAAATGCCTGAATACGAGAGGATGGGAACGTTCAATCCGGTCACTCGGATGACATTCGACACCTTCCACATCCCTCTGCCTAGGCGATCCGCCGATATGATGGCACTCACAAATCTTCCAACTTCATCTCCTGTTCCACGTCAAAGCCGCGGAGAGACGTTACAACGCCCACTAACGCAGGAAAAGCGGACTCAAAGGTACTTACATTTCCCATTCCCAATGAAGAAGATTAGACTACGGGAGACATGGGTGAAATGAAGAGGTGGAGCTACCCAAAGGGCGTGGCTGCGTGCGATCAAGTAATGTGCACCATCATTACTGCCGGTTCTTCATCACTCCCCCACCGGTGAGTGCAACGCCAACGCATTGTTCGGGAGAAGCTTGGCTCGGAGAGGGATAGCTTTGAGAAGTTAGTGCGGAGGATTTTCTTGGAGAGGCTACTCGGTTTGATACAAATGAGGCTTGAAAAGCAAGTAAGTTCTACTCAACAATTTACAGAAAGATAGTTTAGAATTCACTGGGACTTAGCATCCCACACGTGGAGAAAGAGGCTCATAATCGAAACACCATGTCTGTTTCATTCATGCTTTCCTTTCACACAACGTTTGCAACTTCATGTGACATGTGCAATCATTCATGACCAAGATGCAAATTTCATTTAAAATAACCTCTTTCGAAAAAAATCATTCACCAAACTATCTCAAAATGAACCAATTCAATTACCTATTAATTCAAAACCGGTAGTCAAAGGAATCCTCACTATCACTCAAAAACAAGAGCATCTAAAAGGATAAGTAGGTAGCTACGATCCTTGAGGAAAGTCCAATAATGACAACTCGTCCTTACGGGGCAAGAGAGACTTTCATCCTTTTCAACCGGCTTGAATTCCTTAGGCAACTTTTCAACCTCTTCTTCCCCGGCAAGTAACACGGTCGAAGGGCTCCAGTCTATAATTTTGGAGCTAATTTGGCCCGGACGGACGCGTGGACCACGATCAAATGAGCGACATCGGATATGAACGGTCTGTCATGGAGATTCCTACAGGGTGGGAACGATCCTCCCCGGGTCCTTTTACTACGAACCCGAGAGACCAGTGGATTAGGAAGCGGCATCTAGTGGAAAGCTTGTGTGAACTCTTGCGCCTCTCGAAAGAATCAACGTGCGAGATGTTTCTGTAATTAATAAAATAGCTACGGACGTACACCCGACTCCTTCACGTCCGAAGTCTTAAGCGCATCGAAAACACCGTAAATAATGTTACATTTACGAAAACGACATGATGGCGAGAAAAAGATCACGACCGGCCCTACATGTTACCGCACACATCAAGGGTTCGAGTTCGGGAGGGCCCTCGTTGACACGGGAGCATCTTCCAATGTGATTTCTCTCAAGAAGGTTAGCCCATGCAAGAGTCCCACCATAATGACGGACCGAAGGAAACCGGACCAGCACATACGGTGAAGCTTCGACCCATACTCACCAAAAAGGGGACGCACTCTCGAAGCAAGACGTGATTAGAAGGGGAAGACAATATACGCGTCGCCCATTGTTAGCAATTAGCGAGGCCCGACACCCGGTCTCTCCGCCCATGGAATGCTCAGCGATTCTCCTCTGAACATCGACATGTTAGTAGATGCAACCGGGAGACACGGCATGTTCTCCTCCATGGATGGATGTGGCGGCTACAACCCGATAAGGATGTACGGCGTGACGCAGGGCATATATCTCACCAACGGCGTACAACCTTCGGCCTTACGTAGCGGTTCAAGAGCGACGGGGGGAAAACCACCGGGATCAATATCCTGCGTTTACTCCAACTCCCGGTGCCACGATACGACTCATGATGATGCAACAATGTTGAGATATTCCATACCATGCTCGACAAAAACCACTACGAACAAACCATGTAAACAATGGGGCTCAGGCGTATGAAGTTCCTTCCAGTCGATCAGGACTTCTTCAACACGAGAAAGATGGTTTGTCAAGAATCATGGAATTCGCAAGGGTAAATCGAACTAGAGAGGAAGCCACTCCAACTCTCCCTCCATGAAGCATCAATAGTCTATTCAAGAGACGCCTCAATGCTCTCTCCAGGATGCTTCAACTCTCTCCAGGATCTACCTCAATGTTCGCACCGAGAAACCACTTTAACATCCTCTCGAGTCGTTTGACACTCGAAGCTACATCAATAATCTGCACTCTAAGTTATCTTTGATGTACTCATTGCTTAAACGTACGTCTCATCCATCCTTCATGAGGACCCCGGCGGAGCATGAAAAACCACGAAGTCGATAGGAGGAAGGTTATCTGTGGAACGGATGTTTTCATATAGAAATGGGTCAACAAGAAAATGCTTGGTTCAACTGCGCGCCTCTTTAAAAACCTAATTTCATCAGAGATGGGTGTCTCAAATATCATCTCGACCTCACCGACTTGGTTATACAACCTGGTCAGTTAGTTAGTAGTCATTACCCATCAATACTTGTGAAAAAGAAAGGATTGAGATTGACCTTAAAAAACCGCTATATCGTGGTGGTTGGTGGAAATCTATTGAAGGAGAAGATGTGTGGATCCGCTATCATTGGGATCTACAACCAAAGAAAATATGTGATAGGTGCTTCGTTATTGATCATCAAAATGAAACATGTGCTCAAAGCGCCTAACAAAATCTACAAACTATAATTTTACACATCAAGAATTCAACATACAATTCTCTCAACCGAGCACTTTGAATATTGGATAGCTTAACAACATAGGAATATGAAACTTTACTACAAGAGGAAAGAGATGTTTATGAAGGTAATGATGAACGTGGAACTGTTGATTTAATGGTGAATAAGATTCTGCTGATACCGAACGGAAATCTAAAAGAATGAGAAACTTTATTCTCAACCAAGAAACCCCTATGAATCCTCATAACATTCATGTTAACCCACCAAGTAATATGGAGAACAACACAATTTATAATGTTACTATCATCACAACACAAGGAATGGTCTATAACAACCCATTAACAACGCAATCTGAAGCCACAAATGATTACCATGGAGAAACTGCTCAGGTATACCACCAAAATAAATTTTTTTTTTTTGCATAATTAATATCGCATCTACTTTAGGTTTTACTGCATCTCATTATATTGTCTCGTATTCTAGTTAATTAGTCATGAAGATTATTGCATGGAACTGCAATGGCTACACAGCCAAGATTACTAGAATCTACCTTATATGCTCAACCCAGATATTATTTTCCTTCAGGAAACCAAAATAGACTCAAATAAGATCCTAAACCTTGTTAGACCTTTGAACTTTCTTAACTCTTTCTTTGTGCCATCCATTGGTAGAGTTAGGGGTATTTGCTTACTCTGGAAATATGGGTTTGAATTTACAGTGATAAAAACATGATTCACTGCCTTGTTTGTATTGATCCAGCTAAACCAAAATGGTTGTTGTCTTGTGTTTATGGTTCACCTTACCCACAAGAAAAGACTCATCAATGGAACTTCATTAGGGATATCTGTGAAACTTATAACATTCTTATATGAGATCTCAACCGTACTCTTCATAGTGAAGAAAGAATCAATGGTTCTAACTCTCCTTCTGATGTCAGTACATTGGCTCAAACTGTCCATGATACTGGTCTATCGATCTAGGGTTTCATGGAAATCCCTTTACTTGGACAAGCAACAAACATGGAACATGTAAAATTAAGACTAGGTTAGATAGAGCTCTAATAAACTCTGAATGGTTAATATACTTTCCTGACTTCTTGTCTTAAACATCTCCCATTCATAGGATCTGATCATTGTCCCATAATTTTTGATATGTCACTGTTTGTACCATAATATTCGGGTACCGATACGGGCTAACTACATCACTATTAGCGGGAAATATTTGTCGGCCCAAGCCTAGTAGCCAGTAAAGATCGGTCTAGTTTGCTGACCCATTTCCAGAGGCCCGTTTCCACCTGAAACCCTAGAAGAAAGTTCCATAAGATTCCAGATTACTTGATGGACAAATCTATATGACTATATAAATACATGGGTCTAAACCCTAAAGGGTGAGGGGTTTTGATACCTAATAAAAACCATTGTAATCGAATCAATAAAATAACTCTCCTTAGGGAGATTCATCCGTGGACGTAAGCACAATGCCGAACCACGTTAAATCCTTTGTCTTCTTCATTTTCTTTCAATTCGTTTCTAACCCTAATTTTCAATAATCATCATCAAATCATCGTGTTTTTGCCTAAAAGTAATTTTGGGTACAAACAGTCACTTAATGATGTGGTTAATTCCAAAAAATGGAAATTCTTTGAATGGTGGTTGATAGATAATTCTTGTATGTCACAAATTAATATTGCTTGGGCCAAGCATTTTAATGGATCTACAGCTTATTCTCTGGAGCAAAAGTTATCAGAAACAAGAAGAACTCTATCTTTATGGAATAGAACTACATTCAGCAACATACAGGAAACACTAAAGTCATTACAAGAGCGGCTAAATACTCTCCAACAGTCTGATGTTAATTCAGTTAACACAGACAAAGTGAATAAGTTGAGAAGGAAATGGAGGAGTGGCACATAAGGGAAGAAGAGTTTTATAGACAAAAGGCTAGAGATACTATCTTTCATGAAGCTGATCAAAACACAAGACATTTTCACCTCCAGGCTAACAAAAGAAGAGTTAGAAACATACATGAGTCCCTTCAAAAACCGAATGGTAGTTGGTGTAATGGAAGAACTGATATGGAAACTCCATTAAACAATCATTTTCAAGGAATCATGTCCACAACTGAACCACCTCATGATACTGAACTTTTGAGTCTACTACTAGCATGCATATCTGACGAAGCTAATGCTGCTCTAGTGAAGATACCATATGAAGTTGAGATTGTTCAAGCTCTAAAAAACATGAAGTTATGGTCAGCATCGGGTCCGGATGGCTTTCCCCCAGGCTTCTTTCAAACTCAATGTCCAGTTGTAAAGTATGATGTTATAAAGATGATTCAAAGATTCTTTGCGTTAGGAAGAATGTTAAAAAAAATGAACAAGACGAACCTGTGCTTAATACCAAAGACAGCTGCCTCACACTCCTGGAGAATATCGGCCAATTGCTTAATGCAATTCCACTTACAATCTCATCCCGAAGATCATGGCAACTAGGCTAAATCATCATCTAGAAAAAAGGGATATTTTGACTTTGGGTCACAAAAAAGTGACCAAAGTTGCGTTTGGGTCACCCCAAAATTTTAATTAGAGTTTGGGTCACAGGACCGTCATTGACCATCTTGACATTTAAAAAATTATTTTCTCTTTTAGATTAATTTCTTATTTACTTAACATCGTAAGTTACCTTATAACACCGTCTATTCCTCCAAACACTTCACAGACAATGCATACATGAATGACCAATTGAAAACAAAATACAAGAGCAGGTTACATCTTGTACAAACAGAATGAGTTAAATGCGATACATCATCGCCAATTCATACTTAAATCCTTCCATACATACACTTTATAGGCAATTTCATACATTTCACAAGTCAACCATCTTACCTGCACATGAACAATTATTATTTAAATCATAAATTGTTTCACTAAGTTCTTGGTTCCTGAGGAAGAACCAGATCTAGTTTAAAAAGAAGAAGAAAAATCATCACCAATTTATCGATCTAAGATTCAATTATACTGTCCTTCCTCTTCTTAATGTGATTAGTGTTTTCGATCTGTTGAAGTGAAGATTTATCGTTTATGTAAACCATTGATAGAGATAATTCATGATAATTTAGCGATGGGGTGTTTTAGCTATTGATGGCGGTGGTGAAGGTGTAAAAATCCACAGAATTTTGATGGTGAAGGAGGCGTTCGCAAAAGAAATTACTTAGTTTCTAACATATAATCTCACGGTTGTTCAGATCCAACGAGTGGCAAAGTTGGTAAATAAACTAAAGCATGAATTCTAATCGGTCATTTCAATGTTTAACTAACTTCCCTAACTGTCAATGCGGTCAATGACGGTCATGTGACCCAAACTCTAATTAAAATTTTGGGGTGACCCAAACGCAACTTTGGTCACTTTTTTATGACCCAAAGTCAAAATATCCCTAGAAAAAATCATATCTCCTATGCAGGCGGCACATGTTCCAGGACGACAAATCATCATCACTCTTGCCAAAGAACTAATACACTGCATGAAGGGAAAAAAACTAAAAAAGGCTTCGTGGCTTTGAAACTTGATATGAGTAAAGTCTTTGATAGTGTGGAATGGGCCACTCTTAATAATGTGATGGAGAAAGTGGATTTTTGTAAGAAATGGCGTCAACTGGTGCAAGAATGTATCAGCACAACAGAGATACAGATCCTTTTAAATGGCTCACCGTGCAGTCTTTCAAACCATCAGGGGGGATTCGTCAAGGCGATCCATTGTCACCATACCTATTCCTGCTTACAATGGAAGTTCTTACAAGAGCTCTAGCAAAGGCGGAACAAGAAAAGAAAATCCAAGGCATCAAAATATCTAAGAATGCACCACAAGTCACTCACCTTTTATTTGCAGACGACTGCTTGTTGTTTGCGAAAGCGGATATTCATAATGCAACAAATAAACTTCCAAAATCTGCAGTCTTCTTCTCAAAACACATACATTCGCGTCACTGCAAAATAATATTAAGAAGACTCATAATGAAGAAAATGTCGCTTGAAGAAAGATATTTGGGTATACCTCTTTTTCTAAATAGGAAAAAAACCTCTTCCTTTTCTAACTTAGTGGATAACATGACGTCTAAACTGACAAGGTGGAGTGGCAAGTTCATCAACCAAGTTGGCCGGTCTGTGATGGTTAAAAATGTCCTCAACACAATGGATTCACATCAAATGAGTGTCTTGAAAATCCCGAAGACAACTCCGAAGGAGATGGAAAAAGTTCAGCGTAACTACTGGTGGGGCAGAAAAGATGGCAAAGGCATATGTTTACTCTCTTGGCCTATAGTATTAGTAAAGTTGAATGCCATGGAGGTATGGGTTTCCGAGACCTCTCTTGTTTCAATCAAGCTATGTTAGCTAAAACAGCTTGGAGATTATGTAACCAACATGATCAACTTTGTGCAAAAGCACTAAAGCAATGTTACTACCAAAACAGTAATGCCTTGCACGCAAAGAAAAAGAAAAATTCCACTTGGGCCTGGAAAAGCATCTACAACATCATGCCTTTTATTCGAGAATTCAGTTTTTGGGTTATTGGGAATGGCAGTAAAGTTCATATATGGTCAGATAAATGGATTCCGTGTAAGTTTACACCTCCTATCCCTGCGGTCTCATCTGAAGAAGCAAGCAACTATATCCTAGTCTCAGACTTGATTGACCAAGACACCGAGGCATGGAAAGTTCAGTTGGTTCAACAACTTTTTACACAAGGTGATGCAGAAATCATTCTACAGATTCATATCCCATTAACGAATGAAGATAGACTGGTGTGGACTCTCACAAGAACTGGCCAGTTCTCTGTAAAATCAGCTTACAGGAAACTATTGGATATTAAGCACAATAATACTCTTCAGTACAATGAGCTAACAGCTAGATTTTGGAAGGTTCTATGGAATTTAGATACACTTCCTAAGGTTAAGCATTTCCTATGGAAGTGCATCTGTGATATCATTCCCTCCAATGAAAGACTAGCCAGAGTCTTTAATTATGGAGGAGACATTTGTAAGATGTGTCATCAAGCTGTGGAAACAACAAGCCATATTCTGTTTGACTGTTCTTTCTCAAGAGCAAAGTATCAATCGAGCTGGTAATAACGTGGAAGAGTGGATAAAGAGCTGGTTCACAGATACAACATCCAACCTAGTAGATGACTGAGTTGTAAGGATGGTAAATACTGCATGGGAGATATGGAAAGCGCGCTGCGACTGTGCCTTTCAGGAAATCAGGCCAAACCCAGTGGGTGTTATAAAACATATTCTTTGTGTTCCGCTGCTGCGGCTGATTCTTTTTGTTATAAAACGTATTCAGTTTCTAAATGATTGCACGGGAAAGAAAATGAAGATGAGAGTTAACACTGAATCTGTTTCAGTTCGAGGAAATATGAGACCTATGTCTCATTGGATACCTCCACCAACACCTTCTCTCTCTTTTTGTTGTGATGCTTCCTATAAAAAGCTTAATAACGTTCATCATACAGGAATAGGCCTAATAATCCGTAATTTTGCAGGTACTTATGAACATGGAAAATGCATCTATGCAGACAGATCCACCACCTTTTGCAGAAAAAGCAATTCTGGAGGATAATCTATCTGTAACTCAATCTCTTCAGTAACGAAATTTTCTTATATTATCAAAAAAAAAAAAAAAAAAAATCTTATACTAAAGATACCGCACTAATCCTATTCATCCCATTTCCATCTCCTTCCAACCTGTTCAAGAACTTGCCCACGTGCCTGATTACGCCTTGCTTCATCTTCAACCCAAGACCTGCACAAGGTTCTTTCACTGGTAAGGATCATTCGATAAAAGAGATACGTGGCTGTAGAATTTGTACACGTCATACCTACTATTATGGGTTCAAATACCTACAATAAATAAAATACCCACTATTTTGGATTCAAATGTACCTTTTAATGAAATCAGAAAACCCCCAAACAAGCAGAAGACATGATATGCTATTCATCATAAAAGTTAGATGAATGAAACCTTTCAGTCAAACTACATCAGAACACACTGTTCTGGGATACAGAATGTTTTTACTTTCACTACATAGCTCTAAACTGTTAAAGATGCACAGCAATATTGATAAGAAAGAGTAAAAGTGCTCTTGTAATAAAGTGAGCAAGACCTCAAAAATAAAATTGGTGGTGTAAGCAGAAATATCTGAAATGGCAGCCACCTTCTCAAGTTTCAAACTACAGCAGAACTACACCATATGGGAAGTATATAGATTGCTTTTCTTCATATTGTAATATGTCTGACCGGATGAAAATGATTGTGCTATCAATTGACCGGATGAGCACAAACTTACTAGTTGACCAAGTGGAAGTAAACTTCAAAATAAGAAGGAAAAGTGAAAAGTTAGACTTACCTAAGAATTCGGAGTGCTTCTATCTCAGCCTCTAGTATTGACTTGACCTCGATTATTTCTTCTTGCTTAGCCTTTAAATCAATGGACGCTATCTCTAAATCTTTCTGCTCAGCCAAAAAAGTAGTTTTCTCAGACTCTAGCCTCTCTGACATTTCACTGACTTCTTCCTTGAGGCAAAGAAGTAACTGCCTCTGACAGTCGAGAGCTGCTTTCTCTTTCAAATATTCGCCCTGAAACTTGTCTTGAAGAGTCTTCTCCTGCTCCAGGTTAAGAAGTGCTGTTTGAAAGTGTTTCTCTGCTTCTATAGCACAGGCTTTCACTTTGTTCATCTTCACATCCCAAAAGCTTTGTATATCTCCTCTCATTAGCAAGTCAGACCTGATTACTTCCATTTCCACTTTTCGCGATAACTCTTCAGCTTCCATACTGGATAGCAAAGTAACAATTGCAGAGGTCATCCTACCACTAGTTAATGCAACAGCTGCTTGGGCTATCGTTGCAGGTTTATCTGGTTGAAATCGCCGACTCTGCCCTGTAGAACAATATGCAAAGATGAATGAAATAACTGTACCTCATCATTGAGCCAGGAAAATACTCATTTTAGACAAGTAACATGTACAACAAACATGTGTATCTATGAGTTTTGTGTATGGAGAGAAACATACCAAAAACTTTTCTCAGCACACTGTTGTCGCCAGCTTCCAAGTCCATGAAAAGAGCCACTGATGCATCATCACTGATTGCCTTCACATCCATTAAATTAACCTTCTTCCTAGACATCTGGACTGCAGATAAGTCAGGCTTTAAGAGCTATGAAGGACTATGCACATGAGAAGTCAGAAGAGTAACAATTAGTTATGGTACCTTTTCTTCTATCCCACGTATCGATGAATAATCCAGTTGTGCTTTCCAGTTCAAGAGATCAAACCGAGAAATAAAACTGCAGCATAAGGAAATGGTTTACCAATCACAGAATCAGGATATGTAGTTACCAAAACAATGAAAATGTAAGGTAAGATCAGATCTCAATGGGAGCATAACTTGAGGTACCTTTCAGGAAGATAATTAACAGTTTCGTTCTGAATACTGGACTTGATTGATAGCTTGCTTCGTACAAGGCCAGCCTCCGCGAGGGCTTTTTTATTTTTAAACACACAGGCAGCATAATTTGAATTAACTATATTTTATTGAAGCATAAAACAGTAGAATACAAGGTCTACACCTCACCTTGCACGGACCAAAAGTCCGGATCTTCAGGACTCATATCATCAAAAGCTTCAACCACTGACCCAGCAAGTAACATGGAAGGTGAGATCCTGTTCTTTGGGTTCCTAAACACACACGGGAATGTTACTAACTCTTGATATATATATATATACAATATCCTTAAATTATCTACAGGTTAATACAGTGAGCCATAAGAGCATTCATTCATTATTTATTACCTTTCCAACACTGAATTTGCTTTGACTAACCATCTTGCATATTCCCTTCTGGTACAAAGCTCATGAGCTTTGATATCATCTTCAACGATCTGCATACCTTACATCCAATTCAGAAACCAAGCTTAGACCTGGACCTAAAGTATCATTCGTTTTATATAGATTGAACACAAACATACTTGCTATTAGTATCTAGTTATTAAAATGGATGAACTGTTTTTAGGTATCTTGATGCACGCCTTTCTAAGCATGTTTTCACCATTTTAGCTTGGCACCATTTCTAAAATGTTTCTCAAGAGCACAATGAGAATCATAGTTAACACAGCACGCCATGCATTGTTGGTACAAAAATTAGTTCACGATAACAAACCTTTAGTTTCTTCAAGAGCAGAATAGCTTCCTGTTGGGTGGAATCCACAGCAGCTGGAATAACTACTCGATGGAGCTTTTCAAGTGAAGCTGAAGATGAAGAAATCCGAGACCAGTTAGGAAATTTTATAATGACATGAAGCACATCAAGAATATGAAGCAGTATAAGATGTTGGCTTAAGGTCACAATATGAATGTATGAACAACATAAGTTCGCTTTTTGCGACAAGCAGGCTTACCGTAAGAGGGAAAAAAATAAAAAATTAGGGGCATATTGTTGAACAGAACCAAGCCAAAGCTGGCCATTTTCCACAACTCCTAATCAAGTTTCTAAAGTGATCTAGTCATATATTTCAGAACCACCAATATGATGAACCAGAAAACAGCGTGTATTGTAAAAACAACAATGTGAAAATAACACAGCAGTTAAAAGCTCTACAATGAAGTACCTGGCACATGATCATTTGCTATATCAGCTACATTCTCTAAACTTGAGTCTTTAACCATAGGCTCCACGTTGGACACATTGGAGTCAGCAACTTCGTGTAGACTGGTGGACTGAGATACCCTTTGCAGTGGAGAACTAAACTGAACCCTAAAACCTGAAAAGGAAGAAACTGTAAGTTCAAGAGCACCGTCGAATTTCGAGGGTTCCAACAAATATCTTCTATTTTTCTTGCTCCGGAGAGGGGAAAAAACCAACAACAGCTGACACCAAAACCCACAATTCAGTTTCTTTCTTGTAATCAAATATCAAGGTTTAAGAGATTGATCCTTTATTCCCCAGTATTGAAAATAAACAAAATTCCAAATTGAATTGAGTACCCAGTAACGTAAGAGAATCTTTGAAGTACCTTGTTTTGAAAATGAGAAATAAGAAACGGTAGCAAGCAGAATTGCAACAGAAGCTCCAAGACCCACTAAGAGAAAGCTTGGAAAACCTGCACAAAATAGTAAACCCATCTCAGAATCGAATTTTTTCTGAACCCTGAGAGTAAAATAATCAGATGCTTCAATAACAAACTAAAATAAAGTAAAAACAATACTACCTTTCTTCTTTTTGTCTCCATTTTGATTAGTATCAGTTTCAATAATTGCCCAACCACCAAAACCATCATTTGCATTTCTTTCAGAAGGCAACCAAGAAGCTTCAAGCTTTCTTTCACTAACTGATGCATATAAACGTAATTTACGATGTTTGGAGATTCCGAAATTGATAAGTGGATTCGAAGAATAAAAAATTGAGGAAACATCACAAGTACGAAGCAAATCATAGCGATAGATTCGATGAATAAGGAGAAAGGCTGATGATGAAGATTGTAGACAAGAACTCATTTCTGTAATCTTGATTCGGAATTCTATTTTTCACAATAAACTAGGTTTTCATTTTCTAGGTTGTGTGATGGGAGAGAGCGAGAGAAAGAGAGTGAGGCACAACTCCAGTGAAAAGAAGTGAGAACTTGATTTTGTCGTCTCTTCTCTGGTCAAGCCCGTTCTATGTCCAACTCCAGCCCACTCGGATATATATTTGAAGGAATTTCGAAGCACCCACAAGAACACCTATTTTCTCACGATTGGTTGATTGCTGACAGCGAGGGCTATGGAGTGAGGGTTTTCATTCAACGAATGAGTCTCACTGGATTTGATCAAATTAGGTGTAATTATGGAGTGAGAACACTCACTCATTCCTCAATAATCATTTATACACTCATTGGATCGAAAGAGTGGGAGAGGATACTAGCGGCAACCGCATGGAGAAAAACACCTTGAGCGGTTGAAGATTTGCCTCTTAAGCGTTTTTTTTAGCATTTATATTTATTTAAAACTATAAAAAAACGGGTCTCGCACTAATTTTATTAAGAACACGCAATTGGGGATATGAATTAATATTCTCATCCAATAGTTTCTGCTAATGGGTGTTTTTTTTTTGGGGAATACAAAAATACCCTTTGGTTAATTACAAACCTAAGTAAATGACTATGATGCCCTTCCATCTAAACAAAAACTTAAATCTAAAAACAAAAATCATATCCTCCTTCTCCTTTTCTCCCTTTGCCGGCCTGGTAAGTTAGGTTTTAGAAAGAATAAAGATTTCATCGTTCATTCATCTTTAACACGATTTCATCGTCTATTTTCTTCGTTGATTACCAGAATCTATAAACATGCCTCCACGAAATAAACGCAATCCACAATTAAAATCGAAAGCACAACAAGTTCAAAAAGAGAGGTTAAATTGGATCGCTCTTGAAGAAGAAGAGGAATCAGTGATCAAACTCTCGTACAAATGGCTTATGTGAGAAGATACGTGAATTTTAATCGTTGTATAAGTGTTTCAGTTATTTATAGTGGTGGGTTTAGGTTAGAATCGCAACCCCTACCTGGAAAAATTCAGTTACAGTCAATTTCGGTATTGAAATTAGTATGAATACAATGTCGGCACATGTAAACGACATTGATTAAATATGAATACCATGTAGATATGATATCAAAAACCACCAGATACTGCATGTTCATTTCCGACATTGATTTTAGGTTGAATACCATGCCGGTATTGGTTTTCGACATTGTTTGTAAATTTAGCTTATATGCCGGCATTGCTCACTTAGTGTACAGAAAATAACCATAAACTATTTAGGAATGTTAAGCCTGCCGGCATTGTCGACATTTGATGTCGGCTGCTGTACGGGCATTGGTTTGAAGTTTAGTTACTATGCCGGCGTATATTTTATAGTGTACAGAAAACTCTGTAGGTCTTGTATGATAACCGTCGTGGTTTTTTTTTTTTATTTCAATGCCGGAATTGACTTTTCAGCATGCTCGACATTGTATATACAATGCCGGCATTGGTGCTTCAATGACGGTATTGAGCAGATCTATGCCTGCTACAGCTATGATTGTTGTTTGTTGTTTATTTTTTATATGTCTTCTGATGTAAGGCTAAATCCAAGGAAATTAAGAAAATGAAGAATAAATATGTTGGCGTTAAGAAAGGAAAGAGTAAAGATGTTTATTTTTCCATTCTCCTCCTCTCAAATGGAATACAAGCTTAAAGGGACATCCATCCTTCCTCGTATGAATCTTGTATACCCCAGTAGTCTTCTTTGGATATACATAATCCTTTTTACTGTGGTTATTCTTCTTCTTGTATGACCCATTTCTCTCGCAAACCATCTCAAACCGAGTATTTGAACCTTGAGTGTTCCTCACTAGCACACACATATTCTTACAAACCGTGTTCACAGCCCAGTTAATTGCATCTGGTTTACTTTTTATTCTCTACATAAGGACAAGCACGGGAGATTATATGCAATCCCTAAGTAAAGTCCAAAACAAGTCAAAATACTATGTGAGCTAACTTTTTGGTAACCTACTGAATAATTTATAGAGTACTCCGACGTATCCCGACCCAGCGGTTTGCAGGTGTTGGCTCATCATATGTCACAATATAAGAAACAAAAGAGAAGAAAATTAGTTGAAAAACACTATAATAAGCAAGCATAGAAAAAACAAATATATCTATGCCGAACAATGGTTCCGGCATGCACGAAATTCTTCCGACAGTGCCGACATATGAGCGAAATGAACTGAAAACTATTGAAAAATTTGAAACACTGCCGGCATAGAACATTCACTACAAAACAACGTCGATAATTGATGTGTCGGCGTGCTCAATAAATATAGGACAATGCCGGTACAGTGTGCTGGAATGCTCAATAAATAAACAACAATACCGTCTTTTAACTTTGGAAGTTATTGTTATCTGTATGTGTTTTAACATCTGCCAGCATGGGTCATCACGATCGGTCATCACGATACATCCATATAAATCGATTCCTAGCAATTTACACTACGAAATCGTTCGATGCATATGCACCGACTATTGTTCATAAAATTTGGGCTTTTTCTCCACTCAGAATCATTCGATATAAGCACTGATATAGACCGATTATAGATTTGAAAACATTCACATTAACCGATTCTATCAAAAATAACCAACAGAAACACGTCTATTTCTATCATACCAGAAACGATCGATGTGGGCATGAATATCGACCGCATCTAGTTAGATGTCTTCAACCAGAAAACATATCCTGAATAATCGGTTGACATGGGGATCCGTTTTTTAAGGAATCAGTCTACGTGGACATGAACATAGACTGATTCTGGTTAAACCCAGAAAACCTTGATTTGAATTTTTTAAAATCCTGAGTGAATGCATTAAAACCTAATTTAGAGGATTAGGTAGATGGAAAAGTACCTGATTCGAGCCGTATCTTCTTCTTCTATTGCGCTCAGATATTGTTCGTCTTCTGTGACCGTTTTTCCCTCGATTCTTTATTTCGAATCGCTTGAGCAATTCTTGGATCGCTCCCACTTGGATAAGTAACTCCACTGGCTTGTTTAAATCTTGATGGCTTCAACATTATATAGGAAAAGAAAAACGATTAAGCGTCTTTTGAATTGTTGATAATCGACGATGTTTTACTTTGAAAAAGAAATAAAAAAGGAGAAAATGAAAAGAAGAATTGGTTGTTGATGGAGATGGAAATCAAATAGAAATGATATAGATTAGGTTTTAATGGAAAGAAATTCGGTAATTTCATCCAATTTAGCCACCCCTTATCCTCCATTTGGTTGGAAACAAAATTCGAATTGGCCTCAAATAAATAGGGTAGGCCTCAAACTAGCCAATTATAGCATCCAGTACTGTGAATGCTCACAACATACCGTGTCGAATGTCAACGCTACATGCATCCTTAACCAGAGTGTAGATGTAGAAAATCCTACTACTACATCCAAAGGATTTCAAATGTACGCAAAGAAGTAAATAAGCAAGAGACATAGAAGAACACAAGATATACGTGGTTCGGTATGATTACCTACGTCCACGGGGTAAAAGGATGATCTTATTACTTGGTTCACGATTACAAGATGTATGCTTCTCTCAATATCTAGGTGTGCTCTCTTTCCTCTCTTCTTACTTGGCCTTTACCTTTCTACATGGTCTCTATTTATAGTCACAGATGGTGATACATCGATACTACGGTGTTGGGCCTGGTGTAGCTTCCTTGATGTTCTTCTCGGGCAACTAGCTGATGCTTCAGCCGATCTTCTCTTTTGCTCAAGTCGAGATATCTAGCCGAGTGGTGTCCTCATCCGATATCGTTCGTTTGGTGGAGATGACCGACGTCGCCCTTTAGGTTCCTGGCCGAGTCCCATTTTGACCGAGCTTTTCTTATCTTTTCACCAACTCTATCAGTGCATTGATTTTCCTCGAACCCGATGAGCATCACATCAGAACTTTTCCCTTCCTTTATGTCGACCTCACGAGCAGCCTCCATTCCTCTTTTCTCGCGCCCAGATCCGATGAGACGATTCAGTGCTTCTAGTGCTTGTTTCTCTTGGTACGCCCTTGCCCAGGATGGTTCCACCTGTCCCTGTGGATTATTTGCACCTACATTTATGCCCCTTCTTCCGCTCGTGTGATCGGCACGAGGGGAAGAAACCGCCTCGTCTTCCCACGTCCTCGGTCATGCCGGGTTTCGCGCCATGTTGTTCCCCACTTTTTTCAGTTATTGCAACCGGTTTACCTTCCTCGCCGGTTACCACAGATGAGGTTTATAAGTCCGACCCTTAAACCTTGTTTTTCTTTTATTCTTTCCTTAGCGGTTTTTTCTTCTCTCCTTCTTTGTTTTCCTCCGCTTCTTCTTTATCGCCATTGGTTATTCTTTCCACAGGTTTCCTTCCTTATTTCTTCACTATCTTGAGTTTTCTTCGTTTCCATTGCCGTTGTAACTTTCGATTCCGGTCATATCTTGACTTCTCCTGCCGTTTCCTCCACTAGCTTCCATGGCGTCTTCAACTCCTTGCATGACGGAAAAGAGGTGCGTGAGCTATGTCTTCTCTGACGAAGACGGTGTACCGCTTGATTCCCTGTTTATTGTTGAGGGCCCTTCTAAGCATGATTATCGTGCTCTGGATTCCATCTTTTCTGATAATCCTTCTTCGTTTTCATGTAGGGCTGACAAGAGAACTGTTAAAGACTTGTCGGATGAGCAATTCATCCAACAGTTGAAAGATGAGTTCGACCTCCATGGCTATGACGTTAGGCTCTTGTCGGGCCAAAGAGGCGTTTTGAAGAAGGATGATGTTCTGAAGTTTCCACACTCGGCCGAGGCGACCATTGTCACCAGGGGCCAGTTAGAGCTCGGGTTGCGTTTTCCTTTGTACGATCCTAGCCGTTCATTTTGGTATGAGTCTCTTTCTAAGATCCGCCCGTCCCGCGCCTTGGCTCAGTGGAATGGCAACACCTTTCGTATCTTGTCCGAGTGGGAGAGACGCAGTCGAGGCGAATGTACTCCTACTACTTGGTCTACTTACGATTCTTCCCGGGCGGGTGACTATACTCCTGCCAGTTTTGCTGATAATTATCGAAGCGGGACTGCTACCAATGGTGACCTCGCCGGTTTTGCTGCTAGCCCTCATCGCCATAAGACTCTTCCCGAGGGTGTCAAAAAGCTTTTATTGGACGAGGATCCCGAGGGGAAAGGTTCCAACAGGCATGCCCGTCATACTAGCGAGCTTTGTTGTCCTTTGACGCGGCTTGGGACCGAGTTCCTTTGGCTATTTCTGGTCCCCTTCGAGTGGCAAGTTTCCTTCTCAAATAACTCCTGACCAGGGTTGGCCGAGTCTTATCCTTTACGGGTGGTCAATGTTGATCGAGTAAGTGTGTTTCCGGTTTTGATTTAGGCGTGTAGGTGGTAGGTTGATCGGCTCGGGCGGCGCACGGTAGGGCGATATTTTAATTTTTGTGTTTCTGACCTAAGTCCCAGAGCGTTCCTTCTGAGTCTCTCGTTCTTCGGAAGAGGGATAGGGGTTCTAGCGCGGGAGCTTGTGGAGTTGGATGGGAGGAGGAGACAGGGAAGGTAACAAATATACTGCTTCTTCTTTGCGGTACATGTACTTGCCCCTATTTGTTGCCTTGAATGGTTCTGACATCGGCTCATGCGCAGAAGCTGAGGGTCGATAAAGCTGGAGATGCTTCGGCGAGGGATGGTGAGGATCTCGAGGATCGGCTGCCTTTATCGCATTTCATGAGGAAGTAGCCTCAGAAAACTTCTGATATTTCGTCTACCTTTGTAGGTGGGAAGCCCAGTGGAAAGGGAAAGGATACCAAGGGCGACTTATCTGCCCCGGAAAAAACTGTGCCCCAGCAGCCAGCTGGTATAGGGATTGTTCTTGTTGATGGTGTTGTGTATCTTGAATCTGATGGTGATGATGATGATGATCTTTTTGATGGAGAAGATGAGGTCGATGGTGATGAAGAGGAGCCGAAGCAAACGGAGAAGTCTGGTGGTGGTGGAAATAATGTGGTTACTCGTGATGAAGAGAACATCACTTCTGGGAGCGAGTTGCTGGAGCCTCTTTCTCCTGTGGTTCCTAACTCAGGCAGTAGCACCTCTTTTACTATCTCGGGCCCCATGTGCAACTCCCTTGGAGCTCTTATTTCTCCTGAATTTTCCTCTCTTTCGGATGAAGATAAGATCAAGGCCGTCTCGTTGTATGATGCTGGTCTGAAGAGCACTTTCGATCTGCTGGTGAGTTGTGTTGATCAGGTTATGCATTCATGCCATGGGGTAAGTGCTAATGCTGTTGGTGTTTGTAGGATATCAATCGCTCGTTGTTAAACGCTGCCATTCAGCGCAGGGAGGTCATCGAGAGAGAGGGTCTTCGTCTCTTATTACAGCAAGAGCGCGAGCGATCCCGGGGGTTGGAGAAGCAACTAGCCGAGACCCAAGGTATTTACTTAGCTTTCAAGTGTTTATGATTGATTATGTAGTGCCAATATCCTGAGTTTAGTACTACCTTCCTAGACGAAACTTCTAGTGCGGAGGTCGATGCTGCCACGAGGTATCGCTTGTTGAAGAGAGAAATTGATATAGAACGGGATCATGTTTCGAATTTACAACAAAGGATTGTTAATAAGGACGACAAAATCGATCGTCTGGAAACCGAGATCGAAGGTCTGCAAACCCGGCTGCATCGTTATGTGACTTTTGAGTATGTCCCCGAGGAGATCAATAATCTTAGGGCGAGCTTGTCTCGGTTCCAGGGTATCGCTGCCGACAAGACGTTGTTGGTTGATAACTTAGAAAGTCAGTGTGGACGGTTAAGGCTTCAAGTCCGAGATTTGCACGCAGATTGCCTTCGGATTCTGGGGGAGAAGAGTCTTTGCCGAAAAGTGTAGCCAAGAATCTCTTGAGAAGCTTAGAGAGTCTAAGAAAGTCTCTGAGGAGTTGGAGTGGGTTCGAGCTCAATTATCAGGTTTGCAGATAGCACACTCTCGGCAGAGAGCCGAATGGAGTGATCATAAGAAATACTGCCCCTCCAATGAGTTTAACGAGCAACGCTATCTAGAACTTTCCTTTAGGATATCTTCCCTTGAGTGTAGCTTGTCTGAGTCCGAAGAGACCGTTAGAGTAGTCACCCCTTTACTTGAAGGTGGTGTACCTTGTATTGTGTTTTCCTTGTCGTTGTCATAATGTTGTTATTATGTTACTGACTTCTCCCGTGTCTTGGCAGCCGAGCAAAGGAAGGTGGCATCGCTGGAAGAGGAGAATTCCCGATTGAAGGGAAAGGAGGTGCAGCTGCTGGCAAGGGAAGCTCAATTACTCGGGCAGGTGGCCACTGCTGAGGCGGCGTCGATACAGCTGACACACGACCTTGCTGCTGAAAAGGCGAAGTTTAATGATGAGCTCATTGCGAAGGTCAAAGCCAGTGTAAAGGCGGTACTTGATAAGAAGCGAGCCGATGCTGTTGCCAAGAGGGCGGTTCCGGTGCCGGCTCCTCCCAAAGAGTAGGCTCATCTTTTGTAGCACTGCGTCGCTATTTCTCCATTTGCATTGGGTTGTAATCCGTTCGAACACCTTTATTTTCTCATACATTTTCTATTAATGGGGTGCTGCGTCGCCAATTTGGTTGTTTTTCTTGCTCTCTGACATCGCTGTTTACGTTAACGTTCATAATTGTGTTGTGTCGATGATATGTGGTTTATTTTTACGACTAATTTGTGTGTACCTGCATAAACATGAGTAGATCGATTAATCGTAAATGCCGTTTCTGTCGAACACACTCAACAGGGAGGGTCATCGGGCCCAATGCCATGTACCGATTGAGGTATCTCATCACCGTCTTTCAATATCTAGTGGCAGGGTAGTTGGTCCTCCCTAATTTCTATGGGATCGATATCCCAAAAAGTTATCAATTAACTTTCTTGGGCAAGTGATTTCGGCCACTTGCGAGGGGAGCAATGTTGCCTGCTCGACTGTCGAGTACTCATGCCTCGACAATCGGCCACTAGTTTCCAACCACCAAGGCCCTAGGGCTACCTCGGCACTGGCACACTGCCGTCGCCCCGAGTTCGAATAGCCCATCTTAATGTAAGTCGCCCCGGCACTTGCACAATGCCATCGTCCCGGGTTCGAAACGACCATTCGAGTGTAAGCCGCCCCGACACTTGCACAATGCCATCGCCTCGGGTTCGAAACGGCCATTTAGACGCAATTGTCACATTTCCAACCCCACGTGGCCTTTCAAGGAAATAGCTGACAATATATCATACATGTTCTTAGGGGTGATATAGCTTTAGTCGCTTAGTATTCCACGGTCGTGGCTCGGGTGTTCCGTCCGGTTTTAGTATCTTGTAAGCTCCTTCACCGACCTTCTCGACAATGGTATAGGGTCATCCCCATCGTGCTGCTAGTTTTCCGCCTTTTTTATCACGTTCATAACTGGGTAGATCCTTTAGTACCAACTGCCCCGGCTGGAACTCTCTTGGTCGGACCCTCTTATTATACTCTCGTTGTATTCTTCGCTAGTAATTTTCCATCTTTTGCATGGCCATCTCTCTTGTTTCTTCTAGGTCGTCAAGCTTGGCCAGGATAAGATCTGCCGAGATGTTTCGCCTCCATGCCTCGGTCCTTGTTGTAGGTATCATCGCCTCTGTTGGAAGGATAGCTTCGGTCCCATATGTTAACATGAAAGGTGATAACCCGGTTGCCTCTCTGCGAGTTGTCCTATATGCCCACAAAAAGTTGTAAAGCTCTTCGCACCATTCTCCGTATTCTCCATCAAGCTTCTTTTTCAAGTTGTCGGCGATGGTTTTGTTTGTGATCTCAGCTTGTCCATTACTCTGAGGGTAAAGGGGTGTAGACTTGCTCTTTCGGATGTTGTATGTATTGAATAGCAAGTCGATATTCTTACCCTGTAGCTGTTTTCCATTGTCCGAGACGATTGTCGCTGGTACTCCAAAGCGACATATGATGTGCTCCCAAATGAATCGAAAAACATCTCTATCCCGAATATACTTCAATGGGGCGGCTTCTACTCATTTAGTAAAGTAGTCGGTAGCCACAATTAAGTATTTTCTCTGCCCCGATCCGACATGCAATGATCCCACGATATCGATCCCCCATTTGGCGAAAGGCCACGGGCTGATTACTGAGTTTAACGTCACTGCTGGTGCGTGTATTTTCTTTCCAAATTTTTGACATTCGGATGAGGGCCATATGCTTTGCATCCTCATTCATGTAAGGCCAGAAATATCCCATAGTCTTGGCTCGTGCTGCTAGGCTACGGCCCGAGCTGTGGTTTCCTGCGGCCCCATAATGCAATTCGTTCAGGATTGTGTGCCCCTCTTCTTTACTCAGACACCTTAATAATGGTCCTAGGTATGATTTTCTGTACAGAGTGCCGTTTCGTAGCTCGTATGCAGCTGCTTTGCTTTTGATTTTGTTGATCTCGGGTCGCCCCTTGGGCAGTTTTCCTGTTTCAAGATATTCGTGGATTGGTTTTCGCCAATCATCGGCCTTGTACTGATCGGTAGTGGTTGCTGCTACGTGTGCGTCGATGTCTACTATCTCAGGTACTGATAGCATTAAGATTCTCATAATTCTGATGCCCTCAACACTTGCATCCGTTAGCATGGAAGCGATGTATGCTAGGGCGTCCGAGTGGCGGTTATCTTTCCTACAGATATGTCGGAACTTGATGTTTGGTATCTGGCCGATGTAGAATTGGGCAAGTTCCCAATATTTTTGTAACAAGGGATCATGTATAGCGTATTGCCCGCTGATTTGTCGGACGACTAGCTGAGAGTCACTTGTTAATCTTACGTCTTGAATTCCCATTTCCACTATCAGGCGCAGAGCATGTATCACAGCTTTGTATTCCTTGACGTTATTGGTCGCCTTAAATTCGAGTCTAAACGAGTGGACCATCTTTTTTCCCTTTGGCGTCGTAAAGACCAATCCAAGGCCTGACCCGTCTTTATTGGATGATCCTCCACAAAAACTTCCCACCGTGTCGGGTTACAGGTCTCGAGTAGGTCGGACGGGTCCTCTTGGTCTTCCTCCATTTCTGGGATGTCTTCTACTTCATCTTCGTCGCTCAGGGGGGAAGTCTGCCAGAAAGTCGGCCACTGCCTGTGCTTTTACTGTTGTTCTCAACTCATAGAAAATATCGAACTGCTTGATCTGTGCGCTCCACTTGGAAACCCGCCCCGACCTGGCTGCATTGTCGAGTACTGATTCTATGGAGGATTTTGTGAGCACCCGAATTTTGTGCGTTTGGAAATACGTCCGAAGTTTTTGAGTTGCAAACACCAATGCTAATATCAGTTGCTCGATTCTGGTATAGTTCTTCTCCGCTGGGTTCATAGTTTTACTTATGAAATACACTGGATTTTCTTCCCCTCCTACGTTCTTGACTAATACGGCACTAATGGCATAACTGGTCGCCCCCAAATATAGGGTTAGTACCTCCTCGGGCTCGGGCCTTTGTAATACCGGCAGGCTTGCGAGATGCTGCTTAATTTTCTGAAATGCTTCTTCACACTCCTCGGTCCATTTGAACTTTTCCCCTTTCCTTAATGTCCCGAAGAAGTCCTTGCACTTGTCGGATGATCGAGAGATGAATCGCCCCAATCTTTGCCAAGTTCCGTTTTAACCGTTGTATGTCCTTAATCGTCACGGGTGATGGCATTTCTACGACTGCTCGGATCTTATCTGGGTCTGCTTCGATACCTTTGTCGGTAATTATGTACCCTAGAAACTTGCTCGAGGTAACCCAGAAAGTGCACTTAGCAGGATTCACCCTCATCTTATATCTTCTCATAGTTTGAAATATGTCTCGGAGGTCGTCGATGTGGTTGGTGGCCACCTTGCTTTTGACCAACATGTCGTCCACATATACCTCAATGGTGTTGTGTATTTTATCTTCGAACATGTCTTCTACTAATCTTTGGTAGGTAGCGCCTGCGTTTCTCAGCCCAAATGGCATTTTGGTGTAACAATATAACCCTCTGGGTGTGAAGAAAGATGTGTGCTCTTGGTCCTCAGGGGCCAGGGGGATCTGGTTGTACCCCGAATACCCGTCCATGAGTGTTATTGCCTTGTATCCAACTATGGATTCTACTAGATGATCGATGTTGGGGAGGGGGAAGCTATCCTTCGGGCACGCTTTATTCAAGTCGCTAAAGTCGATGCAGACTCGAACACCTCCATTCCTTTTAGGGACTATCACCATGTTAGATATCCATTGTGGGTATTGAGCTTTTCGAATGATTCCTGCTACTTGCAACTTCTTCAGTTCGGCCTCCACCGCTGCTTGTAGCTTGGGTGCAATTCTCCTCATCTTTTGTCGGATCGGCTTGAACTTGGGGTCTATTCTTAAGTGGTGTGAGCAGACTTCTGGGTAAATTCCCTCCATATCGTGCATTTTCCAGGCGAATACGTCCATGTGTTCTTTCAAAAGAGTTATCAACTGTCGTGTTTGTTCATCCGTCAATAGAGTCCATATTCTCACCATTTTAGGCTCTTCCTCAGTGCCTAAATTAACTTGTCGAGTAGATTCTAAGGCCGAGAAATTAGGCTTTGGTTCATCGACTATTGTTGGCTCCTTTGATTGCTATAAGATCTCCTTCTCGCCAGCTTCGTAGGTGGTGATGGCTTGTGATATCACCTTTTCTAGCTCTTCTCCCGCCCTTATTTCCTTAGCTTTGTTCTTTTCTTGGCGTTTTCTCGATCGCCTTTCTTCATTCTGCTGGATATCTATCTGTACGCATTGTCACGCCGCCAGGGGGTCGCCCAATACCTCCACTACCCCTCGATAGGATGGAAACCGCAATCTTTGGTGGTATGCCGAGGCGACCCCTTTGATTCCTGCGAGCCAGGGTCTACCAAGGATTGCTTCATAAGGTGACACAACGTCGACCACACAGAAGGTGGTGAGTGTGTCTAGGAACCCTTCCCCTTCCGAGACTCTGAGGGTGACTTCTCCTTTTGGTACTGTCAATGTACCGTTGAAGCCGTAGATTCGATAGGTCGACGGGATTAGGATGTCATCAGATAACTCCATTCTTTTGAAGGTGTCGTAAAATAGGACCTCGACTGAACTGCCACTGTCCATCAGTATCCTTCGGACACCCAATTCTTCAATAAGTAGGGTTATCACTAGGGGATCCCCATGTGCTTGACCATTTGACGGGACGTCTTTTGCTGAGAAAGTGATCGGCTGCATCATCCAAGGTTCCATGGGCAGAGTTTTGGCCACACTGAATATTTCCTTTCCCGCTCAATCTCTTTTGTGAATCCTTGAAGTGATACCGGTTCCTAAGTCAAACCCTTGAGTTGCCGAGTGCGAGATGGTGTTACAAGCGAACTGGGTACCACGATTGATTCTTATTTGATGCACTGGTGCGTCGGGCTGAGCTGGCGTCGACGATGTCTTGACGAAATGTCACAAGTATCCATCTCGGATCAGGTGCTGGACGATATCTTTTACCTCCCGACAATCATTGGTCGAATGGCCACGAAACTGGTGGTAATGGCAAAACTCGGGATGGTTCCTTGTTTCGTCGAACTGAATTCCGCTAGTCTTCGGGTATCGGATATCGTTCCTCTTTTCGACTTCCTTGAATATTTCTTCCAATGGTGCATTTAGTGGAGTGTAAGATCTGGGTTCGTGGCATGGCTTCTTTCCTTTCTCGACCCAAATTTTCTTATTCTCCCCGTGATGTTGTGTGCTCGGCCTTTTCTCTGGTCGCTTCGGAGCTTCTCGTGGGGTTGCATCTACTGTAGTGCTTGCTTCTTGTATTCCTCTATCCTGTGCTCCTTCCTGTATTTCTTCTAGGGCGATGTAGTGTTCTTGCATCTTCCTGATCTCCCTTAACGTTTTAGGTTTCTCGGTGTACATTGATATCCAAATAGGATCTGACTTCCCCAATGAATTTTCGAACCCGAAGATCTCGTTGATCGACAGGGTACCTTCCGATGTCGCACATAACTTCCTCCACATGCGTTAGAGACCGCAGCGGTTCCACGAATCTTCGTGCAAGCGTAAAGAGCTTATTAACTCTGGGCCGAGCTATCTTTGTTATGCATGTAAGTTTCAAGGAAGGTTTCCACCAAGGCGCATAATTACCAACGGATTCATCGGGCGGGGTGTAAAACCGGTTCTTTGCCTCACCCTCCGGACTTGCTTTGGGAAGAATTTGCACATGACCACATCGTAATTCTTCCATTGTAACAAGGACATGCTGTACATTTTGATATGCTCTCCAGTGTCGCCCGTGCCGTCAAACCTAGATGGGAAGATCGGCAACGTACACTTGGGCGGGAAAGGAGTCCGATCCAATTCCTTGGTAAATGGCGTCTTATCGTCCTCGCCATTTCCTGTCAGTTTCTTGACCATCTGCTCAAGTTGCTCGATCTTTTGCTTGGTTGTCGCATCCATACCCTCATTGGTCGCCTCTTCCTCAGTCGAAGAATCCTCGGGTGGGCCATACCCTCCCCTTGATCGATTAGGGTCGGGCATGCGTTCTCGGCTCGGGGATGGGGTTGGAGTGTTTCTCGACTGGGTGTGATTGCTAGAAGCACCTCGACTCGACGACCCTCTTGACCCGCTCTCCTGTTGCGGAGTTGGTAGTTTTCATGTTCCAAGGCTAGGTTCCTTCTCTGCAGCTCTCTCATAAGGTCTTCTTGCCTTCTTTGGCTTGCCAATTTTTTATGGGTGAAAACTATTCCTGCCGGATTTGGTAATTTGGGGTGTGTGGATGAGGAATGAATCTAAACCCTAAACAAATGCACTGCGCGGTGAGTGCTTGTGATTCGAGAAATCAATCTGTACAACTCTGGCCTAAACCAAGAAATGGCCGTTCCAGACTTGCTTCGGTCACAAAGTGAAGGAGATGGGGTTGATCTTAGGGAGGGAAGCGAAGAAGGTGTTGAGATTGTGAAGGTGTAGGCTTGTTTATGACTTGTAACAGAAAGGTGAGCAGGCTTACGATTGATGCAAGCAGGCTTTGAGTGTTTGAATACGTTTTGTATTAACACTTGGTTTCTGTCTTGTCTTGACTTGTTCCGTTGTTTTTTGAAAAATAGGGAGGAGAACCTATTTATACAAGTCATTTAAGCCTTATTCACGTCTCTAGTGGGAAATGGAGGAAGTGGAGTGATGGAGTAGTGGAGTTGTGTGTTGGTGTTACACGACCCGGTCTTGCCCACTTCTCTGTATCTCTAACCGTCCATGACTTCCTGACACGTTCTTGTGATGGCGCGTTGCACGTTGCACGCTGTAAACCGCCAGACCAATACCCCAGTATGTATCCCCCAGTTTGTGACATGATTGATGTCTCGAGTGTGTGGATCGTGGGACCCACAGAAAGTAGCATGTAATGCTAGACTAAATAACTAAATTACTTAGGAAGTCGATACTTGTGAAGTATATCGTGTGTATTCTACGCAGGTACTGCATCGAGTATATTCAACATGTATGAAGCATTGCTATTTTAAGGCTTACCGGAGTAAGTCACGAATTTAAGCGTCTTAAAATAGCATCATGTCCAGCCATCTTCGAGTGATCGTTTGGAGGCTATACAGGTAAGCCATGACTTGACCGATCACTCCATGTGGAAGAGTGGTGGACGGTGATTGTGGTGACGCCTTGCTGGTCTCTTAACTCCTAACCGGGCTGCTTGACCAAGGCTGGTAGAGTTGGACGGACGAGATGATCTGTGACACTCATCTGCGACCGTTGATGAAGTTTTAGGGCTTTTGAAGAGGTGCGCAGGCATCACTCTTCGCCTTGGTCGAAACCAAGCATGGGAGGTGTTTTGGAAAGGACCGATAGGGCATGCGTGTAGACGGCATGCGTGTACACGTCCGTACCTCACTTTGTCTCATGATGGTGCGATCTAGGCCACTCAATTTGACCAAGCAAAGAGGAGCGGTTGAGATCGATTTGCAACGTAATCTGGTGCCGCAAAGCCGCGCATCATGCCCACTTCGGGCGCGCGTTTCAAGACGACCAAGCCTGGTCGGTCCCGGCCGATTGATTCGGCGTGTGGGTGGTAGGGCTGGTGTTCTTTTGTACTTCATTGCCTCATAGAAACGTGATCTAAGCCACTCAATTTGTCCGGAGAAGTTGAGTGGTCGAGATCAGTTTACGATTAGGAGGTGCGACCACGCCTGGTTTGGGCGTGCGAATCGAGGTGTACAGCCAAGTTTGGTCTTGGCCGATCGGGTATGGAGATAGGTGGGCCCGCAGTGATCATGTTGATACTTAGGACTGCTTAGTCTATTCCTGGACCCTTCATCCGAGCAGGAGGAAAGGGACGCTCGTGATCGGGACACAAACCCTAATCAGGTTTTGCCGGCCGTGTGTCATACCCAGTTTGGGACGCACGAATTGTGACGACCAACCATAGTTGGTCATGACCGATCAGTCAGGTATGTAGGCGGGCCCACGGTGTTTGTGTTGACATGTTCCGGGCCCTTTGAATCTACATCTACACCCTCCATCTATGCCTGCGAAGATGGATGGTTGAGAGCGATTTGCGACACATGTAATGTGCCGTAACCCTAGTTTAGGGTTTTACGTCCATCTTTGTTTTGGTGGACAAGCGGTAAACGTTGCTTCCCACTTAGGGAGGCCGACCATGCGGGGCCCGCATTGGGTCGGTGGTGAATACTCCAATACCTGCTTGAGGGTTATGGATTCGATCTGGTCCATCCAATCATGCTGGTGAAGTTGGATGGTTATGATCGTTTCTGAGACTGATATGGTCAGTTCAGGTTCAAACATGCTCAATCGGGCTAGTATAACACATCGAGAGTTGTAGCCTGTATGGGTATTTCGTACATGTTTTATTTTTAATACTTGGAGATTCGTGTTGCTCTGCTGAGAACAACACTCAGTCGTCATGCCGCACCGGTAATGAGTACAGGAAATACGAGGCTGGTCATGCATTAATTAATAATGCTGTAAATTCACAGGATATATGGGATCGTTGCTACATGCTCCAACCTGGATGAATTTCGTGTATTTAATTCACAGAATGCTGGGATTGTTGTCACATGCTCCATTCTAGGTGAATTAATAAAGTGAAGAAGTATTCATCACTTATTAATGGCTTTATCTTTTGCAAGATGTTAGCGCATAATTTTGGCTTTTACAATTTCAGTCCTTAAATGAAAATCCACCATCAACACCAAGATAACAAGTAACATTGGGTCGGTGCTCTCATGGCTAGAGTGGCCGTTCACTTGGTTTCCTGCTACATTGGGGGGGTGCAGTTGGAGGTCTTGCCGAGGGGATAACGGGGGGAACGGTTGGAGCTACGGGAGGATCAGCTGCCGCTGGTGGGATGTCTCGGTCGAAATCGCCCCTTCCTAAGCGCACTCGTCTAAGCCTTTCCCCTTCTTGTTCTAGTTCACGCTGGTACTCTGTCGATTGTCTTTCTCGCCTCCGTTCCTCCTGCATCGTTTGCACTTCCTCCTCTTTCTCAGTATCCGATGCAGTTCTTCCGTCCACCATGTCCCCCTGCATCATCTGGCTCGGGTTGATCCTCAGTATCCTAGTTGGGAGATCGTCGTCTCGGCCTAGATCGACTTCCTCGTCAACAGTAGCCATGCCTTTGCCTGGTGCCTGAGTCTCGTCTTGGTTATTTTGCCGATGGTCTTCGTGTCGGGAATCCGTCATTCCTTCTTGTGCACTAGATCCCGCTGTGGCCCGGTTCCTGAGAATCCTACTTGTCCTGGAGGTACTCGCCATCACCTTCAGTGTTGCCCTTGTGCCTCGGCTCGCCCGTCCGTCCCTACCTACGTCAGCAAAGTACACGGCACTTACTTCGAACTATTTCGAAAAGGTTAAGGATGAAGTACAGCAGTTCTGCTGTGTAAGGTGGAAAAAGTTTTTGTAGTACAATTCAATTTATGCTAGCGTGTTGATCTCAGCAATCAAGTGGTTTTGACCGCAAAGGACAATTTTTTGAAAAGATGTCTCAACACATCGCTTTCGGTACTTTCTCCCTGCATTAATCATTATTTGTCCTAACATTCCTAGTGCCAGAAGTCATTAATCATCCGTACGTTAGACCGGAAGATTTCTTTCTTGACTATGGTTGATGATACGATAACCTTCACCAACTGTTGTGCCGACCGTCTACTGATGCTGTGAGGCTTTTAGTGTAGGATCAAGATGAGTCTTAATAACGAAGCGCTCACTAAATTCCTTCCAGCCGTAGTTTCCGGAAAACTGAACTCGATGACTTCGAGTTAGCCTTGCCTCCACCACCGTTGTACTTTGTTTAACTCACTAAGAAGGTCCAAACGACGAAATAACGTTTCAACTTAGCTTCTACCGGTCATCAAAGATGATCCATTCGGGAGCTTTGAGGTGTTATTACGTTTATCTTAGATCGAAGACAAGGCGATCTTTGACCCAAAAAAGCTTTACTCGACAGAAAATATTTAACCCTACGTAAGGGGATTAATCAAACTTGCCCGACCGGAATCCCTCACTCATAAGGCAAGAGATCTTACGGCTCTTGTTCGATGATATTAAGACGATGAAAATAACTAAAAAGGTTTTTCCTTTTAAACTGAAATTCCTTGAGCTTTTCAAGGATTTAAGTAAGTAAAAACAAATGTAACAAAATCGAGCTTTTAACCACAAAGGTAAACTTGAAACGATAAATCTAGCAACCCATGTATTTCAACCATTAGAGATGAAAAAATGGTCAGCGAGGTGGAATTTCATTCTAGCTTCTACCAACATCAAAAGATGTTATTTCGGGAGCTTATTGATCTTCTAATAACTCGCTTAGACAACTTAAGCAAACAGCCTAGTTTGATGATTTAATCTTGGCAACTCGACTTAACCGAAAGCAAAAGCGATTGATGCTCATAAAACAGTCCTACCCCAAAACTTAACAAGGTTTTACTAAGAAAACAAAAACAAGAACATCTCGCAAGCTTTGTCTATCAACACTTTTAACCAAAAGAGTTTCTCCCTTAGCTTCAACTAACACGCAAGGTGACTTAGGAGCTTGGATTTCTCTCTTTTGGTAACCGATTTCAAGGTATCCGAAGATGTTACACGGTCCCCTTAGTCGGCGCCAGAATGTAGGTGTAGAAAATCCTACTACTACATCCAAAGGATTTCAAACGTACGCAAAGAAGTAAATAAGCAAGAGACATAGAAGAACACAAGATATACATGGTTCGGTATGATTACCTACGTCCACGGGTAAAAGGATGATCTTATTACTTGGTTCACGATTACAAGATGTATGTTTCTCTCAATACTCTAGGTGTGCTCTCTTTCCTCTCTTCTTACTTGGCCTTTACCTCTCTACATGGTCTCTATTTATAGTCACAGATGGTGATACATCGATACTACGGTGTTGGGCCTGGTGTAGCTTCCTTGATGTTCTTCTCGGGCAACTAGCTGATGCTTCAGCCGATCTTCTCTTTTGCTCAAGTCGAGATATCTAGCCGAGTGGTGTCCTCATCCGATGTCATTCGTTTGGTGGAGATGACCGACGTCGCCCTTTAGGTTCCTGGCCGAGTCCCATTTTGACCGAGCTTTTCTTATCTCTTCACCAACTCTGTCAGTGCATTGATTATCCTCGAACCCGATGAGCATCACATCAGAACTTTTCCCTTCCTTTATGTCGACCTCACGAGCAGCCTCCATTCCTCTTTTCTCGCGCCCAGATCCGATGAGACGATTCAGTGCTTCTAGTGCTTGTTTCTCTTGGTATGCCCTTGCCCAGGATGGTTCCACCTGTCCCTGTGGATTATTTGCACCTACACAGAGAATTAAGGACCGTTGGAAACCATGATTGACGATCTCTACACCAAGGCCATTTAATCTCACAAAACTCAAAACATTTAAATCATGTTCATATGGCTATTATATATCTACTGATCTACAAAATGCACAAGAAAATAAAAGACCAAGTTAGTCGAGATACAACAATAACTATTTCAATTGTTACTACTGCTTACTTTGTGTTTGGTGGATATAACACATAGGGAGGATCTCAACATCTCCATCATAATTAAAACCTACCGAAGGGCTAGAAATTTCTTCCCGGAAGTATTTTACAGTACAAATTGAAAAATATTGTATTTATGATGATGACCGCTTGCTCGTACTTGAGTATATGATTTTAGTCGGAATACTTTGATTCCCTGTAGAAACAGCAGTCAGTATTATAATGCCACCAAGTAAAGCTAACCCTAGTCCTAAACTATTGACCACCACTGACTCCAGAGAATGTTTCAGAACCTTCTTTTTTGCTTCTAAGAATGTGAGCTTCTCAAGTAGACCCGCCTCAGCTGTTGCAATGGCTAATCCATATATATAGAGCCCAAGGAACACATGCCATGGTGCCACCCTTATCCTTGTGGTTCTCTCCTCTCCTCGATGCCAAAAGCTAAAGAACCCCATTAACCACTGCACATTACAAAGAACAAAAGAAAGAAGGATGATCAATCTGACTTGTCACACATTAAAGATTTTTATGAGCGTTAAGATTTTTTGTGAAGCTTCTTTAGTTATGAGAGTCGATCAGTCTTACACTAACTTCTTTGTTACATACGTCAAATGATTTTCTTTCACGAGAATAGTCACTAGTCATAACCAACCAAGAAATTTGCATTATTGAAGCAAATTCCACACCAAGATGATTGAAACCACAAGATTTCGCAATCATCATTTTGCTTCATCTAACGTTTAACTGTGTGCTTCATCTATCGTTTAAGTGTCAAAAGTTAAGAACAGTTTCATGTGGGCACCACCCACTTCCAGTAGTGTAAAAACGTACGGGTGCTATTAAACGTGTGTATGGCAAATAGTCATCTCTATATGTTTAACCTACTCTAAGAAGTTAACTGAACTAGAACCTGTAATCAGACAGCACATTATTACCACAGCAGCAAAGTAAATAGCAATGAACAAATGCTGACTACAGCAGCAAAATAAACTTAGCAATGAACAAATGCTGACATCTTGTAAATGTTGTATGACATGGCATGCTAATATGATCCATAAAAATAAGCTGAATCTGCAATTACCATTCTTCCTCTCATTTTTGCCTTTTAACCCTACTTCAGGAACATCCATTATCTGTGGGAATGTTCCCCTCACCACACAAAGACTCATCTAAACCCCAAAACACTACCAAAGTCTTTGGAATACATCATTCTACAGTCCAACACATGAGATCTTTCGTCAACTTTCGAGGGGCTAAGAGATTTTAGAACTTGCGAATTTTTTAAGAAGGATCTAGATGATTAAGAGAACACTCTCACATGAAAATCAAGCATTGGATAAGCTTAAAATAGATGCCACCAGACAAAATGAGAGAAGAGGCGAAGGAAGCAGGGATAAGGACACCAAGGATTTACTGATCAAACTAGAAAGTGTAGTTTGGTTCAGAAACACAAACATAGCTCGTGTTAATGTAACAGATACGAAAGAATCTACAAAATATCCTCTCCCAGACAGTTAGCATATGCTGTTACTGTGGGTTGTTGTTTAAAGATTATTCTCAGATCAAATTTCACAAATAAAGGAAAATGATGCTCAAACAAGTACAGATAGTTCTATTTTTGGAATATGGGGCTCCTTGTACTATCAATGATATTTGATCTCCTGAACTAGAAGCTACATATATATGGAGGAGAGCATAGGACGGCAATTCAGATTTCCAGCATAAAAAATAATCAACAAAAAAGTAGAAGAAGAATTTAACCTGTCAGCTTAAAATTGCATGGGCGACTGATTCTCAATTAATTGACATTACTAGATTAGAAAGATGTGGCTGCGTCAATGTTGAACCGATCTGTTTGAAATCCACAAACCAGCTTGACCAGAACCAGAATCAAGTACCTCATGGGTAAAAAGGGAACCTAGCCATGAGTTTTTTCTTTTTTGCCTCTATTTTCTAAGTGGCTGCTGAGTTTTGTTAACGAATGACCCACATAACCACATAATTACAAGTGACCCCGAACCATGCAGTTGGTTTACACCCTTTAGTCTAGTTGTTCTCTAACTTAAGTTTCAAACTGAGAACTTACATTGGAACCTACTAAAGTATCAACAATTATACAGTGGTCTAGGATGTTCTATAGAGACCAAACATGTGAATATAGAGATGAGCAGGAACCAATGTTTTCATACTCAACATAACAAATAAAGGTGGAAAACAAAACAAACATCAAGACTGCAGAATTGGCCAGATTGAACTTCTCAAATGAAAATGTATTCAGCCTGGCTGCAGTTGTCTGTGCACATGAGCGCTATGTCATGTGTCACAACCAGGAATGCTGCTCAAATCAAGTTAAGTAAACACATCCTATTGTCTCTATTCACTTAACCTACATAATATTAGGTATGTGGTGGATTAACCAGAGAAATGAACCAAAACCCTTGATAAGAAAAGTTAAATCCACATCCTTCGAAATCAACGGTCAACATGATCATTACACTTTTCATTTTTTTTGCCGCATTTGATTTCCTTGGGCTATGATTATCTTTTCTCGCTGCTGGACAGCTCTGCATGCGGTCCCATTATCATTTCAGGTAATTTTTTTCATGTTATGCTATCATTCAATTACTCCAAGGGAACCTTGAAATGGAAATGGGGGCTGCGCCAGTAAAGCAACAACACACCCACTCTGATGTAGCCATTTCATAATTAAGATGACTAGATTACCCATCATACTTGCAATTAACTACCCAATAAACCACCATGGTGCATTTCAAGAAGATGAAAAATGCTTAAGGTGTGTTGAGTTTTAAGCTGTAATACGAAACAAGTTTAGCATGCTTACCTGAGCAGCAAACAAGGAGATGCACATCAAACCCATCCAAGAATGTAAACTGTAGAAATTAGATAAAACCCCTCTTTCCAAATAAAATTTTGTCCAAATTCCGAAAGTGCCAGATGCCAAAGCAACTCCTTGCATAGTTAAATGCACCAATTTCTTCGAATTTCTTGACCCTGGAAACCATTTATGCACCAATATTGCTGGGGAAAAAAAAATCTCATTCAATCATGCCAAAAATTAAACAATATAATCCACATTTGAGAGACATTACTAAAATGGTTTTTCTATTCTGTACCTTCTCCGCTGATGAGTACAAAACCTATCACCATTACAAGAACATGAAGAACCTGCAAATTTACACAAAAATGCATATTATGCTGGGTACAAAATTTTAAGAGAAACCCGTAATCAGAAGCTTGAGAGAGAGAGAGTGAGAGATTACAGAGTACATGTGAGCATCGTGAGTTGACGAGGTGTGAGATAGGAAGTTTGATCTGAAGGAAAGGCCCCAAACAAGAACTAGCACTGCAACTAGAAGACCAGATAATCTAGCAAATACAATCAAATGTGATGTTGAAGATGAAGAAGACACAGTAGGCTTATTTGATGTCTCCATGACCAAAGCACATGAGAGAGAAATGGAAGAAAGGTTTTGAAGAAGACCGAAAGAACACTGCAGAGTCGGTAGATTCTCAGTCGACAATTAATAACAATTATTACAACGGAATGTTACACTACTATTACACCTCTATTGATATCCCCCTAGATTATATTCACGGTACCGTATTATTTGAAGGTTTTCCCTATTTACCACTCACATTTTTCCTATTTGCCACTCATGTAAATTGCCACCCTCACTTATCCTATTTACCACTCATATTAATTTTAAAATATCCTAAATACTACCTTTTGACTTTTTATTTCTGCCTAACAATAAAACCACCCTAATTACTAATTTTTTTTAAAAAAAAAAAACCCTAAATTACAAACTATTTCTTCTTCACCAATCTTCACCGACCGATCACCTTCTTTTACTCCATCTCCGTCTCCATCTCCATCTCAAACCACATACCACCATCTTCCACCACCGACCCCAACCATCTCCCACTTTACTTATTTGAGAAATAAAAAAATCCATAAAAAACATAACTAACGTTCATAGTCATGATCAACAGTGGTATAAATGAATGAAGGACTACCACTATTGCAGAAAACTAACATAAGCTTTTGATCAACAGTGGCATAAATGAATGGACAAAATATTCATTAGTTTTTATTAACATAAAACAAATCAGAATCATAAATATAAACCAAGTTTTTTGATTAACAATTAACATAAGCTTTACATGTTTGTTTTAACTAAGGTTCAGATATATTTTTTCCAAAATTTTCAGTAACGGGATCATCAATAGAGTTGTTCACCGATTAATTTGTTTATTTGTTGCGACACCAACACCGTTTACCCTATTCTTTCCATATTTATTAGATTTCCTTACTGCTAGTTCATTCCAGACTTGGGTGTTTTCTTAATTTGGTTTCTGCACTATGTTTTCCTAAATTAGATTCAACTGCTTTATTTAGATGTTGCTTGAATTAGGATTTGCTAGCCTATATATATATCTCTTTATTGTAGAACAGATTACACATTCAATATAATTCAAATTATTAAGCTTGTCTAATCGGTGGTTAATCCCCAATCAAAGGATTTCTATCTTTTCTGTTTTCGTAGTTTTGGTAGAAATCCATTAGTTTTGGTATAGGGTCCTAACATCTGGTATCTTGAGCCAAAGATCTGAGCCACACTTCCATCAATTTTTTTTTCTTTCTTTCTGTTACTACCCAACTCTTGAAGATGACGGTAAAATCTTTAGAAACCCAAGTTGGTGAGCTTACTACAACTATTCAGGCATTGATTAAACAGATGGAAGAAGATCGCAAGGTTACTGGTGAGCAATTAAAAACCATAACAACTCGGCTTACACCGGAAATTACTGGAAAAAAGGGGAACGACGTTGATTTGGAGGACGACTCTGATTCTGAATCCGAAACTGACAGTGAAAAAACTGGTCGTATTGTAAAAGGGAGTACAATCAATCAGAAGTTTCCTAGATTTGATGGTACTGATCCAGAAGGTTTTATTTTTGAAGCAGAACAGTACTTCTCATTATATGAGATAAAGAATTCCAAGAAGGTACCAACATCTGCAGTAAATCTTGAGGGTGATGCGATCTCATGGTATCGCTGGATCACTACTTCACTAGGAGAATTAACTTGGAAGCAGTTCTCTCGCACTATAAGGGGTCGTTTTTCTTCAAGGAAGTATGTTGACCCATGCAGTTCATTAGCAAAGCTAGCACAAAAAGGTACAGTTCGCGATTTTATTACTGAATTTGAAAAGTTGTTAAATTTTGTGACTGAGATGCCTGAAAGTTATCAAATAAGTATATTCTTGTCTGGTCTTCGTGCTGATATTCGTGCTGCGATTCGCTCGCATAAACCTAATTCTTTAACGGACGCATTTGAACAAGCTATATGTCAAGAAGAGGCAATATTGGAAACCAAGTCCTTTTATCGTATCTCTCAACAAAAAAGTTTTCCAGTTATCGCTGCAACACCAGCTCCAAAGCCTGGTTTACCTCCTGGTGTTACAAGATTATCATGGGCTGAGCAAAGGCAGCGTCGCGAGAAAGGTTTATGTTTTACTGTGACGAAACTTACAAGCCTGGGCATGTTTGTATCAAGCCTAGATTGATGGTTTTGGAAGGCGCTTTCGGTATCACTATTATGGAAGTTGAAATGGATTCTAATTGTGCAGATGATATGACTGACTCAATTGTTGAGACAACTTTCCATGAACCTGAAATCTCATTACATTCACTTATGGGATCTGTACAACCGAGAACTATGCGTATTACAGGTTACCTCAAGGGACGTCGTATTACTGTTCTTATAGATTCAGGCTCGACCCATAATTTTATACATCCTTCTGTTGCTAAGCAGTGTGGTTACGCGATTAATTCAGCTGACGCGCCTTTACGTGTTATGATTAGTGACGGTGGATTTTTAGAAACTCATGCTCTTGTTTGAATGTCCCCATTAATTTGCAAGGTTATCAATTTTCAACAGATTTTTACCTATTAAGCATTAGTGGTTGTGACATGGTGTTGGGTGTACAATGGTTGCATTCTTTGGGTGTGATTTCTTGGGATTTCACCAACTTAAATATGAAGTTCAAGTCAAGAGAACACTCTTTCTCATTAGTTGGAGATAACTCGCCAACCGTAATGATTATGGACAGCATACCTATGCAACGATTGATTTGTCGGGAGCAATACAGAGTTCTTTTACAGTTATCTTCATCTACTCCGTCGGCATCTACAAGTGCTATAGTTGCATCACCAGAAATTGGTGACCTTATTTTGAGTTTCTCTGATATTTTTAAATCACCTACGACACTTCCTCCTCGGCGCTCGCATGATCACCATATTCCTTTAGCGCCAGATTCCTCTCCAGTGAATGTACGACCATATCGTTATCCACATTTTCAAAAGGAGGAAATTGAGAAGATAATATTTGAGTTGCAAGCAGCAGGATTAATTCGTCCAAGTTCTAGTCCGTACTCGTCTCCAATTCTTATGGTTCGTAAGAAAGATGGGTCTTGGCGCATGTGTGTGGATTATCGTGCTCTTAATAAGCTAACTATCAAGGACCGTTATCCTATTCCAATGGTGGACGAGTTACTAGATGAATTACACGGTAAACGCATTTTCTCTAAACTTGATTTACGTTCCGGATATTATCAAATTAGACTTTACGATCCTGATATTCCAAAGACGGCATTTCGGACACATGATGGTCATTACGAGTTTTTGGTCATGCCGTTTGGTCTTTTTAATGCCCCAGCTACTTTTCAAAGTTTGATGAATGACATTTTTCGGCCTTATCTCCGACGGTTCGTACTCGTTTTTTTTTTATGATATTTTGATATACAGTGATTCTATTGAAGATCATCTTCAGCACTTGTCCTTGGTTTTCAGTATCTTGCGTGCTAATAATCTTTTTGTGAAAGAGTCTAAGTGTATTTTTGCTCAATCATCTATCGGTTATCTTGGACATAATATTTCAGCTTAAGGAGTCTCCGTCGAGAGCGATAAAATTAGTAGTATAGTACAATGGCCTATTCCTACTTCGGTTAAGGATCTTCGTGGATTTTTGGGATTAGCTGGCTATTACCGTAAATTTGTAAAGGACTTTGGGAATACCAACGCTCCTTTAATTCAACTATTAAAGAAAGATGCTTTTCAATGGACGGATGATGCAACTACTGCCTTTCAACAACTTAAACATGCTTTAACAACGACTCCCGTCTTAGCACTTCCTGATTTTACTAAGGAATTTGTTTTAGAGTGTGATGCTTCCGGTAATGGTTTGGGGGATGTTTTGATGCAATTAGGAAAACCAATTGCCTATTTCAGTAAACCCCTTGCAGGTAAGAATTTAAATTTATCTATTTATGACAAGGAAATGCTTTCTATTGTGTGCGCGGTTCAAAAATGGCGACCTTATTTGCTCGGTCGACATTTTAAAATATATACGGATCATCGTAGTCTTAAATACTTCTTGGATCAGAAATTATCTTCTATGGAACAACAAAAATGGTTGTCTAAGTTGTTAGGCTACGACTACGAGATTGTATTTCGTCATGGTAAGGAGAATGTAGCTGCGGATGCACTATCTCGTGTTGTTGAATCTACTTTTGTTGCTCTTATTGCTCCAATTTTTCGGGTCTTGCTGAAATTGTTCAAGAATGTCATTCTAATGATGAGATGCGAAAGCTTATTTATGAACTTATCCGTAACCCAAACTATAAGAAAAATTACTCATATGATGGTACTGTTATTCGTCATAAAGGACGTGTGGTTGTAGTCCCCTCTTCTCAGTGGTGTACCAAAGTATTATATGAATTTCATAGTACTCCTACTGGTGGCCACTCTGGTTTTCTCCTCACCTACAAGCGTCTTCAGCAGAATTTTTATTGGCAAGGAATGAAAAGCGCAATTAAAACCTATATTGCCCATTGTGATGTATGTCAGCGTAACAAGTCAGAATCAATCTCCCCTCCGGGTCACCTTCAACCTTTGCCTATTCATGATGACGTTTGGCTTGATGTTTCCATGGATTTTATTGATGGGTTACCTCCTTCACAGCGACGAAATTCAATAATGGTAGTAGTTGACCGCCTTTCCAAGTATGCACATTTTAGTGCACTTTCTCATCCATATAATGCCTCTGTGGTCTCTGATGCTTTTGTGCGCGATATTGTTCGTCTTCATGGGATGCCTCGTACCATTGTAAGTGATCGTGACCCTATTTTTCTAAGTAATTTTTGGGGAGCTTTCTTTTCTTCACATGGTACCCAACTTTGTCGGAGCTCAGCCTATCACCCTCAAACGAATGGCCAAACTGAAGTTACAAACCATACATTGGAGTGTTATCTACGTTTTTTTGCTAGTCAGAAACCTCATGACTAGTGTCGATGGCTACCATGGGCGGAATGGTGGTATAACACATCTTTCCACTCTGCCATTCAAATGACTCCATTTGAAGCTCTATACAGTAGACCACCACCAACCATTTCTGCCTATTTTCCTGGTACCACTGCTGTTAATGTTGTGGACTTATCTTTAAGAGCTAGAGATCGCACTTTGCATCTTCTTAAACACCACTTGCATGTTGCTCAAGACCGTATGAAGTATTATACTAATACACATCGCACGGAGAGGAGTTTTGCTGTAGGAGATTGGGTATTTCTTCGTTTACAACCTTACCGTCAAACAACAACTGCTAATCAATCTTATTCCAAACTATCTCCACGATTTTATGGTCCGTACCGTGTGTTAGAGAAGATTGGAAGCGTTGCTTATAAATTGGACTTGCCTTCTCATTGCCGCATTCATCCCGTTTTTCATGTTTCGCTCTTGAAACTCAAACTGGGACCTCCCTACCACTATTGACCATTTTGAATGGGAGCCTGAATCAATTTTGGAAAGAGGAATGTTCAAGCGTAATAACCGTGCAGTCACGCGTTGGTTGATTAAATGGCAGGATCGCCCTGTTGATGAAGCTACTTGGGAGGATGCTACTGAATTTCTACTCCGATTTCCAGACTTTGAGGCTTGAGAACAAGCCATGTTTCCAGGGGGCTGGGATGTTGCGACACCAACACCGTTTACCCTAATCTTTCCATATTTATTAGATTTCCTTACTGCTAGTTCATTCCAGACTTGGATGTTTTCTTAATTTGGTTTGTGCACTATGTTTTCCTAAATTAGATTCAACTGCTTTATTTAGATGTTGCTTGAATTAGGATTTGCTAGCCTATATATATATCTCTTTGCTGTAGAACAAATTACACATTCAATATAATTCAAATTATTAAGCTTGTCTTAATCGGTGGTTAATCCCCAATCAAAGGATTTCTATCTTTTCTGTTTTCATAGTTTTGGTAGAAATCCATTAGTTTTGGTATAGGGTCCTAACATTATTTCACTGAGAATCAAAGGATAAAAGATAAAGAAATAATAATTTTTTGGTCTACCATGATTAAACGGTTCTCTAACCTATGATTAATGGTTTTTTAATGGAGAGCGGATTAATGAAGAAGGAGAAGAGTAATTTTTTGATGAAAAAGTGATTAGGGAGGAAAATGAAAAATAAATGTAGTAATAATTGTAGTCAAATTTTATTTGACTTTTGTAGGTGGTAAATAGGAAAATATAGAATTAAAAAGTAGTATTACTTTTAATATTTTGATAGGAGTGGCAAATAGGAAAAGTGTGGGTGGCAAATAGGTGAAACCTATTTGAAAGAGAAAACGTCGGTACGAGTTAACCTAGCGTTTTTAGGGGCCACTCGAAAAGAATTAGGGGCCAACAATAAAACAAAATAGGGTCACTCAAACCTAAATTGAGTTCACCCCTTATCAATAATTTTCGTAATGGCAAAATTGCCCTCAAATAATCGGTTGATAACTACACATTCGGTAGTTAGTGTACATTTAGCTAATGTTAGCAGAATTATTTGAAGTTTTTTTTTTTTTTCGTTTTCGGATTTGCAGTAGTAGGAACATAATCGGAAGATAAAAATCTATTTTACCTACCGATTATAACTCATTTTCTTAAGAAATGATGAACATCAACCAGAATCGGTAGATAAAATGATTGTTATCTACCGATTATTCTTGATTCAAAAAATTCAATTTTTCTGTACTAAAAATTAAACACAATCAGTAGATAATGAACAAAATTTACTACCGATTATGGTAGTACCAAAATTCGAAAATTGAAGAATTTTTTTCAAAAACTCGTTTTGAGGCCAGTATATAATCGGAAGTTTAATTAACTTAAAATACTACCGAATATGGTAATTCTCATTTCAAAATGCCACTATATAATCGGAAGTTAAGTTCACTTACCTTACTACCGATTATGGTAGTACCAAAATTTGAAAATTGAAGAATTTTTTTCAAAAACTCGTTTTGGGGCCAGTATATAATCGGAAGTTTAATTAACTTAAAATACTACCGAATATGGTAATTCTCATTTAAAAATGCCACTATATAATCGGAAGTTAAGTTCACTTACCTTACTACCGATTATGGTAGTACCAAAATTCGAAAATTTAAGAATTTTTAAAAATTCGTTTTGGGGCCAGTATATAATCGGAAGTTTAATTAACTTAAAATACTACCGAATATGGTAATTCTCATTTCAAAATGCCACTATATAATCGGAAGTTAAGTTCACTTACCTATAATTCTATCTCTCGAAAACTGTCGATGTTCTTGAGAAATGAAGAACACGACTACATTCGGGAGTTTAAAATCATGAATATCTCCCGAATCTGGGAAAAAACTGAAAAAACCTAGAAAAAAAAAAATGAAACAAAATTCATTCAAATACTGCACCCACTACATTCGGACGCATGCTTCTTATTTTGTCTACAGAATGCATTCGAAGGATAAAAATAATATATTATCTCCCGATTATATAAGGGCAATTTTGCCATTAAGAAATATGCGAGATAAGGGGTAACTCACTTTAGGTTTGGGTGACCCTATTTTGTTTTATTGTTGGCCCCTAAATCCTTTTGAGTGTCCCCTAAAAACGCTAGGCTAGTTAATCCAAAAATTAGCTAATTTTTATTGGTGGACTTTTTATTCTTTTTTAAGCATTAGTGGATTTTTAAACATGTGGCTATACCAAAAATTAGATGTTTTCCTTTCCTTTATTCTTTACTAGTTAACTCCACGTAGGAATTTATACTTATGGGAGATAGAAAATGGGAATTTGAAGAATTTTTAAATAATTCTCAAATAGCAAAGCTCATGAATATTAACTATTCTGGGTAAAGGCAGTGTTTTGAACTCCGATCTATTAACTATTCTGGGTAAAGGTAGTGTTTTGAATCCCGGACTGGCCGGTCCGACCGGTAAACCAGTAAATCAATAGAAAAACTGGACTGGTTCAGTAGTAACCCACTAACATGCATAAAAACCCGTTGAATCGGACGATCCAACCACTGAACCAAATGACCTAGATGGGTTTTTATCCGGTTTACCCGGTTAATTACTTGTCCAACAAAAAGTTTCAGTTCACTTTTTATTTTTGAAACTTGAATCACTTTCCTATGTAAACTCAACAGGATCGGTATGCATCGAAAATACAATCAGAAAACAACTAATCTTATTTATTTTGTTCAATCCAAATAGGCTTCTTAAAGAGAAAAGAGAGAAATTAAACACAAAATCCACAAGATAGGCTAAAAGATACAAATTCCGTGATGGAATACCTAGGTTAATAAAGAAAGAGAGAAATTGATCTTCTAATCAAACAATTTCTTCGTATTTCTTATAAATCTTAGTTATATTATAAACATATATCTTTGACTTCTTCATATACGGAAGATAGAGGTAGTCAGGAGGTAAAGGTGGACGCAGAGAGAGTTATTAGTTAGAGCAGCTCCTATGGACTCAACAAACTTGAAGTTTGTTGATTTTGCTCCCACTATGGACTCAACAAACATGAAAAATGGATGTACAAAATTGTTGGTTTGTTGAGTGAGATGGAACATGTAGCGCGCGCGTGATGTAAGACCGGGCGAGCTTGGCACCAACGCTGGCGCTTTTCCTTGCATCGCCCGTTGTTATTTCACACGTCAGCGTCTTTTCTAAAAGCGCCAACGGCTGAATCTGGACGGCTGAAAACTCTTGTGATCTAACGGTTATAATTTTTAAGTTCTATAAATACTCCTCATTTCCAGTCTAAATTCACACATGCTACACATTCGTCAAATCATCTACAAAATTGCCTCCCAGAGTTCGTGGTGTTAGATTCACTCAACAAGAGGATTTAGCTATTTGCAGAGCCTACGTTTTTCACACACAAGATGTTGCCGCTATTGCCGATATCGGCAGGGATGTATCCCGATCAACGATGTGGGAGAAAATTCGTGAAACGTTCGCCGCTGAAACAGTAAACATTAATAGGCGTGATCCTCACTTATTGTCACATCGTTTTAGTATAATTAGTAGTCATGTATCGAAATTTATCGCTTTACTAATGGAGAATCACATAAATAAGCTCAATGGTGAAGCCGAACATGAAGTGGAACCCAGAACTCTAGCGATGTGGGAAGTATCTCACGGCGGTCGTCCTTTCGAATTCCATGCTTGTTTCAACATTCTTAGAGTGCTCAACAAATACAATCCCTACATCGCCCTAGGAATTCCACCACCCGCCGAGAATCGACTCATATGTAGTAGTTGTTGTTTTAATCTAATATATTTCTTTTATTTCTCATGTATGATGTGGTTGTTCAATGCAATATGTTTTTATTTATGAGATTGATGGTGCAATGTTTAATCCAGGAAAAATTTAAATTACTTATGATATTGATGGTGCAAGTGAAGACATCCAAATGTTTGGTTTTAGATAATCGTAATAACACAAAATAAACAACAAACTAAATAACATAATACCATAGTGAATCGATTTATGATTCAACTTCAATCATCCCACTCCACCAAAAAACACTTAGGACATTCTAGAAATGCCTTCCATATGTGTTTTCTTCAGAAGAAGTGCGCAAATGCATAAAAGTATAGCAACCGGGCTTTGAGCATCCACTGATTCTCTGTGGACAATGTTTGTATTCGTGATCTCCATATCCACAATGCTTGCAGTGTAATAACTCCTTCTTCAATTTGGCTTTAAGTTTGAAGTTTATGCAGAGTGTTGAAATCCTTTTTTTTTTTTAATCTTCATAGCATTATCTAGCATATGTGGTTCCTCTGGACAGTTGGGATCTTGACATTGCAAATACCTGAGCTTTTCCGGTTGTGATTCAATCACCATTCTGATGCGTGAACAACCTTCATGCGGACACTTTGAATACATCCAAGGGCATTGCATAAGACTGTGGTTATCCATGAAACATAATGGACAAACCTCTTTTGCTTCGACATATAATATTTGCTTCGCTTTGCCTTTAGAAAACATGGTGGATGTTGTTGGCTTAAGAAAGAAATTTGTTGGTTTGGTTGAGAATAAAACCTAGTGATGTATTTATAACAAAAAAAAATAGGCGTTGGTAATTCAAACGGGAGGTTTTACTACAATCGCCAACGGTTAAATTTCCAACGGCTCGATTTTATTTCTCGACCTATAAATTTCATTCTTCCCATCTCCAAAATCACATCTTCTTCTTCTTCTTTTTTTCTAAAACTCTTAATCTCTCTCACTCTGCAAAGATGTCTGTTAGAAATCGTGGTCCCAAGTTTACTGAGAAGAGGATATAACTATATGCAAAGCATATATTTTTCATAGGGTAACCACTGGTATGGGCTTTCAAGACGGTTCTTCGATTGCGTGCTCATTTTAAATCTATTAGGCTTGCAGTCGAGTCATTTCTTGCTCTGGTAATGGAAATTGATCGAGAAAAGTTCATCGGTGTAACTGAAGATGAAGTGATCCAAACAGATCTTGATAATTGGGAGGACGCTCACGGTAAACCTTTTCGTTATGAAGCGTGTTTTAGAATTCTAAAAGATGGTCCATCTCAAGCACATCTATATTGCACTCGAATGCCGCTCCCGGTCTTTACAATGGAAGAAGATGTTACTCTTGTTCGATCTTGGTTACATCGTATGATGAGACCAATGAACATTGACTATTTCTGGGAAAGAGTATTGGGACATTTTGTAGCATCGCGGAACGAAACCATAAGAAACAGTAAGAGCCTAGAACTAAGAATTGCATTCACCACTAAGAGCTTCTCCAATGTAGGTTGCGTGTCTTTCCCATGTGGCACTATAAACAAGACGTCCTCCTTCCTATTTGGCGTCTAATTTTCCGGAAACTTAGGGGAAAGAATTTTCGGTCTCCAACCCTATTATTCTTTGACCTCTTCATCGCCTAGTTGTGAACTTGTAAAAAAAGAATTCAACTTAATCTTAAGATTTAATTAAGTTTTTCTCCCGGATAGATTTTATTCGTAAAGCTAAAATTGATTGAAAGAGCGTAAAGGGAAACGATAGGATTAAAAGCAAATGGTTGAAAAGTGTAGAGGTTACAGAACTATTCAATTGATTGAAGAGCATGAAAAGATTACGATACTCAAGTTATGTAGTTAGTTGGAATTTATGAATCATATGTTATCCATTAAGTTTCTCTTGATTATAGTTATGAAAACGATCTAATTCCTTTGATAAATCTTGTCATGTATAATTTTGAATCTACTTAGAAACTAAAATTGCTCAAGAATTTCATAATTGATGCAATCCAAAATTCTTAAACCTCCATTAATCTCTTTTGTACAGTATTAGTTTTGCAGCATGAAACATCATCAATAAAAAGTTTAGTATAGGATTGAACATGAGGTCATTACTAGCGCTGTAACAACCAAAGACGTGACTAAAATTAGTCCCGGATTATTTACAGGTCAAATATGGTTGATCCAAATTAGTTGTATGCTTGTATGGTTTTGTTTTTGTAACCCTCGGTGGCTCGTGAAAAAAATGGAAGTACAAAAGTTATGGTAGTTCTAATTTAAATCAGAATTGTTATTAAATAAAATATTATTTATTGAAAAAATTGCTGACTAGGATGAGTAGACATCCTCTATGTGAACCTCTAGAACAAGAGGTTGAGAAAGAGGATATCTTCCCATAACTATGCCATGTCATCTATACATTGATCGTACAGGTTACGGTTGGAGAAAGATTTTAGGAATTTTGGATGTGTATCCTACGTGTATTGAGACTTTTGTCCCCACACACATCCCATTGGAGAAGCTCTAAGGAAGTCAAACATTATACAGAAGTTTTGTGGATGGTTCACCGTAGCAATTCTGGACTATCCAACGAGGAACTGGTTAGTATCTGACCTTTGTCCTCATGGACTCAACTGCATCATAAATATCTGAACTTGCTGTTTATCTGTTTTACAGACAACCATCGCTCAAACCAAGTTTACTGAAGAAAACCGAAGAGAGCTTAAGCATTTTGAATGCTATGAACTCTACAGAGAGAATGTCACTGGATTTGATGTAGTTTGATGTTTTTGTTGTGGTTTATAAAAATATAGTTTGATGTTATTTGCAAGTTTAAATTGTAATAATTTTCGCTTAATCTGAAGTGGAAATCTATTTTAAAATCTAAATATTTTCATTCATTGATATTACTGCCAATTCTTTTACAAGATATAAACTTAGAGAATAATAAAAAGTACTAAACAACTTCAATAAAAATCAAGTACAAGTTTTGGCCTCATGTTTATCTTCATTTGACGTATCTTCCATTCAACGCGCTTTTTGACAGTTTCGCCTTTGTATTTGAATTTTTTGTTGTTAACTTTCAAAACTGGAGCTCTTCTTTTCTTTTAGCGGAACATTTTCTTGGAGCAACTTCAAAAACTTGCACTTCCCTCTTACAATTTTTCATTCTTTTTAAAACTCCCACATATCTTAGAAACAACATCTTCAAGTTTTGCATCGCAAAAAAGTGTGATCGCCTTTTCAGCCATTTCACCAACAATAAACTAAAAAATTGAAATAGATTTTAGAAGAGAAAATTCAAGAGAAGCGAATTTTGGTGTGAGTGAATTGTTTGAAGATGATGGTAATTTATAGAGTTAAAAAGTGAATTTTGAATTTTTAAAAAACTACCCGTTCGCGTTTGTTACGCTAGCGCTCTATGTTCAAGTGCCGCATTTATGTTTCGAACGCCAATGCATGTGCTTCCAACGCCAACGTTTAACCTTCACACGCTGGCGTGTGTCCCTAGCCCGGGCGCTTGATGTTCAACCGATCGTTGTTGTTCCATAGTGGAGAAACCTGTTTGGCCATCCACCTGGCTCAACAAAAAAATGGGTTTGTTGATTCCCATAGGAATTGCCCTTAGGTTAGGGAAAGAGTATGGTAAATGAGAAGACATAAAATGTTTTAAAGCTAGGGTTTCACTCAATGGTATAAATATAATTAGTTAACATTAGAATGGCAAATATGGAGTGATTAAATAAGAATGTCAAATATCACAGATGTCATCAGTTCCATACTAATCTAATTAGCGATTCTCATCCGTTGTACTTGTCACCTTCAGGTACCTTGCATAAAGTTAAGATCATCATGTCGGTTGTTACACCGTTGGTACGCGAATCTGCTCTGATACCAATTGAAAACGCAGGTTATACCAAATACACCCAACTTTTTCATTTTGATAGGAGTATGAACGTATATAGTACTTTTAACAATCAAAAGATGCGGAAAAGTAAAAAGCACACACACAAGAATTTTGTTAACAAGGAAACCGCAATAGCATAAAAACCCCGGGACTTCTCCAAATTGAACACCACACTATGTTAAGCCTTTCATACACTAGCCTACTATCAGACTTCTAACTGGAATATAGTTGAGACCGAACCCACCCTCCAAGTGATTCAGTTACAGTCGCGCTCCTTACGTCTCTTGAACCTCGCAAGGTTATACACTCTTGATTCCCTTAGTAGACGTCCTTTACAACCTAAGAGTTTCTTAAGTCAAAGTGAAGACTTTTGATACTAATCTGCTTATAATAGATAAGCCTATTTGATTTTTGTTTAGATCAAAGATCAAAGTGTGGAAATCTATTTGCAATAGACAAAGCTAGCAAACCTCACAAATCCGAAGCTTACAACTCTCGAAAAGCATCCTAGATTCTTAACCACCTCTCAAGAACAATATTCGAGAGATCAACTAAGATCAATCTTTAGATATCTATCTTGAGAAATCACAAAGTCTGATGCGAAGAGAACTTTGTGATTACTATCAATCATGCCTGAAAGATATTATGAAAACCTCGATCACAGATAAGCAAGATCAGGATTCACAAATTATCAAGGTAAAGATAGTCGGACCTAGCTTCACGAATCCCCAAATCCAAGTATTTTAGTCGTAGACCTAATAATGTTTCACATTGGAAACCTAGGTCAATAGAGGACGACTCTAAAATCAACTAGGACACAAAGTGGAAGGAATTGATTTTCCCAGTTGACATAGAGATGCTCTATTTATAGTTTTGAAAGACCAAGTTTAGCTTAGAATTTAAGCTAAGATAACTTGCGAATCAAGCAAACACTTTAGGTATTCAAGATACAATAAGAGAGTATACACATAGGTTCGGTTACAGAACCGTGTATAATGAATGTTCGGTTTGGAAAGTTATCCAAAGAACTGGAAGCTATTTGATGTTCATTTGAACACTTAAGAAATTAATCATGATACACACACATAAATTTTTAAGTGATTAATGAAGTCTTATAAGTGTTTAAGAGAGTTCTAGCTATGCTAAACACATTAAAATAATAAGTCTTTAAGCATCTGTTAAACATTGTCGGGACAGTTGGTACAACGGTTCGCCAACCGTAGGGCTTGTTCACGAGTCAGGGTGCTACAGTTTGTGGACCGGATTCGTCAACCCTTCTAGACTACCAAACTCATTTGACCAAGGTTCTTGAACCGGGTTCGCCAACTGCTATCCTATTTATCCAACTTATAATATTCAGTTCACCACGGTTCGCCAACCGGGTTCGTGAATTGTTCCCAACTGAACTTGCGGTTTGCGAACTGGTTGGCCAACCTTCATGTATTTTGTGTCTCGGATATCTATGGCTTGCGAACCAGTTCGCCAACCTATCCTAAGTAGAAATTTCAGTAAGTTCATATTTCTATCTTATGATGTTTGAAACATTCTCAAGTGATATGATCATTTGCATGGGAAATTTTCAGTTGATCCACCAATTAATACATAGAACTAATATTGTTAAGGACCTTTGGACATCTAAATGCTAAATCATATTTCGAGATTTTTCACAAGACAATCTTGACTCGAAACTTCTTCTTTGTAATTCTACTATAAGTCATATGATATAGTCTCAATTCTAACCTAATCCGAGACTTGACTTAGTAGACTAGAAATCAAGATATAGTTTTGATTACCTAACATTAACAACAAGCTTAAGATAGCAAAACTAGTGGGTTTAACCGAGAAATGATCTAACAACTTCATTCATTCAGAACCTAATAGCAGCTTTAGGGGATAGCCAATGTCAAATGCCACCTGCCCCCTAGTGAGCCAGTTATCTTTGTATGGCACTTTCATGCCTTACTAGGTACTGATGATAAGAATGGTGGTTTAGAAGTTGATGATAAGGATTTTTACAATCTTAGGAATTTATGTAATGTGTTTTCTTAGAATGATCCTAGTTTTTCTGGTCCTAGGTTTACTTGGTCTAATATGCAGCAAGGCCCTGACATTATTCTTGAGAGACTTGATAGATGTCTGATTAATCAAATTGCTGAACAGTTATCCCCTAAACTTTGTGTCAATAATTTTCCTAGAGACTCTTCTAACCACTGCCCTATGCACATTGGTTTTAACTTCAAAGAAATTTGCATGCCCAAACTATTTCATTTTATGGCCATGTGGATTGAAGATCCTACCTGTAGAGTTATTATAGCTAACTCTTGGTCTGTTAACGTTGTAGGTTCCCCAGCTTATAAATTAAAAGATAAACTCTTAAGTACAAAAAAAGGCCTTAGAGATTGGAACAAAGCCTCTTTTGGTAATATTCAAACTAATATAAATACTACCAGAGAGGAACTTGTTGATACTCAAACCTCCAACCCAACCGACTATAACTCTGTTTCTAGACTTAGAGCTAGATTGGAATACATGTACAACTTGGAGGAATTGTACTAGAAGAATAAGTCTGGAGAAGTATGGCTTATGGAAGGAGATAGGAATTCTCCATATTTCCATAGAGTTACACTTTTTAGAAAGAAAAGAAATGTCATTCTTATTGAAAGAGATAGTATTGGTATTTCTTTTGTTTATTTTTTCAAAAATTATACTATTCTCACCCTTAGTAGTATCAGAATGAAATCCTTTAGGATCTTCCTATGAAGTTCTCAGATGATGACAACTCTCATCAGAACTCCCCCCTCATTGCGGAGGAGATTAATAATGTTGTTTTCCAAATGGGGGGTAAAAAAGCTTCGGGCCCTGATGGTTTTACGGGTTTATTCTACCAAAAGCATTGGGATATTGTGGGAGAAGATGTTATTGATATGACCCAGACTTGTTTTCGAACTGGGCATATAGGTAAAATTTTTAACCACACCAATATTGCCCTTTATCCCTAAAGTCCATTTAGCTGAATTGGTTCCCAATATAGACCTATAGGGCTTTGCAATTTTATTTATAAAATTTTGTCCAAAACTCTGGCTAATATATTAAAACTATTCATGGGTAATCTTATTTCCTAAAATCAAAGTGCTTTTGTTCCAAAAAGGAGTATTTCTGATACATTCTGATAGCCAATAAGGCAATTTATATTGTAAACCATCACAAAGGTAAGGATGGTATTTCTGCTATTAAGATTGATATGTACAAAGCTTATGACAAGCTGGAATGGTATTTCCTTGAAAAAGTTTTGAAAAAAAATGGGCCTCTTTGACCATTGGTTTAATCTTATTAACCAATGTCTTTCCACCGTTTCTTATTTTGTTCTGTTAAATGGTAGGCTGAATGGCCTAATTAAACCCGGGAGAGGTCTGAGGCAGGAAACCCTTTATTACATTATTTGTTCCGAAGCTCTATCTTCTTATATTGACTCTCTGACTAGAATTTTAGTGGAAGGTATTAAAGTCTGTAAAGATTCTCCTTTTATTACACATCTCTTCTTTGATGATGCCTCTTTATTTGTTTTCTTAAAGTCCCACTATTAGTTGACCTAGTAGCACAATTTAAAAATGATTTATTTCTCAAACTATAAAGATTTTTCATTGGAAAGAATTTTAAAACACCTACGTAATGAGTATAAACATGAATATCAAATTATATAAAATTAACTATTAAAGACAAAATTAAAAAATTATCTTAAAAAATATTGTTTAGCTTATGTCCAGGAAGTAAACTTTGACAAGTCTGGTATCATTTTTCTAACATTCTTGATATTAATAATAGAGATTTAAGAGAGAAATACCTCGGCATCCCAATTGCTCTTCAAGCTTCGAAAATACAAACTCATATGGGTGTTCTGCAAGCTGTGGATGCTAGAATCTCTACCTGGTTTCATAGACTCTTGTCTCAGGCTGCTAGAACCACTTGGTTAAACACATTGGACATGCTATTCTTTTATACCAAATGGGAGCCTTTCTGGTTCCTAAGTATCTTTGTAGGAAGATGGATTCCCATCTCTGTAAATTCTGGTGGGGGGGAACTTTGGACCCAAAAGATACAAGGATTCATTTGCTTGGTTGGGATATTCTTTGTTCCCCCTAGTATGAGGGCGGTTTAGGATACATGAAAGCTAAGCTGAATAACTTAGATATGCTTGCTAGGAATGCCTGTAAGATAATTGAAAATTCCAATTTCCTGATAGGTATTATTCTCAAAGCCAGGTAATTTCCTAAGACTGATTTTTTAAATGCTAAAATGTCATAGTAATTGTTCTTGGACTTGGAAATGCATGCATGTTATGAAAGAGATGATCAAACCGTTTATCTCCTGGATTGTGGGAGATGGTAACTTCATTGATCCTTGGCGTGACAAGTGGATACCAAGTTTGGGCTCCGCCATACCTAACCCTTTAGTTCCTCAAGATCCCAATGTCAAAGTTTCTCACTTTATTAATTCTGAAACTAGAACATGAGATATTAGTAAACTTAATACCCACTTTGATGATGCTTCTGTTAAGAAGATTGTCACTATTCCCTTAAGCCAGTTATGCACTCCTAATATGAGGTCTTGGGAGCTTTCAAAGAATGACAAATTTTCATCTAAATCTGCTTACTTGGGACTTAGAGGATTTAGGTCTTCCCTTAGTAGCAAACATTGGAAGTGCATTTGGAAACTTAGAGTACCACTTCGTGTTCAGATTTTATTTGGAAGACCGCTAGGAATGTTATACCTGTCAGAACCATTCTTCACACTAGAATGTCTATGAGTGATGTGGGTTGTATTAGATATTCTGATCCGTATGAGTCTATTATGCATGCTCTTGTTTTGTGCCCTTTTGCTAGCCATGTTTGGTTTATTTCTTATTTCTGTGTGAATACTAATGCTTTTCAAAATAAGTCTTTTATTGAGTGTCTTGTCTTCTGGCTGGTTGATCCTGTTACTGAATTGCTAGATGAATACCAATGTTTGTTTGTTACTATTCTTTCATCTCTATGGAGTAGTAGAAACAATCTTAAAGAAACCCAATATGATGTTATCTGTTAGGGTTCTATACCAAAACATAAAGCGTACATATCAATGATAGATAAAGAACCCGGATAAAAACCCTTTGAATGGGGGTTAGCCAAATAATTAAGAGAAATAGAAGAGAAAGAGAATACTAGAAAGGATTTAAGAAGATGTTATTGTATTAATTCTTGAGTCTTTTACAAAGCTCGGGAGCAGTATTTATAACTGCAGATACTTGTGGGACAAGTAATTCTAACTATAAAGTTTAAACTAAACAAGGAATTCAAAGCAAGCTAAAAATAGAAAATCTATGAAAGGAAACTAGGCTAGCTTAGTATTGGCACCGCAACATCCCTCACTGCTTGAAAAATGGCTTGTCCTCAAGCCTCAAATTCTGGAAAACGAATAAGCAACTCATCTGCATCTTCCCAAGTAGCTTCATTGCTTGGGTGATCCATCCATTTGACTAACCATTTAGTGCCAGCATATGAACCTTTCTTGAACATCTTGCGTTCCAAAACAGCTTCCGGTTCCCACTTATCATAATCAATGACAGATGGTAAAACATGCTCAACAGAATTAGCTGACCCTAACTTCAGTTTCAATTGAGAAACATGAAACACAAGATGAATACGACTTACTGTAGGTAGTTCCAACTTATATGCTACTGATCCTATCTTCTCAAGAACACGAAAAGGACCATAAAATCTTGGAGAAAGTTCTGAGAATGATTGGTTAGTAACAGTGTCGATATGGTTGTAAACGAAGATAAACCCAATCACCTATAGAAAATTCTCTCTCTGTGCGATGAGCATTAGTGTATGCTTTCATTTCTAGCTTGAGCATCATGTATATGTGATTTTAGTAGTTTGAGTGTATGATCCCTTGCCTTGAGATTTAAGTCAAAATCATTCACAGAAGTTGAACCAGGTAGATAAGCTGAAATTGTTGTTGGAGGACGATTGTAGAGAGCTTGATAAGGAGTCATGTTAATGGCTGAGTGATGACTTGTATTATACCACCATTCTGCCCATGGTAACCATTTTGATCAATCACATGGTTCTTGAAAGTCAGATGAACCAAGTGAGTATTGTGCATAGTCACACTAGCTTTCCAAAATTCTGTTGACTAGTTACTAGGATCGGTTCCCCACATATATATGGTATCTAACTTATATGTGTTGCACATGTCCATAGGATCGGTTCCCCTTTGCCTAAAAACGTGTTGCACATGTTCATAGGATCGGTTCCCCTTTCTGCTATAAACCTTGATGCACCTCATACAAGAATCGGTTCCCCTTTGTGATGTACTACACCTCTTACTAGGATCGGTTCCCCTTTCCCATATTTGGTCAGACATAAAATCACAAACCCGATCATACCATCTCAGGTGATTACTTAAGATCGGTTTCACTAATGAAATTCATACTAATACATAAGTCAGGCCTTTGTGAATAGTTTTACCAAGAACACAATGAAACATGAACGGTTATACTAAATCACACATATTGGATGTTCACAAGATATGCAATGAATAACAATCCCAATAACGCCTGGCGATTTCCTTTTCGATTCACAAACAAGTTTATGAACTTACTTCCTTAGAACACATGAAAAACATTGTTCCCTAGGATGAAATCCTCACCTCATACCCATACGTAATCACAATAGCATTTAAATGATTATGGCGATGTCTTATCTACAAAGTTTAATGGTTAATCAATAAACCTCGTATTGTATTCCTTAATACCATGTCTATCTAGAGTTCAAATATGCTTCGCAGTTTTGTTTTCAATATGCACGACTTGAAAGATACGTTAGGGAATGAAACAGTTCTAGTCAAATATCACTAACCTCAAGTGGAAGGATGATTGTTGTCGTTGTAGCTCCTTGCTTCTTCACATCTTCAAGTCTTCGCAATACTTGTAAAGTCTCATTATCCTAATACTTTCAAGCTAACCTATACGAAGTTGACTCTAGTACATAATCAAGCGACTCTTAACATGAGTTTTGATTCACTAAAATAAGACAACCAAACTTGACATACCAACGCTTGGTGGGTTCAACCGAGCTATGCTCTAACAATCTCCCCCTTTGTCAATTTTAGCGACAAAACTCTTACATCATATGGATAAACAAATTACAATAATTCATTACACATACGCTTGATTCCCGATTCAACAGCACAGTAAACTGCTTACATTCAATCCTTGAAAATGCCGCTGTTGATATTATAATAACAAAGAAAATAATCCCCCTAAGGAAGATAGGTAGATATTCAATCCGCACGTCTTTGTTATACCAATTCATATGACATGTTACTCCCCCTTAGTCTGTGCTTTCACTCTTTCGTTTAGATAAAACGTTTAAGCACCAATGTTCTTTTCCTTAGTGATACCAATCAATATAAAATCAATGCCAGTATCACTTGTTTACTCCATATATTTCTCCCCCTTTTTGTCACAAAATGACAAAGAAACGAAAAAATAAAGGACAACACGAAAAGAATCTTACAAATCTCAATAGACTTGCAACCTGTAGAGTTGGGCACGAGGGTTCCACACACAATGTTCTGATAACCAATATCAAACCCTAAACTACAAGTAGTTTTAATTTGATATGTTACCAAGGAAACAATTGTCCGAAACAATTTTTCCATTTTAGTTTAGCAAACCAAAAACAACTAAACACCTTAGTCCCTTTGCTAAACTGATTGTACAAAAATAATCGCTTAATTCGATAAGACCAAAATAAAGATAACTCTATTTTTCTCATCAGGTTCTAATTATCCATAAACTTAGACCTTTCAATTTTAAACAAGACAAATACTAGGTTAGTTAACTAGCATTTCTTGTTAAGGCATTCGATTAGACTTGAATAACCGAAACCTTACTTCGATAAGTCTAATTAAGATCAGAATTAACTTAGTTTCTCTTATCCGGAATCGAATTGGACTAAACAACTCATCCCGTAAACCTTTTATTTCGTTAAGCCATAAATAATTCATACAAACCAACATAAATCAACTTGCATAATTATTCACCTCAATCGGAAGCAATTGAAACAACATAGACATTAAAAGCACCGCAATTGCACCGAACTTTTGTAAGCCTAAACAATTGATACCACACAATAAAGCAAGATAACAATAGTTTTTCTTAACCGGAACCAATTGAATCACACATACATCTATCTATACATACATAATGGAATAAACATCAATTGAACCGAAATTTTGTTAAGCAAAAGCAATAAATATATATGAAATAAACTCTGGCTTTTCTTAAACAAGAAAACAATTAACTAACAAGATTGTTACCTCAAATTTCGCATCCACTTCTCCAATATGATTGCATCTTCTTCCAGGGAGAATATATATCGAAATATCATCATGTTGTCATCCTTATGCTAAAAACAAAAGAATAACAACAACCAACCTTTACCAGAGAAAGGTTGAAAATCGGTTTTAACAATTGCAAGCAAAAGTTTAAAACCGTCAAAACACATATGATTTTATGCTAAACCAAAACCGATTCAACATATTGTGACTTTTTCACATATTGTTCTACCAGAACCCCTCATGATTATTTGATAAAGCCTACCAACATGGGCTAGAACTTAATCCTGCTAAATCAAAAAGTCACCCTAACCACAAGGGTTCACAACATATGAGATCCAATATTAAGGTAACAAAACCGAAATCAAACATCCCATAAATATACATAGCAATAAGATAAAAGAATTCAAGCATAGGATATGTAAACCGAAAACTATCACAAGAAAAATTATAAATCAAATAATTTTATTCATAATAGACTAATACAATCATTGAAAGAAATCAAAAATTGATGTCTATTTTTCTCTTGCAACTTAGTCCTTCATATCAGAGTTGAATGAAGGAGGATTACTACTCTTCAGCTTTTGAATTTTTTCAAGTAGAAAACCCTGTTGCTTGACCAGAATTTCTTGTAGATGAGAAATTTTCGTGAAGTATTCTGCAAGAACATGTAATTCTGTCTTTGATTGAACACAAAAGTGTGTCAATGCCTCAATACACTGATCTTTCTTCAGAGTATTCTCTCTTTCCTTCTTGCTAAGCCAATCTCCCTTTCTGATTTTACCCTTGATATCAAGAGACGATCCAGACTTAGTTTTAAGATGATCTTTCTGATCTACCATCTTCTCCAGAGAAACCATTTGATCCAGACCCATAGTTCGGACAAGGAATGGCCAAATTAGGAGAAAGATCTTTTTATAATTTTCATACTACTGAAAATATAATATTCCTAAAAATACGAATATATCAAATATCTTCAAATACTATATATTATTTCCATAATCTACACAAGGTGCCTTGATCATTCTTCTTCCTCACACAAAGATTTGGCACACGTGGTGAGGAAAGAATTCTAATACCGATCAAGTGGCATTAATATGAGATTTTCTCTCATTATGGAATTTTGAACAACCAGAGTGTTCTCGATCTAGTATAGTATGAAAAGATCTCCTTTTGTTACCTCGAACTAATGAAGTATCTTGGGATTGACTGGAATTGCATATGCAACTCTTAGCAATTCTGTTCTTGAGACAATTATTGCATCTTGTCTTATTTTTCCCTTTACCATTAGGTGATTTAATAACATCGGAAGACATGTTCATTCTTAAAATGGGTAAATCACTAATGGAGGAGGAAGAAATAAGATTGACAACTAATGCAATATTAGTTGTTTCCTCTTCTTCAGAATCGTATGAACCAGAGGTCTCATCTAGAGTTACAGCCAATGCCTTTCTTCCAGTGTATTTCTTAAGATTGGGACAGTCTTTAGCAATATGACCAAACTCTTTACACTTGAAGCACTGCGGCTGATATTCATCATCTTCTTCATGATCCTTTTTGATAGGGACTCGATCATGTGGGTGAGAAGATCGATAAGTATCCTTAATGAATCTCTTATTTCTTTTCTTTAAGAGATCTCGAAATTGTCTAGTAATCAATGACAATGATTGTTCAATTTCATCATCAGAATTTTCTGCAATATGTTCATCTGAATCATCCATCTGTCTATTCCTCTCCATTGGAGCTTTCAGAATTCTTGCAGCTTTAAAAGCGATTCCTTTACTATGAATAGACTGTGATTCATGATCAAAGATCTTTAACTTTCCAACTGTAGGTGGTGGATTTTCGACAAGGGCTAAAATCGTAAAACCATAATTAGACATGCTCCTGATCCAGTAATCAGATGAGTATCGAGGCTCATGTCTTTCATTGAAGCATGAAAGCTCATGCCACGATAATCTCTGACTGAGAATACTGTCTCTCAGAGTATATGTAGATGTGTAGTCTCTCAACTGAGGCAACGGCATATCTCATGAATGCTGAGCAATTTCAGTAATTACTTATATATAATCGAAAGATTGGACGGCTCCTAGACAGCTTGCCTGCTAGTATAGAGCAATAACGTCTTCAGGATGTAACAATTGTTTTCCCAGACTATATAAAAGAAATATGACACTTCAACAAGCTCATATCACTCAATTCCTGAATAGTTAATGCTCCTAGACGATCGTACTAGTATAGAGCCATCAATTAATTATTCCTAAATCATTAGATTCATTAACTGAATCCCTGGAAAATGTTATACGTTTTCATAATATTTCGTTACTTCAATTCATGGTTCTTCCCAGCAGAATTCCATGGGTTAGTAATAAATATTCAACACACGGGCATCTTAGCAACTATCGAGTAAGCCCCGACTAAAATGGTGCAAGTGTACTCAGCAATAATGCACTAACGAGTGTAGGATCAGAATATCGCAACACCAACGCCCTTGCGAAATCCATAGATGACACATTGCGAAGATATCGCAGGCGAGTAATATAAATGACGCAACGGATGACGACAACTAGAACACGAGAAAGACGTGAAGACCTGGCGAGATTTAGGAGTGTTGCGAGGTTTTACACTTGTACACTTGCGAGAATATCGCAAGTCAGATCCGAAAATAAGGGATAACTTAGCTGTCATCCATTATGTAATGTCCTATATAAAGAGCCGAATAGGCTTATGAAAGGGAGAGATTTTTTAGAGAGTGGAGATTAATTTTAGAGGAGAGAGAAAGCTTAGAGTAATAACATTCTTGATTTCACTTCCTTCTTGTAAAATTTCTAACTCAATTAATAAAAAGATTGGTTATTGATCTTAAATATGTGTTAGATATGATGAATTCCTGTGAGGTGTGTATTGTAGGATTTCCTGCAATTACATATGGCGCTAGAAACAGGGATTGATTGTAGATTGATATTGTGATTTGAAAGAATTTGGAGTAATAAAGAAGGAATTTCATATAATTTTCAATAATTCATTAAGATTGAAAAATGGCTAGAAGAAGACATGCATCAAAACAACCAATAACTGTTAGAAGAAGTAGGAGACTTGCTGGAGAAATGAGAGACGAGATGGGAGAATCTTCGAGAATGAATACAAGGAACAATAGAGAAGATCAAATTCCACCGCTAATTCAACGAACACCACCAACACAAAATAGAGCTGTGGATTATGACAGAGTGAGTGTGCATACTTGGCGATCAGATTCTGTAGATGAAATGGGAGAAGAGCAGCAATTAGGAGACAATGGACAAGAGGAGAGAGATCAAGAAATAATTGGAGGAATAATTCATTGAAATGAAGAAATTGCAGCATTAGAGGCATTGAGGCAAACAATACGTGAAGAAAGGCGGTTAGAAGCAGAGGAACGTGCGAATTTGACAAGGCAAAATCATGAATTAAGGATGGAAAACATAAGATTACAAAATAGGAGATCAAGAAGCACTACAAGATCACGTTCAAGATCAGTTAGAGAAGAAATAAGACAAAATTTACCTATAGAAAATGCTAATGAAGAAACTCGAGAGGGAATACAAAATCCAGGCGAAGAACGTCGCGAAGGAAGAGAAGTATTGGAAGATCGTTATATTCAAGGAGATAGACACCGTCAGGGGCGAAATAAACAAGATGGCGAAGAAAATCAGGAAGAAGGAAGGAGAATTTTACATGGGAGAGAAATACAAAGCAATGAACGAGCAATTGAGGATGAAATTGAAAGACACTATGCTGAACAAACATATTTAGCTCGCGAAAGAGAAAGACTAAGAGCAGAAGTGGAAGAACAAGAACTACAAGAGGCAATTCGACAGAATAACCATGATAATCGAGAAAGGAGACGTGAGCGAAATCGCAATAATGTTAATATAAATGAAGAATATGATAGAGTACAAAGGAGAACTGAAATACGGCAAAGAGGACAAAATGAGAGATATGACGGTGTGCGAATTAATGAAAGAAGTGAAAGAGAAGATCGCAGAGAAAGACGAGAGGAAAATGATGAACAAGGAAGTCAAAACAGAGATGAACGCAGGAGAAGAGAGGCGGAGTTGAAAAGACCAATGGATCCAAATTCTGGTATAAATGAACAAATTTTGAGAGAGTTAGCGGAAATGAGAGGAATGATAAATAATAAAAGAGGAGGAGGGAAGAGACAATTGGATGAAGCCATAGAGGAAGCTGCGAAAACTCCATTCACACAAGAAGTAAAATTAGGAGGAATACCCCCAAAATGCAATTTACTTGCGTTAACCAGCATTTTTGATGGAACAACTTGTGCTATCCAACACATCAAAGCTTATGTGAGATGTATGCTACAATGGGAGAACCGTGATGCAATATTATGCAAGTATTTCACATCAAGTTTAACAGGAGAGGCATTAAAATGGTTTGAAGGATTGCCAAAGAACACCATAACATCTTTCAACCACTTACAAGCTATATTTTTAGAAGCATACATAAGCAACAATTCTTTGCGACCTGGCATTGAAGATGTATTTGGGCTGAAGCAAAGGGTTGGCGAAAGCTTGAAGCATCTAACTGTGAGATGGAAGACAATGTGTAGCGATATGGTTGGTCGTGTGGACGAAAGATATCTCATTCTATCATTCGTCAATGTTATGTTCGCAACAAATCTGTTATACATTTAGATTTTCAGAATCAAAAATACAATCACAATGACTGAGTTGCGATAACTACAGGAGGAGTATATTGCTCTTGAAAAAAAGCAAAATGAGATGGAATCATACCCCATTGCGAACACAAGTTCAAGAGCAACGACTGCAAGCTTATTGCCCAAGTTAATAAATACAGTGGCGAGCACCTCGCAAGGGCAACAAGAGAGGGTAATGGGAGATGGACAGCAAAAGCTAGTAGCTATGGGGAGCCGTGATCAAGAAGAATTTGAGAGAGAGAGAAACTTCTATAGCCGAGGTGGAAATAACAAAATCCAAAGACTTGATCAGCCACAAGAATCGTATGGAGGTCATCAGCCGCAAGGAACTTATGGAGGTCAGAGGCAAAACTTTCACAGAGGACAGCGAAATCCTAAGATAATATGGGAAGAAATCAAAATGCCACCTTTGAATGCTAGTGTGGAGAAGATATGGGAAGCTATAATCCTAATGGAAAACATACCCGCACCATGGAACATGGGGAGTGAACTACCTCCAAGCTACAAAAGTAATGAATTTTGCTCTTATCATCATTTCCATGGACATACAACAAATGACTGCATAAATATAAAGAGAATCATTCCCAGGATGATAGATCAGGGAAAATTAAATCACTTTCTGGTAGGACAAACGCAAACTCAAGCATTACCACCTCCTCCAGATATTCACAAGCCAAATACGGCAAAAGAAAGAGAAACGTTTGTGATTGAAGTTGGCGCAAAGGCAAAGAATCTGTTTTGTAATTTCATTGTACACTCGTATAAGACTATTGAAGATTTTCACGATAACACTCTCAGTAGGGTTTTCGCAAGAGATGATGATAGAGAAACAATGAACATTGCGAAGACATCGCCATTTGGAAATTATTTGATGAGTGCTTGGAAGAATGGCAAAAGCAGACTATCTCTTTTACCGCAGAAGAAGTACATGAGGCTGGAGAAATGCATGACAACCCATTGGTGGTAAGATTGGAGATCAACCCAAAACCTAGCGAGGATGAAGATGATGAAGCTGAGAATTCTTGGGCAATAAGCAGAATTTTGATTGATACGGGGAGTTCCGTGAACATTCTTTTTATCATACTTATAAAACTATGGGAGGAAAAGATGAAGATCTAATACCTTCAATGTACAAAATCTATGGTTTTAATGGTACCACAAATAAGCCAAAAAGAGAAGTTCATATGCGAATTCCACTGAAAGGATTATCTTCTGAAATTTTATTCTGTGTAGTTGATGTGGAATCACCATACAACGCGCTGATCGGACGACCATGGTTACATGAGATCTTAGGTGTCGCATCAACTTTCCATCAATGTATCAAGTTCCCTCATCCCACTGGTGTTGGCATCATAAAGGGAGGTTGGGTTGAAGGAAAGAAGTGTTATGAGGTTGATATGGAATCCTGCGAAGAAAGAGCTGCGAAGCAGAGGAATTGGAAAAACAACATCAAAGAAAAACAAAGAGGTGAAAGATTAATGGTAGATGTAATAGAGCAAAGAGAGGAAGAAATGCTGCAAAACCAAAAAAATGATGAAAATAGGAAGTGGCGAAGGTTTCGCAACAGACAAGAAAATGACAGGAAAATTCAAAAATGCAGAAGCAGAAAGTAGCAGAAGTAAGAGACTTAAAGAATAACTGTAGTTGTTGATTGTCATAGAAAAAATGGGGAGGAAGACGACAAATGTAAGTTGGGTTATAAGAAAAAAAAAATATATATTTATGAATAGCAGAGATGAGGTTCCAAAGGGAAGTTGATATGCAGAATAAGAGGAGATATTATGAAATATAAAGATATGATTGCAAAATTACAAAAGAATTAACATGCAAAAGAATCAACAAATTAATCAGACAGAGGCAAACCACCTATGGCGTACACCCTAGTTCGCGAAATCAAAATTTTGTAAGAGGCAAATGTAAGACCTAAAGTGCGTCATAGAAGGGGGTACCTATTGTATGGCTCAGGGAAAAGGTTACACCGCCCCTGGAACCTGAGTCATGGAGAATTGGGGTCAATAAAGCCCATCTAGGGGAGATACTTTGGATTTTCAAATCTAAGCTTAAGACTTAGATTGGACGACCGAGGGTCTCTTCTAAGGAGTCATCATTTGACCAAGGCGCCGAGGTACACGGTTGAGCCAAGAGTGCCTGGGGCATTTGAAGTGTCTCGGCCATTCTTGGCAAGTCTCGGCATATCTTTTCGGCCCAAAGAAAACTCCACTTAGGGTGCAGTCTCGTAACCATAAGCCCTATAGGCAAAAGGGATAAGAGGCTGCGAAAACAACTGGTTGTTGTTAAGACCGGATGGGGGGAGCTAGCCTTGTATGGCAGAAGTACGCCTCCTTGAAGGGGCAACCAGGGAGATGATAAGGGCGGCACCCTCCATTAGGGAGCTGATAAGTGTCTTAAGACGCAAATGTCATGAGGCTTTACTTTCTCAAGAAAATTTAGACTTGTCATACTTGTGCGACAATCCTGAAGAGGCAATAATACAAAAAAATAAATAAAGATAAGACGAGATCAATGGGTCAGTACATGAAAGTGTAAGGACGTCCTGCGATTTTATCGCAAGACGACAATGTCATGGGGCTTTATTTTCGTAAGAATTTTTAGGCCTGTCATATTGCCGCAACAAAACTATCCTGTAGAGGCAACAATACTAAAGAAATGATAAGGCAAGATTAATGGGTCATTACATGAAAGTGTAAAGACGTCCTGCGATTTTGTCGCAATGACAAGAGGTGGCACAGTAAGACCTTTAACTAGGAAGGCAAAATAAGACCACACAAGAGAAAAGAAAAAGTGAGATCTTGGAAACAACCAAGAAAAACTTGCTTGCGAGAATTCAGCAGCAACAGTTGCGACATTGAGGCATGTTACCATTTAAAAGTTATTTGCTTAATCTTTCATTTAAAAACAAATAACAGAGGCAAGTATGGGAATGCATAGATTAAGAACATGTTATTTATTTTCATATGATAGATTTACGCACTAATAGTATGAAAAAGACTAATAATATATTGATTAGCTGTATTGCAAAAAAGAATTGGTCCTTTAACATGTGCATAAAGGAACAACAAAAGTAGAGCTTGTATTTGAAGATCCAAGAAACTCGCAGCAAAAGATTACAAAAGTAGAAGGTTAAAAGAATAAATGTACAGATATTACAAAAAGAGAAAGAAGAAAACGGAGCTATTTCTTGTTTGGTTCTTCTTCTTCATCAGACCCTTCTACTTCGTCTTCTTCATCGGATCCTTCTACTTCGTCATCCTCATCAGATTCCTCTTCTTCGCTAGCATCGCTGTCAGAGATATCCAAAGAAGGCATATTTTCAGGGATTTCGTCAAGGAGACAAGGGTATGAAGAATGAGGGATGTTGTTGTCATCATAGACTGTCTTAATAGTCTGATTGCGAAAGAGAACAGCATCATTTTTGAAATTCGCTACAGTAATTTGTAGCTGCTTCTTTAACTTGGAATATTTATCATTTCGAAGAGAGAAGTCCTTTGCGAGTTGTTCTTTCTCAGATTCGAGTTCTTCAATTCTTTTGCGAAGTCTCTCCTCAGCCTCTGCGAACATATGACAATGAATCATCAACTTAATAACAGCTTCATAAAAAACAAACAATTAAATAAGGAAGAATGATCAACAACCTTCTCTTTAAGAAATCATATCCCTAATCAAGGCCGTATGCTCAACTTGAAGGCTAACGTTAACACCTAAATTATTTCTGGCGTCATCTAGAACCTTCGCAGCCCAATCGAATTCATCGTCATTATTTATGAGAAGAAGGGAGCGAATTTGATTCTCTCTTTCGCTAAGAATAGCATTTTGACGGATGGATTCATCCCGTTCAATTTGAACTTCAAGAAGAGTCTTTTGGAATTTCGCTAATGCTTGAGCACCTTGTCTAGCAATGCGATCTTTATTATCTATGAGATCACTAATTTTCTTCCTTAAAATACTAATTTTCTCTTTAGAACTAATATACAGACGTTTAAGTTGGTTGGCTAAGCTTAAGCTAGATCTGTGATCAAGTTCTAAGAGGCGAAATCTAGATTGAAGTTCATCTAGAGGAAGAGACTTAATCTTGTTATTTGAAAAATTATCCAAAGAATCGTTGAGATGAGCAAGAAGAGCATCATCATCCATAGGTTCAGGAAATGAATGAAGAAGAATGGCTTCATCAGAAAGGTTATAAACGTCTGCGAAAATGATAAGTCAGATGAGGGAAGATAACAAGAGAACAAAATAAAGGAAAAGGGAAAAGTTTCATACCATAAAGCTGTTGGTTGGAGCTCTGAAGGCTAGAAATCTTATTCTTCTGAGTGGCAGAGTCAGCTTATAATTGCTTGGTCTTCTCACGAAGAGTGGCAGCTTCAGTTTCCAATTCTTCATTTCTCTTGCGAAGAGCAGTAGCTTCAACTCCCAATTCTTCATTTTTCTTGCGAAACTGAAGATTCTTCTTTTCGAGAATACTGCGCCTCTTTTCAAGATCTGAGGCAACAGCAAAGGAAGCTCTCCCGGACTACAAAAGAAAACAAAGAAATTAAAAAGATATGATTTGAAATCAAAACTATGAAGAAATAGGGGAATAAAGACATACCAAAATACCAAGTGAATTTAGAAAGCTGGGAGTCACTGATCTGGAGACCCCATGGAGAGATTCGTCACTCTCTAACAAAGGAGCATCGCAGATACTAGCGAGGGCTTGGCACGTACTGGAGAGGCGATCATCTCCCATCCCTTGCATAGAATCAAAGAAGATGCTGGACAGTTGTGCCATAGAAGAGTCGGTTGGAAAATTCTCCTTTGAGAGAGAAGTATCAACATCATCATTATCTTCATCATCAGAACTTTCGCTGGATTGAGGATGTGAATGAGAGGGAGAATGGATCTTTCGTTTCTTAGAAGGTGGAGCAATAGACTTCTCCTTGCGAAGAGGACCCTTACTTTTGACTTTGGCCTTCACAATCTCGGAGTTCTCCTCTTCTCCAACAATTTCAACACCAACCTTCGTACACGAATGAAGATAAGAAACAGAGGCAACAATATTGTTAAAAATAATAAAGAAAAGTATTTCTTACTTCATCCGTGATCGAAAGGAGTATTGCTAGGGTACTCTCCTTAGCATTTCTTTTGTAACTTTTCCTCAACTTGATAATCTGAAAGTTTCGCAAGATCAGTAGATATAAAAAGAAGTGAAGATTACAAGTTGAGCGAAATTTAGGAAGCATACCTCTTTTGCTTTCTCGGGCCAATTAAATACCCAAGGCTGATAATCGGCGAGATTCGCAGGAAGCACATTTGAACCTGAAATATAAGGTCCATTCAAAAATAGCGGAAAGACGCACCATTTGTCGTCTTTGGAATGGAGAGAAACGTTGTTCTTTCCAGAATGCCAATCGATATCCTGTATAAGTATTTTGTCGCTGGGAACATTTTCTCTTCTCTTCAAACGTGCACCCCAGCGAGTTCTATCGTTCTTCATGTTTATTATTTCATAATTTTCGAATAAATTCTCTACTGAATACTTTTCATCCAATATCTCTAAGTCCGCATATTTAGGATCCCTGACTTCATTAGGGTAGAGAGATCCCTTACCAGCACCACGATTGGCGAACTCAAGTATTAAGCGGATACAATCTCCACTTAATTGGTATATAGCTCGCGAGAATTTAGCATGAGCAAGAATTTCGTAAAACAAAGGAAGATCTGGGTTATAGAGAGGAATGGGAAGACCAGCGAGAATCTGACCTAGCGAAATTATGATTTTTTGATCATCACAATGATGATCAGTAAAAAGTTTTGCAGAGAGAATAGATTTAGATTCTTGATTGGGAATAGTGGATAATGTGAAACCTTTCTCTTGCAAATCCTTTTGAACCTCTCCCAAAAGAACTTCATATCTGCGTCCAACTTGAGGCATCTTTCAGAGTATGGGAATGAATAGAAGATTAAAGATCAACAAAAGTAAAAAGAAAAAGATTTACAGCAGCAGAAACGGAAATTACGGAGAGATGAAGAAAAGAAATTGCAGAGACAACAAGAAAGAGAGTAAAAAAGAAGAAGAGAGGAGTAAGAAAAATATATAGAGAGAGAAGAATTCTCGAAAAGGCAAACACATTTAATGCGAAGAGTAGACATGAACGGTTGAGAAAGGACGGTTGAAAAAGACTTGTCAAGAAATGAATGGAAGAAGGGATACGTGTAATAAATTTTGTGTAAAAGTACGGAGTCATGTCAAAACAAATAAGGATGAACAGTTGCGGCATTTTGGGTAGATTAATTCTCATGACATTCTCTTCTTCGCAGAGAAGACATGAGAAGAGGCAATATGTAGGATCAGAATATCGCAACACCAACGCCCTTGCGAAATCCATAGATGACACATTGCGAAGATATCGGAGGCGAGTAATATAAATGACGCAACGGATGACGACAGCTAGAACACGAGAAAGACGTGAAGACCTGGCGAGATTTAGGAGTGTTGCGAGGTTTTACACTTGTACACTTGCGAGAATGTCGCAAGTCAGATCCGAAAATAAGGGATAACTTAGCTGTCATCCATTATGTAATGTCCTATATAAAGAGCCAATAGGCTTATGAAAGGGAGAGATTTTTTAGAGAGTGGAGATTAATTTTAGAGGAGAGAGAAAGCTTAGAGTTGTAATAACATTCTTGATTTCACTTCCTTCTTGTAAAATTTCTAACTCAATTAATAAAAAGATTGGTTATTGATCTTTAATATGTGTTAGATATGATGAATTCCCGTGAGGTGTGTATTGTAGGATTTCCTGCAATTACAACGAGCGCCTGAATGCACGAACGAGCATTCCAAAATACGAAGGAACGATGAACCTATGCAAAATAGGAAGAAAATAATAAATAATAAAATACTAATCAAGGCGCTGGGGGACTGGGCCCACTGGCCGGCCAGTCATGCCGTGGCCAGTCCCACGCCCAATTTTTATATTTTATCATATTTTTATTATTTTCCTTGATCTCATGAAAATTCCCTCATTTGAACAAAATTCCTCCGGTTTAAGGAAACTCCTCAGTTTCATGGTGTTTCCTTTGCATCAAGGAAGTAATATAAAATTGGGAAAGGTGTCGTGGGACCGTGTCTACTAGCCGGCCGGCTATGCCTTAGTCGTGGCCGGTCCCACACCTCATGATTCCTCATTATTTTATTATTATATCCCTCATCTCATGAAAACTCCTTAATTTCATGATATTTCCTTCAAGTCATGGAAAATAATATAAAATTAGGAAAACTCGTGGGACCGGGCCCTAGCCGGCCGGTCATGCCCTAGCGGTCCCACACGCCCCTTATTTTATTATTATTATTTTTTTATGTTTCCTTCATTCCATGAAATTCCTTGATTTCATGATATTTCCTTAAAATTATGAAAATTCCTTCAAAGTATGAAAATTCCTTCAAATCATGAAATAATACATAAAATTAGGGAAAGCTCACGGGACCGGGCCCTAGCCGGCCGACCATGCCCAAGCCGGTCCCACACGCCCTTATTTTATTATTATTGATATTATTTGTTTCCTTCATCTCATGGAAACTCCTTCACTTCAAGGAAAACTCCTTTATTTCAACAAACTCCTTGATTTCATGGTATTTCCCTAAAATCATGAAAAATATAATAAAATTAGGAAAAATGCTATGGGACCAAGCTCATTGGCCGGCCGGTCATGCCTTAGCCATATCCGGTCCCATACTTCATGATTCCTTCATTTTATGATTACTTTTCCTTCATCTCTTGAAGTTTCCTCAGTTTCAGCAAAAATTCTTGATTTCTTCATATTTTCTCAAATGATTGCTCAAACGCACATTAGAAAATATCAAAATTCTCAGGACTGAGACACGAACACTTTGGTGACATGAGCATATTACCTTGACCGACCAAGGTTGGCTCTTTGGCTTGCAAGAATCCGGTCCCTCATACTTTCATCATTTGACCTAATTTGTTCATATTAGGATCAAACTCTTCCAAACAATTTTGGAATTTTATAAAACGATCGTCATATGACGGTCCCGTGACCAAACATGGACGGTTTTATGACCCCTTGGTAGGTCCCTCATCTCTTCATAATTAATTAGGTTTTATCACCTAAAGGCTCAGACGAGCATTATTTTAGTAAATGATTAAACCATCATTTAATCACCTTTTCATCAATTGGTCTTCAAGAGACTTTGGTATTTGCTCACTCGAGCATCGGGGCGCTACATCGTCGACCCATCATCCCATATAGTCGGTCCCTCCTTCACTCCGTGGTTGATTTTTAAATAAATCATCAATTGATCAAATTAGGGTTTAGAGTCCAAGGTTCATAATTCCAGATTCAAACACTAATAATTTTACGTTGATCCCATGATCAACATTTTTATTAATTATACTCGATTCAGCTGCCAGTATTTTAAATTAATATTTTATTTGGTCCTGCTACCAATAATTCATCAAACGAGCAACATTTGCTCAGATGAGCAATATTTGCTCAAACCAAGGAATATTGGTTCAACTATCAATATTCAAAAATTCATCGAATGAGAAAAGTTTTCTCACCTTAACTATCAACATTTACTTGAGAATTATACCTCTGTCCCAACGGACACGTTCAATTCATGAGTCTCAGAACATTTGCAAATCACGTTCAACTCAGCAATACAAGGATTCATCGTCCCATGAAGTCAACAACTGACTAACTAAATACACGTCTGCCTTGCAGACTCCACAATCACGAGACATCAATCGTGTTACATGGGGGGATATTAATTAGGGTTTTGGTCTGGCGGTCTACGGTACGTGTTTTCATACACATGATGAGAATGTGAGCAAGTCGTGCAATCAGTTGGAGGAGTTTGCAAAGTAGTGGATGGAAAATCAACCAAGTCTCCGCACGATGAGCAACTGGTTTTAACACGATTTTCACTTCCCCACTCTTTGACTCCAGCAACTGTCACACTTCATGAGATCAAGGTGTTTCACAATTCTAGCAATATAAATAAGTCTCTGAATCATGATTGAAAACAAGAAAATCTTATGTAAAAAACAGACAACAAGAGATTAACATCTCAACGTCTGAGCAATTACTCTCAACAGAGCAAGTTCAATCATTCAGAACTTATCTTATTTCAGAATACACAACACACCTACAATCTTCGATCACCATTGATCTCACACATTTCTCAGCTTCCCTCCTACAGATCGACCCATCCTCTCTTGTGACCGAATATACTCTGGAACGGCCATTGTCTTGGTTTAGGATGGAGTCCTACAGATTGATCTCTCGAATTCAAAGCACTCCCTTTTTTACAGTGCATCTGTGTGAGGTTTGACAGTTTTCTCGGTTCAAGGAGTTTCCTCCGCACGATCGTCTCCTCAATTCCTTAAAAACCAGCAACTCATTTTGCCCCATCTACAGATTGGCGACCACAGTGGGAGATCATTCTCTCGGTTGCAATCTCAATTCTCACAAAGATGGTCGGTCTTAGGTCTGGTTCAGTTACCAATCCGGGTTCAACACCCGACCCTAATATCGCAAGCTCTAGTGGTACCGCCAACACCGCTCCTCCAGCACAACCTGCCACTACAACTCTATCGGCACAACCTGCCACTACTACTCCTCTGGCGCAACCTGCCACTACTACTCCTCCAAGCACTGGTACTTCGGTAATCACCCCTACAAGTGACAACACTAGCAACATCAAGAATCCACTTTTCGGTCGGTCTCCTGAAGAAATCAGAGAAAATCCGCCTACCATAGGTGATCTCATGAAGGTGCAAGAGACTCTTGCCAAAAATCAGACTGACATGGCTGCCACTCAGAAGGAACTATGCAACTATCTCAAGACTCTTACGGACAAGATGTCAGAGAAAACTCAGGAGAAAGGGAAAGCTAAAGAAACATCTTCAGATGCTGATCCCGAGGTCACTCCCATCCATGTAGTAGATGATGAGGAAGTTCCTAATGATTATGTGAAAAGGTTCAGAGTTCAAGCTTTGGACTGCCATGATCCATGTAGGATCAGAATATCGCAACATCAAGATCCTTGCAAAATCCATAAACGACACATTGCGAAAATGTCGCAGATGGATAATATAAATGATGCAACGGATGACGACAGCTTGAACACGAGAAAGATGTGAAGACCTAGCGAGATTTAGGAGTGTTGAGAGATTTAACATTTGTACACTCGCGAGAATGTCGCAAGTCAGATCCGAAAATAAAGGACAGCTTAGCTGTCAACCACTATGTAATGTCTTATATAAAGAGCCGAACAGGCTTAAGAGAAGAGAGATCTTTTTCGAGTGAGGAGCAAGTTATCAAGAGAGAGAAAGTTTAGAGCGGTTGTAAATTCTTTAGCTTATTTCCTTCCCATCTTGTAACATTTGTGAGTTTTAATCAATAAAGAATATAATTGTTCATCTTAAAATGACTTGATTGTGTGAATTCTTGTGAGGGGTGTAGTGTGGGATTTCCTGCTACTACATATGGCGCTGGAAACAGGGATTGATTGAAGATTGACATTGTGATTTGAAAAAATTTCGAATAATAGGGACGGAATTTCATATAATTTTCAACAATTCATTAAGATTGAAAAATGGCTAGAAGAAGACATGCATCAAAAGAACCAACAACTGTTAGAAGGAGTAGGAGACTTGCTGGAGAAAGGAGAGACGAGATGGGGGAATCTTCAAGAATGAATACAAGGAACAATAGAGAAAATCAAATTCAACCGCCAATTCAACGTACACCACCAATACAAAATAGAGTTGTGGATTATGACAGAGTAAGTGTGCATACTTGGCGGTCAGATTCTGTAGATGAAATGGGAGAAGTGCAGCAATTAGGAGGCAGTGGACAAGAGGAGAGAGATCAAGAAGTAATTGGAGGAATAATTCATGAAAATGAATAGATTTCAGCATTAGAGGTATTGAGGCAAACAATACATGAAGAAAGACGGTTAGAAGCAGAAGAACGTGCGAATTTGACAAGGCAAAACCATGAATTGAGGATGGAAAATATGAGATTACAAAATAGAAGGTCAAGAAGCACTACAAGATCAAGTTCAAGATCAGTTAGAGAAGAGATAAGACAAAATTTGCCTATAGAAAATGCTAATGAAGAAACTCGAGAGGGAATACAAAATCCAGATGAAGAACGTCGCGAAGGAAGAGAAATATTGGAATATCATTATATTCAGCGTGCTGAAATTCTTCAAAACGGGCAAAATGATAGAATTCAAGGAGATAGACACCGTTAGGGGCGAAATAATCAAGATGGCAAAGAAAATCAGGAAGAAGGAAGGATAATATTACATGGGAGATAAATACAAAGAAATGAACGAGCAATTGAGGATGAAATTGAAAGACGCTACACTGAACAAACACATTTAGCTCGCGAGAGAGAAAGACTAAGAGCAGAAGTGGAAGAAAAAGAGCTACAAGAGGCAATTCGACAGAATAACCATGATAATCGAGAAAGGAGGCGTGAACGAAACCGCAATAATGCTAATATCAATGAAGAATATGATAGAGTACAAAGGAGAACTGAAAGGCGGCAAAGAGGAGAAAATGAGAGATATAACGGTGTGCGAATTAATGAAAAAAGTGAAAGAGAAGATCGCAGAGAAAGACGAGAGTAAAATGATGAACAAGAAAGTCAAAACAGAGATGAACGCAGGAGAAGAGAGGCGGAGTTGAAAAGACTAATGGATCCAAATTCTGGTATAAATGAACAAATTTTGAGAGAGTTAGCGGAAATGAGAGGAATGATAAATAATAAAAGAGGAGGAGGTAAGAGACAATTGGATGAAGCCATAGAGGAAGCTGCGAAAACTCCATTCACAAAAGAAGTACAATTAGGAGGAATACCCCCAAAATGCAATTTACCTGCGTTAACCAGCATTTTTGATGGAACAACTTGTGCAGTCCAACACACCAAAGCTTATGTGAGATGTATGCTACAATGGGAGAACCATGATGTAATATTATGCAAGTATTTCACATCAAGTTTAACAGGAGAGGCGTTAAAATGGTTTGAAGGTTTGCCAAAGAATACTATAACATCTTTCAACCACTTGCAAGCTATATTTTTAGGAGCATATATAAGTAACAATTCCTCGCGACTTGGCATTGAAGATGTATTTGGGCTGAAGCAAAGGGTTGGAGAAAGTTTGAAGCACCTAACTGTGAGATGGAAGACAATGTGTAGTGATATGGCTGGTCGTGTGGACAAAAGATATCTCATTCTATCATTCATCAATGATATGTTCGCAACCAACCTGTTATACATTAAAATTTCTAGAATCAAAAATACAATCACAATAACTGAGTTGCGAGAACTTCAGGAGGAGTATATTGCTCTTGAGGAAAATCAAAATGAGATGGAATCATACCCCATTGCGAACATAAGTTCAAGAGCAGCGAATGCGAGCTTGTTACCCAAGTTAATAAATACAGTGGCGAGCACCTCGCAAGGGCAACAAGAGAAGATGAAGGGAGATGGTCAGCAAAAGCTAGTAGCTATGGGGAGCCGTGATCAAGAAGAATTTGAGAGAGAGAGAAAATTCTATAGCCGTGGTGGAAATAACAAAATCCAAAGACTTGATCAGCCACAAGAAATTTATGGAGGTCATCAGCCACAAGAAACTTATGGAGGTCATCAGCTACAAGGAACTTATGGAGGTCAGAGGCAAAACTATAACAGAGGACAGCGAAATCCTAAGATAATATGAGAAAAAATCAAAATGCCACCTTTGAATGCTAGTGTGGAGAAGATATGGGAAGCTATAATCCTAATGGAAAACATACCCGCACCATGGAACATGGGGAGTGAACCACCTCCAAGCTACAGAAGTAATGAATTTTGCTCTTATCATCATTTCCATGGACATACAACAAATGACTGCAGAAATATAAAGAGAATCATTCCCAGGATGATAGATCAGGGAAAATTAAATCACTTTCTAGTAGGACAAACACAAACTCAAGCATTACCACCTCCTCTAGATATTCACAAGCCAAACACAGCAAAAGAAAGATAAACATTTGTGATTGAAGTTGGCGCAAAGGCAAAGAATCTGTTTTGTAACTCCATCGTACACTCATACAAGACGATTGAAGATTTTCACGATAACACTCTCAGCAGGGTTTTCGCAAAAGATGCCGATGATAGAGAAATAATGAACATTGCGAAGACATTGCCACTGGAAGAATGGCAAAAGCAGACTATCTCTTTTACCACAGAAGAAGTACCCGAGGGTAGAGAAATGCACGACAACCCATTGGTGGTAAGATTGGATATCAACCCAAAAACTAGCGAGGATGAAGATGATGAAGCTGAGAATTCATGGGCAATCAACAGAATTTTGATCGATACTGGAAGTTCCGTGAATATTCCTTTTTATCATACTTATAAAACTATGGGAGGGAAAGATGAAGATCTAATACCTTCAATGTACAAAATCTATGGTTTTAACGGTACTGCAAATAAACCAAAAGGAGAAGTTCATATGCGAATTCCACTGAAAGGATTATCTTTTGAAATTTTATTCTGTGTAGTTGATGTGGAGTCACCATACAACGCACTGATTGGACGACCTTGGTTACATGAGATCTTAGGTGTGGCATCGACTTTTCATCAATGTATCAAATTCCCTCATCCCACTGGTGTTGGCATCATAAAGGGAGATTGGGTTGAAGGAAAGAAGTGTTATGAAATTGATATAGAATCTTGCGAAGAAAGAGCTGCGAAGAAGAAGAATTGGAAACACAACATCAAAGAAAAACAAAGGGGTGAAAGATTAATGGTAGATATAATAGAACAGAGAGAGGAAGAAATGCTCCGAAACCAATATATGATGAAGATAGGAAGTGGCGAAGGCTTCGCAACAGACGAGAAAATGACAGGAAAATTCAAAAATACAGAGGCAGAAATTAGCAGAAATAAGAGACTTAAAGAATGAATGTACTTATTGACTGTCGAAGAAGAAATTGGGAGGAGGACGAAAAATGTATGATGGGTTTGATTTAAAAAAAAATAAAAAATCTTTCTTATGAATAGCAGAGATGCGGTTGCGAAAGGAAGTTGATATGCAGAAGAAGAGAATATATTTTATGAAATATAAAGATATGATTGCGAAATTACAAAAGAATTTATATACAGAAGAATCAACAAATTAATAAGACAGAGGCGAACCAACTATGGCGTACACCCTAGTTTGCGAAATCAAAATTTCGTAAGAGGCAAATGTAAGACCTAAAGTGCGTCATAGAAGGGGGTACCTATTGCATGGCTCAGGGAAAAGGTTACACCGCCCCTGGAACCCGAGTCATGGAGAATTGGGGTCAATAAAGCCCATCCAGGGGAGATACCTTGGATTTAAATCTAAGCTTATGACTTAGATTGGACGACCGAGGGTCTCTTCTAAGGAGTCAGCATTTGACCAAGGCGCCGAGGTACACGGTTGAGCCAAGAGTGCCTGGGGCATTTGAAGTGTCTCGGCCATTCTTGGCAAGTCTCGGCATATGCTGCACTCGGCCCGAAGAAAACTCCACTTAGGGTGCAGTCTCGTAACCATAAGCCTTATAGGCAAAAGGGATAAGAGGCTGCGAAAACAACTGGTTGTTTTTAAGACCGGATGGGGGGGAGCTAGCCTTGTATGGAAGAAGTACGCCTCCTTGAAGGGCAACCAGGGGGAAGATAAGGGCGGCACCCTCCATTAGGGAGCTGATAAGTGTCTTAAGACGCAAATGTCATGAGGCTTTATTTCCGCAAGGAAATTTAGGCTTGTCATATTTGTGCGACAATCTTGAAGAGGCAATAATACAAAAGATAAAGATAAGACGAGATCAATGGGTCAGTACATGAAAATGTAAGGACGTCCTGCGATTTCGTCGCAAGACGGCAATGTCATGGGGCTTTATATTCGCAAGAATTTTTAGGCCTGTCATATTGTCGCAATAAAAATATCCCGCAGAGGCAACAATACTAAAGAAATGATAAGGAAAGATCAATGGGTCATTGCATGAAAGTGTAAAGACGTCCTGCGATTTTGTCGCAATGACAAGGGGTGGCACAGTAAGACCTTTAAATAGGAAGGCAAAATAAGACCACATAAGAGAAAAAGAAAAAAGGAAATCTTGGAAGAAACCAAGGTTTCCTTACTTGCGAAACCAAGGACATTTGAATTATGCGAAAATCCAGCAGTAACAGCTTCGAGATTGAGGCAGGAACACATATCATTATTCGAAAGTAACTTGCTTAATCTCTTATTTGAAAGCAAATAACAGAGGCAAGTATGGGAATGTATAGAATAAAAACATGTTATTTGTCTTCATATGATAGATTTACATTTACGCGCTCATAAAATGAAAGGTTGATAATATATTGATTAACTGTATTACAAAAAAGAATTGTTCTTTCAACATGTGCAGAAAGAAACAACAAAGGTAGAATTAATATTTGAAGATCCAAGAAAGTCGCAGCAAAAGGTTACAAGGATAGGAGATTAAAAGAAGGGATATACAGATATTACAAAAAGAGAAGGAAGAAGACAGAGCTATTTCTTGATCGATTTTTCTTCTTCACTTTCTTCATCTTCATCAGATTCTTCTATTTCTTCATCTTTATTAGACTCTTCTCCTTCACTAGAATCGCTGTCAGAGATATCCAAAGAAGGCACATTCTCAGGGATTTCGTCAAGGAGGCAAGGGTATGAAGAATGAGGAATGTTGTTGTCGTCGCAGACCGTCTTAATAGTCTGATTGCGAAAAAGAACATCATCATTCTTGAAATTCGCTACAGTAATTTGTAGTTGCTTCTTCAATTTGGAATATTTATCATTTCGAGAAGAAAGATCTTTTGCGAGCTGCTCCTTCTCAGATTCAAGTTCTTCAATTCTTTTGCGAACTCTCTCTTCAGCCTCTGCGAACATATGACAATGAGTCAGCAACTTAATGACAGCCTCATAAAAAACAAACAATTAAATAAAGAAGAATGACCAACAACCTTTTTTGTCAGAAATCATATCCCTAATCAAGGCCATATGCTCAGCTTGAAGACTAACGTTAACACCTAAATTATTTCTGGCATCATCTAGAACCTTCGCAGCCCAAGCGAATTCATCGTCATTGTTAATGAGAAGAAGGGAGCGAATTGATTCTCTCTTTCGCTAAGAATAGCATTTTCGCGGATGGATTCATCCTGTTCAATTTGAACTTCAAGAAGAGTTTTTTGTAATTTCGCTAATGCTTGAGCACCTTGACTAGTAATGCGATCTTTGTCATCTATGAGATCGCTGATTTTCTTCCTTAAAGTATTAATTTTCTCTTTAGAATTAAGACATAGATGTTTAAATTGGTTGGCTAAGCCTAAACTAGATCTATGATCAATTTCTAAGAGGCGAAATTTGGACTGAAGTTCGTTTAGAGGAAGAGATTTAATCTTGTTATTTGAAAAACTATTCAAAGAATCGTTGAGGTAACCAAGGAGGGCATTGTTATCCATAGGATCGGGTAATGAGTGAAGAAGAATGGCTTCATCGGAAAGGTTATAAACGTCTGCGAAAATGGTAAGTCTGATAAGGGAAGATAATGAAAGAACAAAACAAAAAGGAAAAGAGAAAAGTCTCATACCATAAAGATGTTGGTTGGCACTTTGAAGACTAGAAATCTTATTCTTCTGAGTGGAAGAATCTGCTTCTAGTTGCTTGGTTTTCTCGCGAAGAGTAGCAACTTCAGTTTCGAATTCTTCATTCCTCTTGCGAAGAACAGCAGCTTCAGCTTCCAATTCTTCATTTTTCTTGCGAAATTGAAGATTCTTCTTTTCGAGAATACTGCGCCTTTTCTCAAGATCTGAGGCAACAGCAAAGGAAGCTCTCCCGGACTATACTCGCGAGACCCCATGAAGAGAATCATCACCCTCTAGTAAAGGAGCATCACAGATACTCGCGAGAGCTTCGCACGTACTAAAAAGACGATCATCTCCAATTCCTTGCATGGAGTCAGAGAAGATGCTAGACAGTTACGCCATAGAAGATTCAGTTGGAGGATTCTCCTTTGCGAGAGAAATATCAACATAATCATCTTCATCAGAGCTTTCGCTGGATTGAGGGTTTGAAGGAGAAGGGGAATGAATCTTTCGTTTCTTAGAAGGTGGAGCAGTAGACTTCTCTCTGCGAAGAGAACCTTTACCTTTACCTCTGGTCTTGGCAACCTTAGGATTTTCTTCTTCTTCAACAACTTCAGCACCAACCTTCGCACACGAATGAAGATAAGAAACAGAGGCAACAATATTGTTAAAAATAATAAAGAAAAATATTTCTTACTTCATCCGTGATCGAACGGAGTGCTGCTAGGGTACTTGCCTTAGCATTTCTTTTGTAACTCTTCCTCAGCTTGATAATCTGGAAATTTCGCAAGATTAATAGGTATAAAAAAAGGAATGAAGATTATAAATTGAGCGAAATTTAGGAAGTATACATCTTTTGCCTTTTCAGGCCAATTAAAAACCCAAGGCTGATAATTGGCGAGATTCGCAGGGAGAACATTTGAACCTGAAATATAAGGTCCATTCAAAAGTAGTGGAAAGACGCACCATTTGTCGTCTTTGGAATGACGAGGAACATTGTTCTTGCCAGAATGCCAATCGATATCCTGCATAAGTATTTTGTCGCTGGGAATATTTTCTCTTCTCTTCAAACGTGCACCCCAGCGAGTTCTATCGTTCTTCATGTTTATTATTTCATAGTTTTCGAAGAAACTCTCTACTGAATACTTTTCAGCGAATATCTCTAAGTCCTCAAATTTAGGATCTATGACTTCTTTGGGATAAAGAGACCCCTTACCAGCACCACGGTTGGCGAACTCAAGCATTAAGCGGATACAATCCCCGCTTAATTGGTAGATGGCTCGCGAGAATTTCGCATGAGCAAGAATTTCATAAAACAAAGGAAGATCAGGGTCATAAAGAGGAATGGGAAGACCAGCGAGAATCTGACCTTGCGAAATTATGATTTTCTGATCATCACAATGATGATCAGCAAACAGTTTTGCAGAGAGAATGGATTTAGATTCCTGATTGGGAATAGTGGATAATATGAAACCCTTCTCTTGCAAATCTTTCTGAACTTCTCCCAAAAGATTTTCATATCTGCGACCAACTGGAGGCATCTTTCAGAGTATGGGAATGAAGAGAAGATTGAAGATCAAAAGAAGTAAAAAGATGAAGATTTACAGTATCAGAAGCGGAAGTTACGGAGAGATGTTAAAGAAAAATTGCAGAAAAAACAAGAAGGAAAGTAAAAAAGAAGAAGAGGGGAGTAAGGAAAGTATATATATAGAGAAGGTTTCTCGAAAAGGCAAACACATTTAATGCGAAGAGTAGACATGAACGATTGAGAAAAATCATTTGAAAAAGACGTGTCAAGAAATGGATGGAGATAGAGATACGTGTAATAAATTTTGCGTAAAAGTACAGAATCATGTCAATACAGAAAAATATGAAAAAAATGAACAGTTGCGGCATTTCGAAAGTATTAGTTCTCATGACATTCTCCCCTTCGCAGAGAAGACATGAGAAGAGGCAAGATGTAGGATCAGAATATCGCAACATCAAGATCCTTGCGAAATCCATAAACGACACATTACGAAAATGTCGCAGATGGATAATATAAATGACGCAACAGATGACGACAGCTTGAACACGAGAAAGATGTGAAGACCTAGCGAGATTTAGGAGTGTTTCGAGATTTAACATTTGTACACTCGCGAGAATGTCGCAAGTCAGATCCAAAAATAAAGGACAGCTTAGCTGTCAACCACTATGTAATGTCCTATATAAAGAGCCGAACAGGCTTAAGAGAATAGGGATCTTTTTCGAGTGAGGAGCAAGTTATCAAGAGAGAGAAATTTTAGAGCGGTTGTAAATTCTTTAGCTTATTTCCTTCCTATCTTGTAACATTTGTGAGTTTTAATCAATAAAGAATATAATTGTTCATCTTAAAATGACTTGATTGTGTGAATTCTTGTGAGGGGTGTGATAGGTGTAGAATACACCGTATTTAATATCTAGTATTTATGCTTTCTTTGCGAGTTTTCTTGTAAATTATGTATCTTATGTGTGCTGGAGCAAAAAGACCAATTGGAACTCGTTCAAATACAAGATTTCTACTTTTCATTGTGTAGAGGACGAGAAGACGAAGGCAATGGCGAAAGAACGGAGTCATTCTGAGTTCGTATGAAGAAGTTATGAGCAAAACAAGAACTCATAAGCAAAGGGGCAAAATGGTCATTTTATCGGAAAGTACTATTGGTAACCCCACTGTACGTTAAGGGGTATCCATTGTGTTAAGGGGTGCACTGTTCCAAAGGGACTGCTAAAGGGAGTCTGGTCCTTTACTTGGGGGAAGCCGAATTCAAATAGTGTTAAGTGCAAATGGCTTATTTACTCGGGGCTACCATCTTCTCCCATGCAAACTCAACACAACAGTATTTGGTCGAGTTTGATGCTTGTGGTGTTATCACTGTTGATTGCCAACCATGGCAGTGAGGACCATCGGTGGTGAAGAAACGAGTTGAGCGTAATAGGGAATACTCAAGGTCGGTGATTGGCGGGGGATACTCGAGACTGTCAAGACTTGGGTTGGCTGGTGATTGACCATTTTGTGGTCTGTTGGGTCTCTGTAATCGATTGGAAGTGATGGATGATGTTGGTTATGCGAGGTTGGCAGTGGTGATGACGATGGAGCGATGGCGATGAAGGATTTTTTTGATGCCGGTGATGACCGAGATCGAGGAGAGAGTTGAGACTCGAGCTTTCTTGTAGGCGATGAAGAATGGCATGGCGAGTGACGGTGAGGATGTGATACGTGAGTGGCCGCCAGCGATTTATGGAGCTTGAGGAATGGTGCTGCTTGTTATACGATGGATGCGGCTGATATAGAAGCTCAGAAGAAGTCACAGGAAGTTCAAGGCCGATAGTTAATGGCGGTGGAGTTTATCCGAGAAGATGGAAGTATGGATTGGAGTTTGGGAGATAATGCAGTTCGTGGGTTTTTGCTTGGTTCGAATGGAAGCAATGGAGCTCGAGCAATAACCAGGAGCGATATGGTGAGTTAAGAAGGAGACAGGGGAGATAATGATGGCGGTGATAAGGAATGTGCATTGAACGGGTTTGGTGTAAAGAGTTAGAGTTGTCGGTTCAAGTCTATGAATGAGCTTGGCTTGAGTTTAAGGGAATGTTGTCGATTAATGGCATGGGAGTGATCTTTGTCGAGAAGCATGGATATCTCGAGTTCTTTGCGATGATCACGGGAAGAAGAAGTTGATGGCAGATGCTAATACCATCGGTGATGCCAGAGATGCTGTGAACTGCCGTGGAGAGTGAAAGCCGCTGTGAACTATCGGTGGTAGAAGATGCTCTGTAACAGGGAAGAAATGACGTTGCCAGAGAAGTATGGGGGTTTATATGAATGCTCGTCGCTGTTACATGATGGAGGAGGGTATACAAGGAAGTTGAGGCAGTGATGAAGCTTGGATTTGTTGAATGCATGGACTGAGATGGAGGCTATGATCGCTGCTGGTAGAAGAGATTTGGGCTGATGGCAGTCACAATGCGTTGAAGTGAGTTAAATGGGCTGTGTTCTATCCAGTAGACGCAAGCCCATATTCATGCCTTGGCGACTTGCGTACACACCAACTTGTCGTGGCTCACTTTGAGCATACCTTGGCCGTGACTTGGGAATTTGGCCAGAGTTTGGCAATTTACTTTGGCACGGGTTTTGATGCACGGGACACAATTTTAAGGAGTGCACTTTCCTAATTTTACTAGGTTTCCTAGTTTTCTTCAAGAGGAGGTTACAAAACTCTATATATAGGGAAGCTTAGAGAGATTTTGGATATCTTTTCTAATTCTTTTTCCTCTACTTGTTTTTCTAGGGTTTAGAACATGAAACTTCTCTTTCTTCTTGTGATGAACTCCTTGAATATGAGTACCTAAGTTTATTATTGGTTATGGAATAGTTGGATTTCACAAAGCATGATTCTTTGATTCAATATATTAGTTTTGTCTCATATTTATCGTTTGCAATTCTCTGAAAATATTGTTTCATGATTGATTGATTGTTTTGTCAAGTTGCAAATTGGTAGAACTTCTAATCACATCTATTGCTAGTTTAGGGTTTATTATACGCAAAAGTGATATTCCTTGAATACAAGTAGCATATTATGATTATGGTTTGTAGTGATATATTCTTATGGTCATATGTGAATCGTAACCTTTGTTAAATTGAATTAGTGCGCTTTCCACGTTCAATTGCTTTGATTGGCCTGATTTCATAGAACTTAACGCATCTAGGGAATTAAACTTGATTAGTGCTTTTACACGTTAGGTTGTTCCTTTAGGTAGAATTCATATTCGCATCTTTTAATGTGTTTGTTGATGACATGAGGAGATTTGCGGGATATTCTTGCGATCAAGGTATTCTAGGGTCTTTGATATAAGTTGAGATTAAATATCAATTCTAGTTATTGTGAAAAGCATGTTAATGAATGAAAACGAAATCCTTAACCAATATCTCTTCTATCTTATTTGTTTGCTTATTTGTTTCTTTGCTTTTATTTGTTTTATTTAGTTTATTATAATCACAAAATCCTCGGTGTTTTATATAGGAAACCATAACAATTTGACAACCTAGACCTCTCTGTGGGATCGATCCTTTCTTGCCCTTGCTATATTTATATTTTGAGTAGTAAGAAAGTGTAATTTATATTTGTGTCGGCTGACAACCGGTCAGGGTGTAGTGTAGGATTTCCTACTACTACAATCCAAATGTCACAGAGCAACAACTCGTGGACTTGTGCATCAATGGGATAATTCCAGTCTATAGAGATTTATTGGAAAATCTCAGGTTCCAGACTTTCTCAGAACTTCATGAAGCGGCCAAGAGATCAGCGACTACTGCACCTGCTTTATTGGAGAGAGCTAAGACTACAAAAGATGAGGAACCACGAGAAACTCGAGGTAGCAGATATTTAAACAAAAAACACTACAACCTCCAACCTTCCACAAATGTTATTGCAGAAGGGAGCAAACGAAAAGCCGAGCCGCAGCACAAACATGCTTCCTCAACTCATTCAAAGACGCAAAGGAAGGATAATACGCAAGTTCCTGCTCAACACACAGAAGCTGATCCAGAGGCACCTGATTTCCCCTAGTCTATTGAAGAAGTTATTGAACTTATAGATGCCTGAGTTCAAGACGGCACAATCAAACTACCATATGTCAAGAAAGAACCAACTGAAGAGGCCATGTAAAATCCTCGTTACTGACTCTTTCATAGGTTCGTCAACCATCCCACAAGTGATTGCAGAACTTTGAAGTGCATATTTAAAGAAAAGATCGAATCGGGAGAACTCAACTTGGGGACTGAAGGAGTACACAGAGATCCTCTCCCAGTCAGAACCTTTACTCTTTCTGAACTGCCTGTCAAGGAAGCAGTTCAATCCTTAATCGAGCATGTATGCGAATTGCTATACTTATCAAAGGCTCAAAGGGGAGACATGTTTGCTGCATTGAATCACATCGTGTCAGGGAAGCGTTTGTTGATTCAAGAGACATTTCCTGAGCCGCCTTCAACAACAGACGAAGAAATGTACGACTGGGGACTTCTCACCACAGTCCACCTCAAGGGAACGAGTTCAAACGAGCATTAATTGATGTTGGCACTGTTGTCAATGTTATCCCTATGAAAATTCTAAGAGCTGCTGGTATCACACGACAAGAAGCCATTCATGCTCCAGTAACAATCACAGATCATGAAGGAACACCCAGAGATGCTTATGGCCACATTACCCTCAAGGTGAACATAAACTCAGCCTGGACAGAAACAAAATTTTACATAATCCGAGAAGATCCAGGATATGATATGATTCTCGGGACGTACATGGATTCATCTTTGGAAAGGTAAACCCAACACCTTCAATTGCACATTTCTCTGTTGAAGAAGCCTCTGATTCGGAAGAAGAAAAAGAAGATATTTCACCATTCGAGTATCTGAAGGAGGTCAAAGCCCTGACAGAGCTAACACAAACGCCTGAAGAAAATGCAAACACTTTCATCAAAAGATTTCGTACTCAGGCAAGTCTTATTCCTCCTCATGTGTCCATATCATCAGTTTTCAAATATGCTTATTTGGTCCGAGGGCTTCACTCCACCAACAACTTAGCTATTGCAAAATGCTATGAGTGGATAACCTCACCTCAATAATATTTCACTAAGTGGATGGACGCAGAACCTCTCCGAATCGAACACCTCACTAATACAGCCATTGCTGAAATAATGGCTGAATTCGACAAACAATATCCCAAATATTCTCCTTTGCACGAATGTCCACATGTGTCGCAAGGTTGGAAGACTTCAACAACATGGAATTCCACTACATGAAGAATTCCAAACCAACAGAAGATATTCAGGGCACGGATGATCAAGTCTAACGAATTCCAGGAAGGAGATTTAGTTCTCAAAGTAACTAAGCGTAACTTTCATTCTGCAAAGAACTCCAACTGGGAAGGACCTTTTATGATCTTTAAGTCTGTTGCTGGTGGATACTACAAATTAATCAACATGGACAGCAGGGAGACTGTGGCCGTAATACACGAGAATTGGCTCAAGGCCTTTGACGTTTGAGGTTTTGGATATTTGAGGTATTGGATGTTCAAGGCACGAACACCCCAAATATTTGCCGTTTAGAATTTTCTTTCATTGTATTTCAATTCCTCCAAAATGTTTGCACTACTTGCATTCAGTAATTTAAATTCAATAATTTATCAAAATTTAGTTTGCTCAAAGAAGATCTCTATCAAACCCAAAGAAAATCCTCAATCATCTACTTATCCAAAACCAATCAAAACCAAAAATAAAACCTCACATTTCTCAGAAGTTCAGAAGTTCAAGATATTATGAAAAGAAATCAAAGAAAATCAGCAAAGAAAGACTTTTGCTCCTCCGCATCCTTCAAGACTTGTAAGGCCGCCTTCTCCATGTTCAGCTCTTCAGTTAGTCTGGCAATCTTGTCCTCCTTCTCCATCACAGCGTCATTGGGAAAGGGTATGTTATTCTCACATGAGTCCTTAATAGCATTTATCTTCTTACGAAGCCACTTCACGTTGAATCCAAGTCTCTCAGAATTCTCCAAGTTGAACTCCCAATCAAAGAGTACATCTGGAGTCACAATATTTCTGGCCCTAGCGCATATATCACTTACAACACGCAAGATAACACCTACTTGCATTGTTAAAGAATAAGCACGCTTGGGGTCTTTAGCAACGATGATGTGACCAAATTTCTTCCATATTTTCTCGTACAAGTCGGCATACCCAATGGGAACACTGAATCCACCAACTAATTCATGATATGGGAGTGATGAATCAAATGGAGGATTGAAAGAAATCCCTGCACTCGGGTATTCATGCACTACTATACGGTTCTCAATTACTGGAGCAACTTCTACAGTCATGACAACAGTTTCTTCAGTCTCTTCTACTCGTGGTTCGGTTTCTTCTGCCACTGAATCAACAACAATTGAAGTTTCAGTCTCTTTAACAACATCATCAGTAACTCCCTCACGACTTTGAAGTGCAGAGATGGTCGCTTCTTCATTGATAATCTCAGTGTTGCTCAAGCCATCGTTATTAGCTCCTTCATTCTCAACTTCGGTATTTGACACCTAATACGAAGATTACATGAGATTAGGATCATTCAAGTATGAAACCGAAAGAAATCATAAACTCCAAAATACAAGTGGTCTAACATCATCAAAAGTTCTTCATTTTACATGCTATACATCAGCAAATAGCGTGGAAATCATAAAAACACATTTTGCAATAAGCTCGCCTGAGATGATTTTACACCGCCCTGTACAAAATGACGAACTGGGATCAATTGGTTAAGAATATAATGTACATTCATATACCATTCTATTCGTATGGATGTCATCTACAACATATCAAAATTTTATAACAATCGGATGAACGAGCAAAAAGATGTGGTCAAAACATTGGACTACATGATAGCTGAAAATTTTCTGAAGTCTCCTCGAAGTTTACTGTTTCGCTGATTTCAGCCCCTAAACGTGCTCAAAACGCTAAAAGCTTCTTCTCTAAAGCTTGGAAATTTCCTGGGCATAAGGATGCATGGGTAGATTGCGAAAATCCGACATCGTATGAAGATTCTACAGCGTTTTTGCTAAAGGGCTGAATTCTGAAATTTCTGGTGACGTATTTCGACAAAACTTTTCATATATTCACATGAATTCTCATTCATTCATTCATAAATCAATAAATTTATGCTTCTATGGATAAAATTCAAGAGAAATACTTACTTGGGTGGTCTCCGAAGTGTTCGAGGACCCTGGATTGCTCGTATCAACATCAAGAGCACCATTGCTTTCATTCAGTTTTGAGCTCTGGGAATTTTCTTTATCGCCATTTTCTGAGGATGAGCGAACATCACCAATATTCTCCACTTACATGGTGACATCCTCCTGGATATATTCTCAACAATTATCATTTATCCGTAAAACATCATAATTGGTTATATGGAGAAATACTTATGGCCTCTTCTTCACTCAAACCAGAAACTGTCTGCCCAGCAGCAGAGAACTGAAGACCGTCAATACTTGATGGAGTAAAATTCTGTAACAAAGTAACAAACATTGGTTTTACGATCCTAATTACACGGATGAGAAGAAGTCACGGTGAAAGAAATATCGACAACTCACCAAAGAAATCACTGGGGACTTTATGGTGTTAGGTAACATCTTATAATTCTTATTCCTGCCTTCTCCACCGTGAATAGTTGCTTCAGTTTCTGAGAGGTCTACATCGATTCGAGGTCTTACTTTACGACCGTCCTGTGGAAAATTTTGATGCAATAATCAAAACGCAATTACCATAATCTTATGAAGACTTTGTAAAGAATACTTACTTGTGAACATCCTGGAGATGTTTTCCGTTTATCACCACCGGGGAAATGCTTCAATCTTGGTCGAGTAGCAATCATCTCAGCAGAAGTAGTCTCACTCACTAAAGGTTGATCAACTCTCACGAAATCAAGTAAACGCCTGAGTTGTTGATCCCAAAAGTTTATGTAACCCGGAGTTACATATGTGATTCTCTCAGAGCTAGGGAACCATAATTCACTTCCTTCTACATGTGTGCGGTCCAGAAGGGTCATGAGCTGTTCAACTGAGGGTTTCCTTCTTCGAAAAGTCGGAACACACTGATCCATACCCATTTGCCGAGCCGTCCTATCAATATTGTATTCTTCCACTGAGAATTCGCCATGTATTATTGATATCAGATGACCAGGAGTGCAACTTAACATGAAAGACCTCTCGTCGTCGCTAAAATCAACACCAGATTTCAAAGTCATACTCTCTTCAGCATTAAAAGTTGTCAACTGAGAAATATAAAGAGGAACTAACACCCATGGGAGGAAGTTGAATTCAGATTCACGGTCTAAGACATCAACGAAGCGAGTCTTGAGTTGAGGTTGCTTTGTGGACTAGCGCATGATCCTGGCATTGGCCTTCTCAGAGAAAACATGGTGAGTATCCGCATTCAATCCTTGAAAGATGGTACGTGGAATGGGTGCATAATTCTTGAAACACTCCCACATCAGAGCTTGAAGAAACATTGTATTGGCATAACATTCAATCTTCATAAAACCATTAGAGATGCTGGAGTCTATAATCAAGGAGTCCAAGTTAGAGTACAAAGAACCCAAGAACAAACTACCTATTGGGAGTTGCTCACCCTGAGCCATCTTAATTGCAAAGGGAATCACGAACGGCTTCAACAAATTTCCAGCATCTTCAAATACATCTATGGACAGCCATAAACACAAGAAAGCAGCAATAGATAATGTACCGTCAACAGGCCATTCCATAGGAGTATCTCTCGGCCACCAATGTATTAACCAATGAGCATAACAACCTTTGCTGCCGGATGCCTTATTAATCTCCTCCATTGAAGTTGTCAAGATGTTAGAGATTGCAATTTCCTCTGATGAAGAAATACCTTCAGGAAGGTTACCCGTGATTGGAAGATGCAACAGAGCAACTACATCTTCTAAAGTAATGGTAAACTCTCCCCATCTGGATATGAAAGAGTGAGTTGGAATACACCAACGAGCAAGTAGCGTTACTATACCTCGTGCATCATGAAAAATAAACAAGTCTCCAGAATCTTGGACAGCCCGTATTATTTGTGCATCATGCAGCTTGGCTCGAACACGAGGAAAACCTAGCATATACCTCGCCCATCCAGAAAACTTTTCTAGAGGCCGTCGAGAAATCTTGAATTCAATGATTGATGCAGAAAAATATCCTCGTTCAAGACAGAACCGAATGGCTGCTTGAGGAGTCACCAATTTCTTCTGAGTAACCTCTCTAGGATTTATCAGAAGACGAAATGCTGGAGTTCTGAGACGCTTTTCAGTCCCTTGATCCACAAAGAATGCATCCTCTATGTTTGGAACATTCTTGATTCCAGGTGTTTCATCTTCACCAATGGAAGTCTCATCCATACATGAATCATCCTTGGAAGCATCATTATCTATGCATGAATCCTCCCTTGAGGCATCATTATCCACTCATGCATCATCTCTGGGGGCATCATTAACTTGGGAATCAGACATCCTTGCGAAGTAGCTGTAAGATTCACATAACATTCTACTTCAGTATATCATCCAGATGCAAACTTCGACAAGATGATGGAATCACGCAAATGGAAAAATGCTCAACTAGTATATACGAAAATGGTAATTCTTAACTCTTACCTTTTACGATTCCACTAACAGTAGTAATTGTAATGCAAGAGTTAACACTTCAAAACTCGTTCGTCTCTTCGAAATCTACAAAAGACGAACAAAACTCAGATTTTCATAAAATCATGAACAATTCTACTGTGTGAACATTCACCATGGGATCATGAAAACTAAAATATTATTTCATCATAAATGATTACTTCTAATGATTACACAAAACTCTAGTTTTGATTTTTTAAGAAAATAATATATATATTCATATATATAAACAAAACGTGATTTACAAATCCATGAACAGGCCATGGTTTTATAAAAAACAAAAGAATCTTTATCCTTCGTACTATCATCCGTCTTCGAAACGAGGATTTATTTCGATTTTGTGAAAGCTCAAGATAAAGTTTTGGTTTTCATGAAAGTTCATAAATAAAATTTTATCACTGGACGCGGGTCGATATATAAAAAAATCTCTCTCCTAAGTCAATGATTATTACTAGTTTCTTAAACTAACGATCGAACGAACATACGTTTTCTAAAACAAGGATTTTCAACAAAACTCACACTCATATATGCATATGTATATAATCTCAATATGATCAAAGCATGAACAACTCATATAATCAGCAAGCGAAGAAAAAAAAATCTACTCGCCTGGTCGGTGCCGGCCGGAATATGTCCGGACGGTGATCGGACGACGCCGGCGATCAGCATCATCAACATCTCCGGCGAGAAAATTTTCTGCTCTCCTGTGCTCAGACGTGAGGATGATGGAGGGATGAAGGTGGTGGTCGGTCGTGTGAAGGTGAAAAAAAAAAGAGAAGGATTAATTCGTTTTATATCAAATTTTATTTCCAAAACCTAATTTCACAAGGATTCCCTTTTCGGGCCGGGCCCGTGAATCCTAAATCGATCAAGGTCCCATCACCAAATTAGCGGTTCAACACCAATTTATGCTCATTAGACGATTCTCCGTCATGCCACTGGGATCTTCGTTCAAGCCATGGTCCACTCGCGCAATCGAAAATCCGATAACATCTTATCCTATGACTAAGTTCAATTACTTATTTCGTTCATAACTGGAAAATCACCATTCAGTGCTGACTGAGGAACATGAATGTTCCTCACTAAGCATGGGACTTAATGTAGATGGTGGATTTTCGACAAGGGATAAAATCGTAAAACCATAATTAGACATGCTCCTGATCCAACAATCAGATGAGTATCGAGGCTCATGTATTTCATTGAAGCATGAAAGCTCATGCCACGAGAATCTCTGACTGAGAATACTATCTCTCAGAGTATATGTAGATGTGTAGTCTCTCAACTGAGGCAACGGAATATCTCATGAATGCTGAGCAATTTCAGTAATTACTTATATATAATCGAAAGACTGGACGGCTCCTAGACAGCTTGCCTTCTAGTATAGAGCAATAACGTCTTCAGGATGTAACAATTGTTTTCCCTGACTATATAAAAGAAATATGACGCTTCAACAATCTCATATCACTCAATTCCTGAATAATTAATGCTCCTAGACGATCGTACTAAAATAGAGCCATCAATTAATTATTCCTAAATTATTAGATTCATTAACTGAATCCCTGGAAAATGTTATACGTTTTCATAATATTTCGTTACTTCAATTCATGGTTCTTCCTAGCAGAATTCCATGGGTTAGTAATAAATATTCAACACACGGGCATCTTAGAAACTATCGAGTAAGCCCCGACTAAAATGGTGCAAGTGTACTCAGCAATAATGCACTAACGAGCACCTGAATGCACGAAAGAGAATTCCAAAATACGAAGGAACGATGAACCTATGCAAAATAGGAAGAAAATAATAAATAATAAAATACTAATCAAGGCGCTGGGGGACTGGGCCCACTGGCCGTCCGGTCATGCCGTGGCCAGTCCCACGCCCAATTTTTATATTTTATCATATTTTTATTATTTTCATTGATCTCATGAAAATTCCCTCATTTGAACAAAATTCCTTCGGTTTAAGGAAACTCCTCAGTTTCATGGTGTTTCCTTCGCATCAAGGAAGTAATATAAAATTGGGAAAGGTGTCGTGGGACCGTGTCTACTAGCCGGCAGGCTATGGCTTAGTCGTGGCCGGTCCCACACCTCATGATTCCTCATTATTTTATTAATCCCTCATCTCATGAAACTCCTTAATTTCATGATATTTCCTTCAAGTCATGGAAAATAATACTCCCTCTGTTTTAGGAAAAGAGATACTTTCACTTTTTCATTTTAGCCTAAAAATAGGCCAAATTGAAAAAGTGAAAGTATCTCTTTTCCTAAAACGAGGGGAGTATAAAATTAGGGAAACTCGTGGGACCGGGCCCTAGCCGGCCGGTCATGCCCTAGCCGGTCCCACACGACCCTTATTTTATTATTATTATTTTTTATGTTTCCTTCATTCCATGAAATTCGTTGATTTCATGATATTTCCTTAAAATTATGAAAATTCCTTCAAATCATGAAATAATACATAAAATTAGGGAAAGCTCACGTGACCGGGCCCTAGCCGGCCGACCATGCCCAAGCCAGTCCCACACGCCCTTATTTTATTATTATTGATATTATTTATTTCATTCATCACATGAAAACTCCTTCACTTCAAGGAAAACTCCTTTATTTCAACAAACTCCTTGATTTCATGGTATTTCTCTAAAATCATGAAAAATATAATAAAATTAGGAAAAATGCTATGAGACCGAGCTCATTGGCCGGCCGGCCATGCCTTAGCCATATTCGGTCCCATACTTCATGATTCCTTCATTTTATGATTACTTTTCCTTCATCTCATGAAGTTTCCTCAGTTTCAGCAAAAATTCCTGATTTCTTCATATTTTCTCAAATGATTGCTCAAACGCACATTAGAAAATATCAAAATTCTCAGGACTGAGACACGAAAACTTTGGTGACATGAGCATATTACCTTGACCGACCAAGGTTGGCTCTTTGGCTTGCAAGAGTCCGGTCCCTCATACTTTCATCATTTGACCTAATTTGTTCACATTAGGTTCAAACTCTTCCAAACAATTTTGGAATTTTATAAAACGATCGTCATATGACGGTCCCGTGACCAAACAGGGACGGTTTCATGACCCCTTGGTAGGTCCCTCATCTCTTCATAATTAATTAGGTTTTATCACCTAAAGGCTCAGACGAGCATTATTTTAGTAAATGATTAAACCAGCATTTAATCACCTTTTCATCAATTGGTCTTCAAGAAACTTTGGTATTTGCTCACTCGAGCATCTGGGCGCTACATGGTCGACCCATCATCCCATATATCCGGTACCTCCTTCACTCCGTGGTTGATTTTTAAATAAATCATCAATTGATCGAATTAGGGTTTCGAGTCCAAGGTTCATAATTCCAGATTCAAACGCTAATAATTTTACGTTGATCCCATGATCAACATTTTTATTAATTAAACTCGGTTCAGCTGCCAATATTTTAAATTAATATTTTATTTGGTCCTGCTACCAATAATTCATCAAACGAGCAATATTTTCTCAGATGAGCAATATTTGCTCAAACCAAGGAATATTGGTTCAACTATCAATATTCAAAAATTCATCGAATGAGCAATATTTGCTCACCTTAACTATCAACATTTACTTGAGAATTATAACTCTGTCTCAACGGACACGTTCAATTCATGAGTCTCGGAATATTTGCAAATCACGTTCAACTCAGCAATACAAGGAATCATCGTCCCATGAAGTCAGCAACTGACTAACTAAATACATGTTTGCCTTGCAGACTCCACAATCACGAGACATCAATCGTGTTACATGGGGGGATATTAACTAGGGTTGGTTTGGCGGTCTACGACACGTGTTTTCATACACACGATGAGAATGTGAGCAAGTCGTGCAATCAGTTAGAGGAGTTAGCAAAGTAGTGGATGGAAAATCAACCAAGTCTCCACACGATGATGAATTGGTTTTAACACGATTTCCACTTCCCCATTCTTTGACTCCAGCAACTGTCATACTTCATGAGATCAAGGTGTTTCACAATTCTAGAAATATAAATAAGTCTCTGAATCATGATTGAAAACAAGAAAATCTTACGTAAAAAACAGACAACAAGAGATTAACATCTCAACGTCTGAGCAATTACTCTCAACAGAGCAAATTCAATCATGCAGAACTTATCTTATTTCAGAATACACAACACACCTACTGTTTATGGGTGAAAACTACTTCTGCAGAATTTGGTAATTTGGGGTGTGGATGAGGAATGAATTTGAACCTTAAACAAATGCACTGCGCGGTGAGTGCTTGTAGATTCGAGAGATCAATCTGTGCAAGTCCGGCCTAAACCAAGAAATGGCCGTTCCAGACTTGTTTCGGTCACAAAGTGAAGGAGATGGGGTTGATCTTAGGGAGGGAAGCGAAGAAGGTGTTGAGATTGTGAAGGTGTTGGCTTGCTTATGACTTGTAACAGAAAGGTGAGCAGGCTTATGATTGATGCAAGCAATCTCTGGGTGTTGGAATACGTTTTTATATAAACACTTGGTTTTCTGTCTCGTCTGGACTTGTGTTGTTTTTAAAATAGGGCGGAGAACCTATTTATACAAGTCATTGAGCCTTATTCACGTCTCTCGTGGGAAGTGGAGGAAGTGGAGTGATGGAGTAGTGGAGTTGTGCGTCGGTACGACATGACCAGTCTTGCCCACTCCTCCTGTTCATCTCTAACCGTCCATGACTTCCTAACACGTTCTTGTGATGGCGCGTTGCACGCTGCATGCTGTAAACCGCCAGACCAATACCCCAGTATGTATCCCCCCAGTTTGTGACATGATTGATATCTGGAATGTGTGGATCGTGGATCCACGAAAGATAGCATGTAATTTTGAATTGAATAACTTTGTTATTCAAAAAGTCGATACTTGTGAAGTATCGTGTGTATTTTATGCAGGTACTGCATTATGGTGTGGTAAAGTGATGGGTAATAACGCCTCACTGACCAAATAACTCCGACTGTGGTTTTATAACCAAGTCGGGTGAAGTTGGACGGATGAGATGATCTTTGAGACACTCATCTCGCGACCGTTAATGAATATTAGGGTTTTTTGAAGAGGTGCGCAAGCATCACTCTTGACTTGGTCGAAACCGAGCATGGAAAGGGAATTGGAGAGAACCGACCGGGCGTGCATGTAGATAGCATGCCAGTGTACACGTCCATGTCTCACTGTCCCATGAAGGTGCGATCTAGGCCACTCAATTTGACCGGCAAAGAGGAGTGGTTGAGATCAATTTTGCAATAGGAAATTGATGCCGCAAAAGGCCGCGCATCATGCTTTTTCCGCGCGTTCCAAGACGACCTAATTTGGTCGGTCTTGGCCGATGGGTTTGACGTGAAGATGGTAGGCTGGTGTTCATGCCTATACCGAATATCCGTGAAAACGTGATCTAAGCCACTCAAATCATCCGGTGAAGTTGAGCGGTCGAGATCAGTTTGTGGTTTGGGAGGCGTGGCCATGCTAGTTTGGACGCACGTTTTGGATTAACCAGGCATGATATGCCTTGGCCGAACACATGAGGAGGTAGATGGTCCCACGGTGGTCATCTTTGGTATGACCGGCCCTTGCTTAATCTAATATGTGACCCTCCATTCGTGCGGAGAAGATGGACGCGCGTGATGGCTTGAAACCCTAATTTTGGCTTTCAAAGCCGTGCGCGGAAATCTCTTGTTTGGGTGACGATTTTGTCACGGCCAAACATTGTTGGTTTTGACCGATTGGTCAAGTGTGTAGGCGGTCCCACGGTGATCGTGTTGACATGCTCGGGGCCCTTTGAGTCTACATCTACACCCTCCATCTATACCGCGAAGATGGATGGTTGATCTTGTTTTGCGACACATGTAATATGCCGCAAACCCTAATTTAGGGTTTTCCGTCCATAATGCTTGGTATGAACGGTTTCTTGGCAAGCTAGGCCAATGACCGACCATGCGGGGTCGGCCGTGGGTATTCCATACCGCTTGGGGGTGATGTAATTGATCCGGGGTCATCCAATCATACTTATGGAGTTGGATGATGCGATCGGATCATATCCCGGACTGATACGGTCAGTCCGGATGCTCAATCGGGCTAGTATAACACACCTAGAGGGGCTCAATCGGGCTAGTATAACACACCGAGAGTCAGCCTGTACGGGTATTTCGTACATGGTTTCATTATAGTGCTTGGAGGTTCGTGTTACTCTGTAAGAGTAACACTCGGTCGTCATGCCACACCGATAATGAGTCCGGAAATACAAGGCTGATATGAAATTCACGGGGAAGGGATTGTTGCTACATGCTCCAACCTCGGAGGAATTTCATGTATTCACGAGAATGGGATTGTTGCTACATGCTCCATTCTTGGTGAATTAAGTGAGGGAGTATCCAACACTTATAAATGGCTTTATCTTTTACAAGATGTCAGCGCATGATTTTTTTCTGGTTTTTACAATTTTAACCTCAAATGAAAACCCACCATCAACATTAAGTCCCTCGCCTAGCACACAATGGTTACACTATTGTGGGGTAGGCATAAGATGGTGACAGTTAAAGATAAAACTTTATGAGACAAAGTTAGATGTTACCAGGAGAGACGGGTCATCCTGTCCTTGGAGTATGTCACGTTCAAAAGGCATCTAGGAGAGCATTCCCCTAGTATGATGTCGGTCTTGCCTGCTTCGGTCGACCTTGCTATGTCTGCTTTGGTCGAGGGCCCACTCCGTGCTTGATCCGTTTGAATGTCGGTCTTCCAGATCGACCTTGTTATGCCCGATTAGGTCGAGGGCTATTGCGCCGCTTTCGCTCGATCGTGGGGTTGTGCCTAATCGACGGACCGCTGCGCCGCTTCGTTTGTGGGGCTACTGCGCTGTTTGATCGAACGTGGGCTTGAATTTCGTGAACATGATTCCCATGACGAAGAGAACCGTGTTGTGCAAATAAATATGGTCCCGCCATATATGCGTGATTGAACGTGGGTCCCAGATCGTGTATGCCTGACTGAATGTCACATTTATACCAGCCTCGTGCCCTTGACCAACACCGGTCTTGAAACTTAAGCAATACCAGACTTGTGACTTGATCAATACCAGACTTGAAGCTTGAGCAATACCAGACTTGAAGCTTGAGCAATACCGGACTTGTGACTCGATCAACACCGGACTTGAAACTTGAGTGATACCTGTGACTTGATCAATACCGGACTTGTGACTTGATCAACACCGGTGTTTGGACCCAATACCAGCCTTGTGTACTCCAAAGTGAATGTGTTCTGTCGTGTGTGACTACACCTCTCACGCGTTTTTATACAAGTACTGAATCCTGTCTTTTATTGTAGAATGAAGAAAAGAACTTGTTGAGATGTCTTCTAGGGATAATCTTTGGTGCCAAGTCGGGAGGTGTTGAAAGCTTCAAAGATATGCCGAACATTGATGATGAGTTGTTCACCGCGCCCTTCCAACTATATGAAAATATCCGTTCCACAGGATAACCCTCCTCCTATCGACTTCGGGGTTTTTCATGCTCCGCTGGGTCCTCATGAAGGATGGATGAGACGTATGTTGAGCAATGAGTACATCAAAGATAACTTGACCGAGCGCAGATTATTGATGTAGCTTGAGTGTTGAAACGACTCGAGAGGATGTTAAAGTGGCTTAAGTGCGAACGTTGAGGTGGATCTGGAGAGAGTGTTGAAGCGGGATTACGAAACGAACAGGGGTCCCGGAGAGAGCATTGAGGCGGCTCTTGAATATACCATTGAAACGACCTTCTTTGGAGGGAGCATTGAAGTGGCTTCCTCTTCGATTCGATTTATTCTTGCGAATTCCATGATTCTTGGTGACCATCTTTCTCGTGTTGAAGAAGTCCTTGATCGACGGTGAAGGAACTCCATGCCGAGCCTCGTCCCCAAGCGTGGTTTACATGGTTTGTTCGTAGTGGTTGTTGTCGAGCCGGGTATGGAATATCTTGGACATTGTTTCATCATTGTGGGAGTCGTGCATGTGGTACCGGAGTTGGAGTTGATGGACGCGCAGGATGTTGTATCTTGGTGGTTTTCCTCTTGCTTGCTTCAAGGAACTGCTTTAAGGTGAAGGTTGTATCGCTTTGTTGGTGAGATATATGCCCCTACAAACATTATGAGGCTCTTCATTACCGGAAGGCCTGGTTCTTTCTATCAGGGAATATGTTGTTGTAGATGAGCGTTCAACAGCTCCAGAGGATGACCAAAAGCGCGGATTCTCCAACATAGCATGATAGACATGTACCGCTGTCTGATAAAGTGACTCACCCGGATCTTGTTTGACCACTGTCTGATAGAGTAACTCGCCAGGATCTTGCTCGATATGACGGTTGGACATCGTTATCTTCTTGAGGCTGCTCCCTTGAGGTATCGGCTCCAGTGGAAGATTACCGTCATAGAGCGTTGATACGTTGCACCAAGCACTCTTTAAACCAAATGGTAGTATGGTATAATATAAATTTCTGAGAGGAGTTCGAAAAGCAATCTTACTTGCATCATGCTCGTACATCCTTATCCGGTTGTAGCCGCTACATCCATCCATGGAGGAGAACATGCCGTGTCCTCCGGTTGCATCTACTAACATGTCGATGTTAGGTAGAAGAGGATCGTTTTTGGAGCAAGCACTGTTCAAGTCTTCGAAGTCTATGCATCACTTTGATTTATCCATTTTCCTCGTGTCTCGAACTACAAGCTCGTTTAACCGACTTGGGTCCAGGTATGACATGTAGATGATGGGTGACCAATTTTCATCTAAATCCGACATTTCTTCATATCTCCAAGCGAATACGTCCTGGTACTCTTTGAGAAGTTCCACGAGCTTTGTGCGTTTATCCGTACACAAGGTTGAGCTGATGGAGATAGGCCTAGGGGATTCCTCAACGATTTTAATCTCATCGGTTGTGGAGTTGGTGCCATCTTGCGGCTGTTGTGGAGCATCTAACACTTGTTCTTGTGGTTCGTTGCTGTTGTAGTATTCCATTGGGTGGAGAGACTGGGTAACAGTCTCCCCTGATAATTGATAATGACAGTGTCGGTATACCGTTTTCCCATTCTGGTCATGACTCGCCACAAAAGTTCGTTCCCTCTTCGTGTGAACGTTGGTCGTGGCTTCACAGGATGGAGAAGAATACTTCGTCAGCAAAGATGCATCGTGGGTTTTAGCCCTCAATGATGCAAGCCGGTCTTCTTTATGAATTTACGCCCATGTGGGGAGTGGGACGCAATGAACTTGTATGATTCTTTCATGGAGCTTCTCCCCGTATGTCTTTGGTTTGGTTTCCCTCGAAGTCCGTCATTATGGTAGGATTCCGTACGACCTTGCCTAGGAGAACCTTGGATGCCCTGAGAGTCTTGAGAGTAATCACATTCGAAGACGCTCCTGTGAACTTCCTCTGGTTGATTGCAGCAAAATGTCTCCGTGCGCTGATTCTTCGAGAGGTGTGAAAGTTCGCATAAACTTTCCACTAGAGAAAACGCTTCCCAATCCACCGGCCTCTGGTTCATAGTGAAACTATTGACTTGACTTGAGGAGGATCATTGTGAGGATCAGTCCCCAGTGTAGGAGTCTCCATGACAGGACCGCTCATATCTGATGTCGCTTCTTTGATCAGGTCCATGAAGGTCCGCGCCGCTGAAGTACCTTCTCCGGTGCGTTGAATGCGTTCCCTTTTTGCTCCAGGGGCTGTCACGGCTCTTGTGGAAATCGATCAGTTAATGTCTTAAGAAAAGTGAGTACCTCTTTCTGAGTTGCGGCCATATCCGTTTGAGTCTTAGAAAGAACTTCCTGCTTCTCCATCAAGTCTGCAATGGTAATGGGGGATGGTCCTCCTCTCGTCCCTCCGGCTCCTCATCCTGATGAAGGAGTGGAAGTTGTTGCTACGGTGACTACCGGAGGTGTTACACTTGATGAGATGCTGGATTTTTGCGGCTGCTGGCTCTCAGTGATGGGAGGTGTTGTAATATCACCTTTGAGTGATCGAATTGAACGTTCCCATCCTCTCGTACTCACGTGTCCCTTGATTGATCTCTCCTTCCTCAAGCATTTCTTCACTTAGTTGAAAGGTCGATGCGGATTGAACAGTCTTAGGGCTTTGACAAGGGTCTTGAGATATAAATCTTCCAGCAGGGATCCGTAAGCTGCAGGCTGCATTTCTTTATCCGGTAGACGTTGTGGTACCCCGGACAAGTCTTTTCCTCTGTGGAGTTGCCTCGAGTCTTCGTCGGCTGTACCATGTTGTTCGTCTTTCCCGAGTCTCCTGTGGTTGCGCGCTCTTTTTGCCTCTCCACCGGTAAAGGTGTGACTCGACTACGGATTGAGCATTTCTTGCCTTTGCTTGAGTAGATGCATGCCGACCCTTCTTGTAATTGTCTTTGCTATATCATTCAAAAGGCGGAATGTCCCGCTCTGTCTTCTAGTGATCCGGCTTGATTTTCCAAGACATCCTCCAAAGCATTCTAGCTACACTTCCCATGATATCCGAACCACTGTGGTCTCTGGTGAGGATACATCGCGAGATGGCGAAAAATTGAGGATTCAATTTTTTTGCAACCGATAGATCAACCTCCCACTTTGTGGTCGCCAATTGTTTATGGGTGAAAACTACTCCTGAGAATTTGGTAATTTGGGGTGTGGATGAGGAATGAATTTAAACCTTAAACAAATGCTTTGCGTGGTGAGTGCTTGTAGATTCGAGAGATCAATCATGCAAGTCCGGCCTAAACCAAGAAATGGCCGTTCCGGACTTGTTTCGGTCACAAAGTGAAGGAGATGGGGTTGATCTTAGGGAGGGAAGCGAAGAAGGTGTTGAGATTGTGAAGGTGTTGGCTTGCTTATGACTTGTAATGAAAGGTGAGCAGGCTTATGATTGATGCAAGCAAGCTCGGGTGTTGGAATACGTTTTTGTATTAACACTTGGTTTTTCGTCTCGTCCGGACTTGTGTTGTTTTTGAAATAGGGCGGAGAACCTATTTATACAAGTCATTGAGCCTTATTCACGTCTCTCGTGGGAAGTGGAGGAAGTGGAGTGATGGAGTAGTGGAGTTGTGCGTCGGCACGACATGACCGATCTTGCCCACTTCTCCTGTTCATCTCTAACCGTCCATGACTTCCTAACACGTTCTTGTGATGGCGCGTTGCACGCCGCACGTGTTGTAAACCGCTGAGACCAATACCCCGATATGTATCCCCGAGTTTGTGACATGATTGATGTACGGAATGTGTGGATCGTGGATCCACGAAAGATAGCATGTAATCTTTGAATTGAATAATTGTGTTATTCGAGAAAGTCGATACTTGTGAAGTATCGTGTGTATTTTATGCAGAGTCGCATTATGGTGTGGTAAAGTGATGGGTAATAACGCCTCACCGACCAAATAACTCGACGAGGGTTGTATAACCAAGTCTGGTGAAGTTGGACGGATGAGATGATCTTTGAGACACTCATCTGCGACCGTTAATGAATATTAGGGTTTTTTGAAGAGGTGCGCAAGCATCACTCTTGACTTGGTTGAAACCGAGCATGGAAAGGGATTTGGAGAGAACCGACCAGGGCGTGCATGTAGATAGCATGCCGGTGTACACGTCCATGTCTCCTTTGTCCCATGAAGGTGCGATCTAGGCCACTCAATTTGACCGGCAAAGAGGAGTGGTTGAGATCAATTTTGCAATAGGAAATTGATGCCGCAAAAGGCCGCGCATCATGCTTTTTCCGGCGGCGTTCCAGACGACCTAATTTGGTCGGTCTTGGCCGATGGGTTTGATGTGAAGATGGCGGCTGGTGTTCATGCCTATACCGAATATCCGTGAAAACGTGATCTAAGCCACTCAAATCATCCGGTGAAGTTGAGCGGTCGAGATCGGTTGTGGTTTGGGAGGCGTGGCCATGCTACTTTGGACGCACGTTTTGGATTAACCGGGCATGATATGCCTTGGCCGAACACATGAGGAGGTAGATGGGCCCACGGTGGTCATCCTGGTATGGCCGGCCCTTGCTTAATCTAATGTGACCCTCCATTCGTGCTTAGGAGAAGATGGACGCGCGTGATGGCTTGAAACCCTAATTTTGGCTTTCAAAGCCGTGCGCCGTCTCTTGTTTGGGTGACGATTTTGTCACGGCCAAACATTGTTGGTTTTGACCGATTGGTCAAGTGTGTAGGCGGTCTCACGGTGATCGTGTTGACATGCTCGGGCCCTTTGAGTCTACATCTACACCCTCCATCTATACCTGCGAAGATGGATGGTTGAGACTGCATTTTGCGACACATGTAATATGCCGCAAACCCTAATTTAGGGTTTTCCGTCCATAATGCTTGGTATGAAAGGTTTCTTGGCAAGCTAGGCCAATGACCGACCATGCGGGGTCGGCCGTGGGTATTCCATACCGCTGGGGGTGATGGAATTGATGCGGGGTCATCCAATCATGCTTATGGAGTTGGATGATCGCGATCGAATCATATCCGGACCGATACGGTCAGTCCAGGATGCTCAATCGGGCTAGTATAACACACCGAGAGGGCTCAATCGGGCTAGTATAACACACCGAGAGTCGGCTGTACGGGTATTTCGTACATGGTTTCATTATAGTGCTTGGAGGTTTGTGTTACTCGTAAGAGTAACACTCGGATCGTCATGCCACACCGATAATGAGTACTGGAAATACAAAGGCTGATATGAAATTCACGGGGAAGGGATTGTTGCTACATGCTCCAACCTGGAGGAATTTCATGTATTCACAGAATGGGATTGTTGCTACATGCTCCATTCTTGGTGAATTAAGTGAGGGAGTATCCAACACTTATAAATGGCTTTATCTTTTACAAGATGTCAGCGCATGATTTTTCTGGTTTTTACAATTTTAACCTCAAATGAAAACCCACCATCAACACCTACAATCTTCGATCACCATTGATCTCACACATTTATTAGCTTCCATCCTACAGATCGACCCATCCTCTCTTGTGACCGAATTGACTCTGGAACGGCCATTGTCTTGGTTTAGGCCAGAGTCCTACAGATTGATCTCTTGAATTCAAAGCACTCCATTTTTTTTGCAGTGCATCTGTGTGAGGTTTGACAGTTCGCTCGGTTCAAGGAGTTTCCTCCGCACGGTCGTCTCCTCAATTCCTTAAAAACCAGCAACTTGTTTTGCCCCATCTACACCAACGAGTGTGCTTCGTGAGAGAGTTGAAAGATCGTTTGCTTCTATGATTGCATGCTTCTTAGAATCGTATCTAGATGGCAACGATCTGAGAATCTTGCATACTATATCTTTTTCAGAAATAGTCTTTCCTAACGAGAAAGAAGCATTAATTATCTCAGAGAGTTTAATATGAAACACTTCAAAAGTGTCGTTTTCATTCATTCGAAGGTTTTCCCAATCGGAAGTGAGAGTTTGAAGTCTAGCTTCTTTCTCTGAAGAATTTTCTTCAAATACGATCTGAAGATTATCCCAAGCTTCTTTTAAAGTTTAACATGTTGATACATGATGTTGTAGATCACGGCTTACAGCATGTATTATAGCATTCAAACCATCTGAATTCTGCTTTGCAAGAGCCTTTTCTTCGTTTGAAAACTCTACTAAGCGTTTAAACTCAGTTTCTGAATTTTCTGTCTTTGGACGAATATAACCATCGACGACTAATAGCCAAGTATTAAAGTCTCGTGATTGAAGAAAAGATCTCATAGCAGATTTCCACCATAGAAAGTTTGTTCCGTCAAATCTTGGCGATACGTTAATTGAAGTCGATTCATGAGAACTCGAGTTCATTCTTATAGGTTGAATCGCACCAAACACAGATTTTTAGATCTTTTCGTGTTTGCCTGCTCTGATACCAATTGAAAAGGCAAGGGTACCCAAATATACCTCAAGCTAAAAATTTTCCTACCTATAAGTCCTTTCTCCGAAAGTGATTGTCTATGGACTGAGTCGAGACAATACAACTGACTTGGAACAATTCCTTTGGTTTGTATTCCAAACAGTAAAGGAACAACAAATCTGTTTGGTATCAACTCTATTAAACCAAGTGATATGAGTTGGACAAAGGCTCCTCCGTTTATCTTAACATAAACTCCTTCGTCAGGTCCTTAGATCTATCTTATGTTCAATTACCGAAGTAATCGTTTAAGATTAAGCCAACAAAACTATTAATCCAAAGAATTGTGTTGATGTCGATCTACTCAATTAATCAATCCAATCTATCACAAAGATAAACCGATTATTAATTGGATCCTCTTTTACCGAAACATGTATTGTGCACACCAAAGATTATGAACCCACAAATCAGAAATCTTCAATATCTTCTTTGTCTTCAAATCTTCTTAGATCTTCAATAAACACTTGCACACAATCACTTGAATCTCTTGCGATCAATCACGCAAAGAACGGAGTCTGTTAACAATGGATTATCACAAGATCGTCTTTAGAACTAACAACAGTCTAAAGATCCCTGTCGAAACTCTGAACTAGTTTGAGTGAATCTTATATCAGAAAAGAAGATTATCAAGCATAAACAAACTAGGTGCAATCAAAGTTCAACCACCGTTAGTCAATCAAATCAAAAAAAAAAAAAAAAGATAAACCACAATTATCTAGTTTCCCACCAACGGTACTCGTAGAGCTTCTCAATCCCAAAGAAGACTTTAAACTGAGCGGCCGTAAGAGATTTTTCCTAATTAGGTTACTCTCCTCTCCGAATAGGCGGCTATACCAGTAACAACACAACAAAGAGGAAGACTGTTGTTATGAAGGATTAGTTTGCAAGAAAGGCAAACTTCAAGTATTTATAGACAGGGAAGTTTGGACACCAAGGAATTTCCAAAACCGAAAATATTCTCAAGATATTCATTAAAGCACAAATTCGGTTTCCATAATTCCTGGAAATGCTCTGTCCAAAAATAATGATCGAAATCTCTCGGAAAATCTCTAATTAGTAAATGCACATTACTAATTCTTATTTCCATACAAAATGAAGTTAAATACCTTAATTAAAAGATTCTTAACTTATTTATGTTTCGATCATGGGATTCTCTTCCCTTAGATATTAAGGAATAACTTTGAAGAATTAAATAATAAACATCCATAGCACGTGTTCAAAGTATGTCGGCATCTTAACTTTGTAAGTTCTCTTTCACACTTACAACCTTGAAACCGATTTGCCACACTTCCAAACAAGTTTAGAATTGGTTCATCTGACTTTCAAGAGCTATGCGATTGATCAAATAACATTCAATCACAAATCATGGGTTTAACGGTTCTACCAAAACAAGTTTCGGTTCTACCTTCCATGTGAGTAATGTGCATAGTCACACTAGCTTTCCAAAATTCGGTTGACTAGGTACTAGGATCGGTTCCCCACATATATATGGTATCTAACTTATATGTGTTGCACATGTCCATAGGATCGGTTCCCCTTTGCCTAAAAACGTGTTGCACATGTTCATAGGATCGGTTCCCCTTTCTGCTATAAACCTTGCTGCACCTCATACAAGGATCGGTTCCCCTTTGTGATGTACTACACCTATTACTAGGATCGGTTCCCCTTTCCCATATTTGGTCAGACAGAAAATCACAAACCCGATCATACCATCTCAGGTGATTACTTAAGATCGGTTTCACTAATAAAAGTCATACCAATACATAAGTCAGGCCTTTGTGAATAGTTCTACCAAGAACACAACAATTCGTGAATGGCTATACTCAATCACACATATTGGTTGTTCATAAGATATGTAATGAATAACAAAACCAATAACGCCTGGCGATTTCCTTTTCGATTCACAAACAAGTTTATGAACTTACTTCCTTAGAACACATGTAAAACATTGTTCCCTAGGATGAAATCCTCACCTCATACCCATACATAATCACAATAGCAATTCAAATGATTATGGCGATGTCTTATCTACAAAGTTTAATGGTTAAGCAATAAACCTCGTATTGTATTCCTTAATACTATGTCTATCTAGAGTTCAAATATGCTTCGCAGTTTTGTTTTCAATATGCACGACTTGAAAGATATGTTAGGGAATGAAACAGTTCAAGTCAAATATCACTAACCTCAAGTGGAAGGATGATTGTTGTCGTTGTAGCTCCTTGCTTCTTCACATCTTCAAGTCTTCGTAATACTTGTAAAGTCTCATATCCTAATACTTTCAAGCTAACCTATACGAAGTTGACTCTAGTACATAATCAATCGACTCTTAACATGAGTTTTGATTCACTAAAATATGACAACCAAACTTGACATACCAACGCTTGGTGGGTTCAACCGAGCTATGCTCTAACATAAAACACTCAAGATCCTTGAAGACTCCGGTATATTTCAAAATGAGGTTGATGAGTTCCTCAAAGAACTGGAAAACTCAAAGAAAAACAATAACTCTAAAGGAAATCATCCCATCATTGAGTATTTAATGAATTATACCTTAGAGGATTCTGATATTCTTCTTGATGATTTTCTCGAAAATTATTCAGAAGAATTCTCTCTCGAAGAGTACAATGGCTCATATATAGTGTGTAAGTCTACTAAAACTGGTCTTAACTTGTCCAGTGAAATGTTGTTGACCAATGATCCCATGTCAACGCCTAGCTTGTCCAAAATGTCAAAACCAGGACAACTTGTTTTTAATCAAAGGACCGATCCTTGGCTATCCCTTATCAAGGTTCGGTATGTGGTGCTTGATCATATTTGGATCCGGATCCATATCCAAATACAAAATAGAATTGGTGATAAAAATAAAGAAAGATGGACTATCACTTTCTCTACCTTGTTTGGGTTCATAGAAACCCCAACAGTTCACGGAGGTTCGAAATTTCTCTTTTTGCGATTCTTGCATGTTCGATTCAAGAGGAGAAACTTGTATGAATCAATTCTAGACTTCAAAAAGAACAAAGGGTTGCGCTTATTCCGTTCCAATTCATCCCAAGCAAGGAGATTCAGTTCTCAATAAACTCTACCGATTGCAAGTGGTTTCTGACCGGTTGTCAGCCGAGCAAAAATAATTTCACTTTCTCACTCTACTAAATATAAATGAAGTGCGTGATAAGAAAGAGTTCGTATCCACAGAGAGGCAATTGTTGTTATGCGATTTCAGTTTCTTAGTAACCAAGGGGGGATTTTTGTTTTATCTAAACAATAAAAATAATTGAAAGCAATAAAATAATTTGAATAATCAATAAGGAGAAGATATTGGTCACGGGATAGTATCATTCACAAACATGTATTTTCATCAACGATTAGAATTGGTATTTTAATCTCTCATTTACTAAAAATCCTAGGATACCTTGATCGCAAGTATATCCCGCTAATTCCCTGATTTCATCACAACCACATTAAAAGATGCATATGTGAATTCTTCCTAGAAAGCAACCTAAAGTGTAAAAGCACAATCAAGTTTAACTCCCTAAAAGCAATAAGTTCTATGGAATAAGACTAATCAATGCAAACGAACGTGTAAAAGCACTAATCCGTTTTAACAAAAGTTATGATTCACTTGTGACTAGTAGGATATATCACTACAAGCACTACCCACAATTATGCTACTTAGAATCAGGGATAAACAACTTTTTCGTATTGAAAACCCTAATATAGCTCTAGAGATGAATGCAAATCGGATTGATTCCGGACTCAACCTAACAAGTATTCAAATCATATAACACTATTAGTTGTGAATCACAAACAATAAATTATTGAGACAAAACTAATTAAATAACATGTTGAGAAATCAACTTTATCCCATAACCAATAATATGTGTTTAGCTACTCATAGCTATGGAGTTCATCATAAAAATATTAATTGAATAGAAGAAGATGAACAAAAGCAAACCCTAGAAGCGTAAACAAAAGCGGCTCCCTCCAAGTTCCAAGAATAATACGTGATACAAAGTTGTAGAAAACTTTTTCCTTTTGTAGCTTTTCCAAAACTAGGTCTTCAAAGCCCAAAGTCCAATAGATAGAAGTCCACCAAGCCCATATGTGAGAAAAACCCATGTAGAAAATATGCCCAAAAATATGTCGCAGGAAAACTGGTATTGTGGCCGGAAATTGACCGGAAAATATATCTCAGGTGACCGGCAAAGTCCACCCGGTCAATGGTTAACTGGGTCAACTCGGTCAAAGGTCATTGAGTCAACTCGGTCAAAGGTCACTGAGTCAACTCGGTGATGTCATGAGTCAGAGCCGAGTCAGAATCAGAGTCAGCTATCTAACCAGCTGAATTGGCTTACTTGTCAGACCATTGCACAGGCCAGAGCTATGCTGCACTATCATTGTGCTTCACCAGCTTAGTCACGGCCATAATGGCACTGCAACATCCTCCATCAAACCAACATCCCTGTAACACCATTGCAACTGCATCTGTTCACTGCCAAAAACTTTACTTCCCATTTCAGTTCATTACTACCTCCAAATCAAACCCAACAACCCATAGTTGTAACTTCTGCAAAACACATCCATCTTGCATATAAAACCTAGCTGCAATACCTCTACCAGATTACAGCTGCAACATTAGCTCAAACTCTCGGCTCTAACTCAGCCTTCAGCTTGAGTTCTTTCACAATCCTGCCTTCTCAGTTCCTCTTTCTGCCAACAACATATCAGCTCAACTGCCATGACAAATACAATCTGAACCATTCTGCAACTTCAGCTCAGATATCCATTCGAGTGCCATCACCTGCAATTTCTATAATTCTCCACAACACTTATCAAAGTCATTACAGGTTCAACAAGCAACAACATCCATTTTCACAATCAACCTCAACAACATTGCCTGTAGTTCCACAGCATTGCATCCACATTTTCACACACATTCAGTTAATCACTTCGCTACTCCATTCTCGGCTCTAATAACAACCTCCGAGACCAGGCCCTCTCGGCTTTAAATGCGATTGCAACTTTATGTACTCTGCAGCGATTCAACACCACCAACTGAGCTCAAGCTTTGAGCAGAAACTATGAAATGAACCCATCTTCTACGCACCGATTTCTTTTAATCGCATCATCCTCATCTGCTCAAGCTTTAAGCGCCAGCACCATCTTCTTGTTTATCTGAGCAACACAACCTGCATCATCTCTCAATGCCACCTGAGACTCAGCCTGTAACATCTTCTTCATGGCAACAACAACACTGTCTCATGACCATCTTGAGCTACCACCATTGCAAACTCATTCATTCTGAAGGTTTATACATACATCTATAATGCTCAAGTCTTCCCTGCACTGCTCCAACTTCAACATAGCAAACAACACCTCCTCAGGCCAACAATTCAACCCCATGCTAGCACCACTGCTTCCAAGTCAAACCATCCACATCGTAGTTTGTTCAACACCCTTCAAGCACCAACTTAACTCTTTGCTTGGTCTCAATACTGATCACCACTCACCCATTTAGCGAAACCTTAACCGAGCTTCAAATCTCCTTAAAAATTGAACCCAAAACTTCTCTTATTCTCTTTGTAACTCCAAATCCCGATTAAACCCATCATCTATTGTTCTTCTCGTTCTGATTTCCCCAACTTCGTAATCATCACCAACATCTTCCACAAACCCTAGGTTCATTCATCAATCGAGAATAACAACAAAATCCAACAGAAACCCTAACTCTGAATCACCACAGAAGCAGAAACCCAATCTTAATTTCCTTCCCAATCTTCAAACGATGTCTCTCGATTCAGCAGCAAATCGATTCTCACTGTAGTCTTCATATTCAACTCAGCAAAAACCCTTTTGACCATCAACACCATGCTCAAGATCTTAATACAACTCAATAAAACTCATCTCTCCCTTCTAGTTACTCAGTCTCTCTGTTGATCTCCATGGCTGCCTTCTCTCAGTTTCAGGCGGAGAAGAATAAATGTAAATGATTAGAGAAATTCTTTCTCTGATTTTTAGGGTCTCTGTAGGAATAACAAATGGATATACCCACTCAAGTGAAATGGATAGGGGTTTCCCAAAATGATTCTAGGCACCCATAAAGAGGATAAGGGCCAACCAACGATGTATTTTCCTTGCTTCTCTATACTAAGCTGCAATAGTTGGCTTGTCTGGGCTCCGCTCCCAGTAGCAATTGCATATGAGATGACGCTTTTTCCCTTATTGCTCAAAATAGATGATTTCTTTTCTTTTCACTCCAAATGACTCCATTGTACCTGATAAACTCAAAACTGAACATAAGAGATGCAATTCACAATGATAATAGCAAAGAAAGCGTAAATACTAGATATAAAATTAGGTGTTTACAACACCTATCAGTTTCTCACTTCTCTTGTTAATTCAATGGATAATCGAACTAGGAGTAGTAGAAACTTTGTTAGAGGAGAAGGGTCAAATTGGAATTCGATGCTTTACTCTACCATGGATATAAATTATGGAAATATGCCTAGTCTCACTTATGATGTTGCTTCTCAAAATTATTTCATAGATGATGAATGTTTTAAGAAATTTAAATTAATCAAGGAACCCATCATGGAAATGATATATGTCAAAGTTTCGGATACAAAGTATATGAACTTTGTGAAGCAACATGAATGGGGTATCATTCATGAAAGTTCATTCAAGGCTACTCCGGACCTTGTGAAATTGTTTTATGCTAATATGCATGAAATAAACTTTGAAGGATGTACTTTTTGTACTATGATTGGTACAAGGTCATTTGAAGTTAACAAACAAGTAATTTCGGAATTGATTCTCTATCCCTACATGAATACATTCTTGCCATGTTCGGATGAAATGTACAGAGTTGACAACTGCACCATTTCGTCATTAATTGGTGGAGCATGGTCTGGTAACTCTCTACTTATTCACAATGTTGAATTTCATCTCAAAGTCTTTGGGAAACTAGCTTGTGCTAACCTATGTCCTAGCAATATGCATAAGACTAAATGGACTAGAGATGTTGCTTAACTTGTATATCATCTTGTCAGAGGAGTCAAAAATTTTAATTTCTGTGGCTTAATGATAAGACAAATGATCACAATCCGAAGAGGTAAAAGAAGAACACCTGGTTTTGCTTGTTTGATTACAAGAATATGCAGTTATTTTGGAATTGTCTGGCCAAATGCAAGGGAAAAAATTCCAAAGAAATTAGGTGAAGGAATTCTCAACAGAATGAGAGGACAAGTCTTCAATGCACCTCTACCTATAAGAGTTGAAGGAGATCCACAAACTCTTAAGAGAAGACTAGAGAGGAAGAAAAAATGCATCATCGAACTGATTGATCATGCTACAAAAATACATCCAGATCTCACCTATGCTCTGAATGCTATCTCTGACAGTTATCAAGATACCTCATCTGAAGAAGAAGATACTGATTTGGACATCTCAGACTAGTGTTCAATACTTAGAATGTAATATTATGTACATTATTGTAGGTTGCCTGTAAGAACTGTTTTCCTTTCAGTACGTTTCGTGAATAAGAGCTGTAAAAACTTTTGGATGTTTATGGGATGCTTAATTTCGGTTTTACTACCTTAATATTCGATCTCATATGTTGTGAACCCTTGTGGTTTGGGTGACTTTGTGATTTAGCAGGATTAAGTTCTAGCCCATGTTGGTAGGCTTTATCAAAGAATCATGAGGGGTTCTGGTAGAAATAATATGTGAATAAGTCACAATATGTTGAATCGGTTTTGGTTTAGCATAAAAGCATATGTGTTTCGACGGTTTTCAACTTTTGCTTGCAATTGTTAAAACCGATTTTCAACCTTTCTCTGGTAAAGGTTGGTTGTTGTTATTCTTTTGTTTTTGGCATAAGGATGACAACATGATGATATTTCGATATCTATTCTCCCTGGAAGAAGATGCAATCATATTGGATAAGTGGATGCGAAATTTGAGGTAACAATCTTGTTAATTATTTGTTTTCCTGTTTAAGAAAAGCCTGAGTTTATTTCATATATATTTATTGCTTTTGCTTAACAAAATTTCAGTTCAATTGATGTTTATTCCATTATGTGTGTATGGATGTATGTGTGATTCAATTGGTTCCGGTTAAGAAAAACTATTGTTATCTTGCTTTATTGTATGGTATCAATTGTTTAGGCTTACAAAATTTCGGTGCAATTGCGGTGCTTTTAATGTCTATGTTGTTTCAATTGCTTCCGGTTGAGGTGAATAATTATGGAAGTTGATTTATTTGGTTTGTATGAATTATTTATGGCTTAACGAAATAAAAGGTTTACGGGATGAGTTGTTTAGTCCAATTCGATTCCGGATAAGAGAAACTAAGTTAATTCTGATCTTAGTTAGACTTATCGAAGTGAGGTTTCGGTTATTCAAGTCTAATCGAATGCCGTAACAAGAAATGCTAGTTAACTAACCTAGTACTTGTCTTGTTTAAAATTTAAAGGTCTAAGTTTATGGATAATTAGAACCTGATAAGAAAAATAGAGTTATCTTTATTTTGGTCTTATCGAATTAAGCGATTGTTTTTGTACAATCGGTTTAACAAAGGGACTAAGGTGCTTAGTTGATTTTTGGTTTGCTAAACTAAAATGGAAAAATTGTTTCGGACAATTGTTTCCTTGGTAACATATCAAAATAAAACTACTTGTAGTTTCGGTTTTTGATATTGGTTATCAGAATATGGTGTGTGGAACCCTCGTGCCTAACTCTACAGGTTGCAAGTCTATTTTGATATTTTTAAGATTCTTTTCGTGTTGTCCTTTATTTTTTCGCTTCTTTGTCATTTTGTGACAAAAAGGGGGAGAAATATACGGAGTAAACAAGTGATACTGGCATTGATTTTATATTGATTGGTATCGCTAAGGAAAAGAACATTGGTGCTTAAACGTTTTATCTAAACGAAAGAGTGAAAGCACAGACTAAGGGGGAGTAACATATCATATGAATTGGTATAACAAAGACGTGCGGATTGAATATCTACCTATCTTCCTTAGGGGGAGTATTAGCTTTGTTATTATAATGTCAACAACGGCATTTTCAAGGATTGAATGTAAGAAGTTTGTTGTGTTGTTGAATTCGTGAATAAAGCGTATGTGTAATGAATTCTTGTAATTTGTTTATCCATATGATGTAAGAGTTTTGTCACTAAAATTGATAAAGGGGGAGATTGTTAGAGCATAGCTCGGTTGAACCCACTAAGCGTTGGTATGTCAAGTTTGGTTGTCATATTTTAGTGAATCAAAACTCATGTTAAGAGTCGCTTGATTATGTACTAGAGTCAACTTCGTATAGGTTAGCTTGAAAGTATTAGGATAATGAGACTTTACAAGTATTGCGAAGACTTGAAGATGTGAAGAAGCAAGGAGCAACAACGACAACAATTATCCTTCCACTTGAGGTTAGTGATATTTGACTTGAACTGTTTCATTCCCTAACGTATCTTTCAAGTCGTGCATATTGAAAAAAAAAACTGTGAAGCATATTTGAACTCTAGATAGACATAGTATTAAGGAATACAATACGAGGTTTATTGCTTAACCATTAAACTTTGTATATAAGACATCGCCATAATCATTTGAATGCTATTGTGATTATGTATGGGTATGAGGTGAGGGTTTCATCCTAGGGAACAATATTTTTCATGTGTTCTAAGGAAGTAAGTTCATAAACTTGTTTGTGAATCGAAAAGGAAATCGCCAGGCGTTATTGGGGTTGTTATTCATTGCATATCTTGTGAACATCCAATATTTGTGATTTAGTATAACCGTTCATGACTCGTTGTGTTCTTGGTAAAACTATTCACAAAGGCCCGACTTATGTATTAGTATGACTTTTATTAGTGAAACCGATCTTAAGTAATCACCTGAGATGGTATGATCGGGTTTGTGATTTTATGTCTGACCAAATATGGGAAAGGGGAACCGATCCTAGTAAGAGGTGCAGTACATCACAAAGGGGAACCGATCCTTGTATGAGGTGCATCAAAGTTTATAGCAGAAAGGGGAACCGATCCTATGAACATGTGCAACACGTTTTTAGGCAAAGGGGAACCGATCCTATGGACATGTGCAACACATATAAGTTAGATACCATATATATGTGGGGAACCGATCCTAGTACCTAGTCAACCGAATTTTGGAAAGCTAGTGTGACTATGCACAGTACTCACATGGAAGGTAGAACCGAAACTTGTTTTGGTAGAACCGTTAAACCCATGATTTGTGATTGAATGTTATTTGATCAATCGCATAGTTCTTGAAAGTCAGATGAACCAATTCTGAACTTGTTTGGAAGTGTGGCAAATCGGTTTCAAGGTTGTAAGTGTGAAAGAGAACTTACAAAGTTAAGATGTCGACATACTTTGAATACGTGCTATGGATGTTTATTATTTAATTCTTCAAAGTTATTCCTTAATAGCTAAGGGAATAGAATCCCATGATCGAAACATAAATAAGTTAAGAATCTTTTAATTAAGGTTATTAACTTCATTTTTAGGAAAATAAGAATTAGTAATGTGCATTTACTAATTAGAGATTTTCTGAGAGATTTCGATCATTATTTTTGGACAGAGCATTTCCAGGAATTATGGAAACCGAATTTGTGCTTTAATGAATATCTTGAGAATATTTTCGGTTTTGGAAATTCCGTGGTGTCCAAACTTCCTTGTCTATAAATACTTGAAATTTGACCTTCTAGCAAAATAATCCTTTGTAACAGCAAACTTCCTCTTGTTGTGCTGCTACTGGTGAAGCCGCTTATTCGGAGAGGGGAGTAACCTAATTAGGCAAAATCTCTTACGGCCGCTCAGTTTAAAGTATTCTTTGGGATTGAGAAGCTCTATTAGTACCGTTGGTGGGAAACTAGATAATTGCGGTTTATATTTTGTTTTCATTGATTTGATTGACTAACGATGGTTGAACTTTGATTGCACCTAGTTTGTTTATGCTTGAGAATCTTCTCTTCTGATATAAGATTCACTCAAACTAGTTCAGAGTTTCGACAGGATCTTTAGACTGTTGTTAGTTCTAAAGACGATCTTGTGATAATCCATTGTTAACAGACTCCGTTCTGTGCGTGATTGATCACAAGAGATTCAAGTGATTGTGTGCAGATGTTTATTGAAGATCTAAGAAGATTTGAAGACAAATAAGAGTTTGAAGATTTATGATTTGTGGGTCCATAATCTTTGGTGTGCACAATACTTGTTTCGGTAAAATAGGATCCAATTAATAATCGGTTTATCCTTGTGATAGATTTGATTGATTAATTAAGTAGATCGGCATCAACATAATTCTTTGGATTAAGAGTGTTGTTGGCTTAATCTTAAACGATTACTTCGGTAATTGAACATAAGATAGATCTAAGGACCTGACGAAGGAGTTTATGTTAAGATAAACAGAAGAGCCTTTGTCTGACTCATATCACTTGGTTGAATAGAGTTGATACCAAACAGATTTGTTGTTCCTTTACTGTTTGGAATACGAACCAAAGGAATTGTTCCAAATACGTGACTTAGGTCGGAGGCGTGGGAATACAGATGGAACTAGGTGAACTATAGGTTTAGTTGCTTGGTCTCAACTATACGAAGTTAGGTGTAATTTTATGTAATGGATTAATCCTGAGAGTATTCAATTCTGGACAAGATCCCAGGGTTTTTCTGCATTTGCGGTTTCCTTGTTAACAAAATCTTGCTGTGTCATTTACTTTATATTTCCGCATTATAATTGTTTTATTATAATTAAAGTAAATAACACAAACGTTAATTCCTATTTACTTGATAAGTGAATCCTATTGTGTTTGGTTAAGTCCGAACCTTTTTATCAAGTAACATACTTCGTTGTTGTATTGTCTCGATCTCGTATCCATAGACGATCACACAAAGTGTGAACCGATTAGTTGTATTATCTCGACTCAGTCCATAGACAATCACTTTCGGAGAAAGGACTTATAGGTAGGAAAAGTTTTAGCTTGAGGTATATTTGGGTACCCTCTGATAGGGTGTAGAATACATCCTATTTACTATCTATTGTTTATGCTTTCTTTGCTATTTTTCTTGTAAATTATGTATTTTACGCTTGTTTTGAGTTTTGTAGCTACTTTGGAGTCGCACGGAGGAAAAGAAGAATAAATGACCCAAATTGAGCCAAAAGGGCAAAATTATCATTTCATGGGCAAACACTATACGGAACCCGGTTAATGTTAAGGGGTAACTCTTTTGGGAGAATCATTATAGACAGGCCAGTCAAGGTTAAGGGGGCTGGAAACTTGGCTAGCCCTTATCAAAGCGACCACCTGATATAGGCACCCATCAGGGGTGGTTATTACATTGGGTGTCTCAATCCCAACCTATCCCTAGAGAAGGTTATCTTCTCTTAATCGTTTCCACCGAAATTGAGAAGGGGATCGAATGAGCTGCTTTCTTGAGTGAATCGAGAGATCGAAGTGAGAACTTCGCCTGAAATCGAGAGATGGGTTTGCTAAGAGATAAAAGTAAAAGCAGCGGCTGCTGCTGTGGCGATCATGAGAGCCAGAGATCGAAATTCAGAGATGAATGGAAGAGACTCAGGAGGAATTGGAGTTCGAGTTTAAGATCGAGAAGCTGCTATTGTTGGTGGTTAACTAGGGTTCGAATTTCGGTAGAAGAACAAGACTTGTTGTTCTTTGTGATTTTGGGTAAATAGGGTTTTAATGGCGTTTGTGGATTTGATAGGGAGTTGGTCTTTGTTGAACAACACGAGAGATGAATCAGATCGAGAATGGCTCTAGTGGTTTTTGTTCTTTGCTAATCGAGTTCGAATTGGGTTTTGCTGTGATTCGAGAACTGAGAAGAATACAGTGAAGATGGAATCGAAGAATGTGCAGAGATGATGCTACAATCGATTGAGGGAAAGAGAATAAGAACTGAGTCGATGATGAAAGAATAAGTCGCTCCTGTTAAACCGAGAGATCGAATCTGTGATGGGTTCTGTGGCCAGAGAATGGGTTTGGTAGGTTGAATCGGTGAAGGCGATGGCTACGAGATGGATTACCGGAGTTTAGTATAAAGTCCGAGTGAGAGTCTTTGGTGGTTTGGTTGAATGAAATGAAGGGATGTTGATATGTTGTTAGCTGCGAAGTGATGTGGTGCTTTGAGACATATAGCTCGGAGTTCTTTGGAGTTGCGAGGAACTGTGGCAATTCAATGGCCTAAGCTTGCGGTGGTGCGGCTTTGTTGATACTGCAATGCAAGGATGAAGTGCCGGTGAAATCGATATGGAGATGCTTGAGTAGTGGCGGTTGAGCTGAGAGTGAGTGTGATTGCGGGCATGTTGGTGGTCGTATACAGCTGCAACATTTCATGGATTTGCGATCGGGTGGTATGAGGAGATTATGGATTTGTGAATTGAAGGGTGAGTTACTAATTGGCTAAGAAGGAGCTTGAGCTGCAGAAGATGGCAATGGTGGTAGCAGCTCAACAGGCGAGACAGGCTGGTGCTCGGCTAGATGTATGTTGCAGGTAATGGCTTGAGTATTAGCTGAGCTGGGAATGAATGAACTGTTAGATGTATGTGTAGGATTTTGAAACAGGGAATGAAGCTAAAATGGCCTGAAATCGGCTTGGGAAATGTCCTATAAACAAACGAGTGCAATCAGTTTTTCTCTCAGGCGAGTCGACTCAGTGAGTCCGATAACGATCCAGACGACTCAACACAGCCCAGTTAGACCAGTAAGCCGAATCAGAAGCTAACTCGGTGTCTGACTTGACTTTCTTGACTAACTGTTGACTAACGGTTTGACCCTTTTGACCGTTAGTCCTAACGGTGGACTGACGGAATATTCCCTTGACGGCAAATGGCAACGAAGTGGTGGCGGTCGGCGACTATTCCCCGGATTCCGGCCACAATACCGGTTTTCCGCATGAGCCAAAAATTCCAGAATTTTCTATGGACTTCTCTCATGGGTGTGAAGACTTGGACTAGGAATTGGATGGAGAATTGGGCTCAAATTTGGAAAGAGAAGGTGGAAGAGTTGAGAAAAGCTTGAATTTGGAAATTGAATGGCTAAAGGAAAAGGATTCTATTCCTTGGAAGATTTGGAGAATATTGAAGCCTATAAATAGAGAAGTTTTAATTGCTTTGTTATTTTCTTTTGCTTTTTACACCCCCCTTTCGTGACAATTTTTACAACTAGAATCTCTTGCTCCTCGTGGGAACGAACTTGACTTCCATTATATTATTTTTAATTGAGTGGAAATATTAATTAATTTGATTGCACCTACGACACGCATCAAATTTTGCACCGCTAATTCAGGGGAGCGCGGATGATTTTAGTTGTTTTTATTTTTCTTTTTGCTTTATTCTTGCTTTGTTGGATTCCATCTAACTTAAGTTTTTGAGAATCTTATTTTAGGTGCCAGTTTTCCATGTATGGTGGACAAGAGCAAGCATATTACAACAATCAATACGGTTTTCAACCTCAACATTATGTCAACTTCCAACCATCCTTAGGATACATACTTTATGGATATTCTCATACATATCAACAACCTTATGACGGGTATGTAAGTGAACAATCACTAGGAGGGGAGGATAGTCATGCTTCTAAATCTATGTGTGATCTCCTTGGTGCAAGGCAACCTAGTTTGAGGGAACTTGAGAGAAGGTTCTATCAATTGATCGATGAAGGCTTAGCATCGGATGGAGAAATTCTTGAAGCTAAAAGATCTTTAAGAATAGAGCGTGAAAAACGTTATTATATGGGTTACGATGATGATTTTGAACCTTATGAAAATTATTGTAACATGGATAAAGTTATTCCAACTCCGGATCATAATAACGATCCTTCTCCTATTCAAAAGGAGGAGATTGGGTGTGACTTACCTATTGTTATAAACGGTGTAACACCCTCACAAGAAGATCTTACAATTTATACCGACGAAAATCATTTTAGTGAATGGCCCGATTCCGATGATGAGAATGTTGAAGAGATGATGCTAGAGGATGAAACCAAATTTATTGATTTTGTGGAAGACCCAATTGAACTTGCCAATGATTTTAATGATGCCAAGACTTTGGTTAAGGTAGAAAACGACGAAGAATGGTTGCAAAGTTTAATAGAGGACCACGATATACAAGAGGTAAGTAATTCACTCGAATTTTTTAAGGATGAAGAGGATTCTATAATACAAGAAATTGTGCAAGGTTTGTCTAACCCTTTGCATATTAATTCTTCTCCTTTACCTCTTATTGGTTTGAATGTTTGTGCTTCGAAAGTATTTTTGGATGATTTTGTTTCTAAATATCCACCATTGGAAACACTTGATGCTAACACTATGCAGGTTTGCCAAGAAGAATACATGGAAGTTCCCAAATTCTATGTTCTTTATACACTTCCGAGTATGGACGAGAATAAGTGTGGGGAAATTTCTATCGAGCGATAACATCACTATTGTTTTCTTGTGCTAATATTTGTATGGAGTTATTGTTTTCAAAACAGGTATTATGGGTGGATCCTCAAATTTTCCGATTGTTAGTATATGGGGAGTGAATCTTACAAGAGCTAAGTCGGGCCGTCGACTTTAAAACAAGCGCTTAATGGGAGGCAACCCATAGGTTTTGTATTTCTTATCTTTTTGCTTTTTGTTATTTCTTTTTCTTGTTTCATATCATGTTAAAATTTCCCACCTTGACTTTACTAGGAGGATTCAATTACATTGAGGACAATGTAAGGTTTAAGTGTGGGGGAGTGGTTAAGCATGTTTATTAACAAAAAAAAAATTAAAAAATTTTTGAAAAGTTTTTTTAAAAAAAAGTTTTACTTAAAGATTTTAAAGATTTTAGAGTCACTAGCATACTTCTAGGTATGTTTACATAGAGATTTTGACCGACATAATTGAACTTGGAAATGTTAGAGAACTACATTCGGATTTCTTGCTTGTTAGAGTGTTAAATAATGGATTTAATCATGCCGGTGATGCGAATTTGGTGCAGGGAGAAAGGCATTATTAGAGTTGCTGATCAATCATTAGTGGAGACTACCCGTATTCATCATGTGAGGCACCGACCAGAAATTTTTTCCATCTACTAAAGAGCTTCTTTTGAGTGTGTGTCACCGTACATTAATTCCGGGTAGAATGGTGAGCTACCCAACCTCCCACCAATAGAAGCACTACTCTTTGATCTCTTGAGTGCTGATTTTGTCAATCATAAGGGTGACGTCTATAGATGAAAGCCTCCTTCTTGTAGTTCGATTTGCAGTTAGCACCATTCTCTCTCGCGACAACAACGGGTCCATAGAAACACCATCATCATCAACAAGGAGCGACACCAAAATCTACAAGGAAAGTTGGAAAAGTTCAAGGTTTACAAGCAACGGAATGAGAAAAAGAGCAAATTTCAAATTCAAGTAAAGCAACATACAAAGAGCAGATTTTTACATATATGTTGAGGACTTACAATACAATGAGGTAGTTTTATATCCAAGTATGAAGACTTATTCATGGAAGCGAAGAAAATTAAAAGGTGAGAATTTTTTGAAGTTTATGATTTCAAGACGATACAAGTTGTGAAGAATCAAGCGGTAAAATACTTCTCCCACGGCCATGGTTTATTTTTTGTATTTTATTTCTCTTGTTTTATAAAAAAAAAAAAAAAAAAAAAAAAAAAAAAAAAATATATATATATAAAAAAAAAAAGAGAAATATTTGTTTTGTTTTCATTTATTTAATAAGCCGTGGGGAAGAAAAATTTATAAGGAAGTTTCAAGCGACAAGGATTTAAGGTAAAAAGGGTTACAAATTGTCAAGGATTTATGAAATTCGAGGGTTTATCATCAATAGTTGAAACCGAAGACGAAGACCAAGAAGTTCAAGACAAGGAGCGGAAGACGTTTCTATTGGATGCCGTAAGAGTGGTGTTATCATAATTGGAGATCGGATGTGAAGGTGAGTAAGTAATCTCATCCTCGATAATAATGGTTGATTTCCTTTCGTAGAGATCGTCAGAAAAATGATTTTTCAAAATATTAAAAGATGTGGGTTTTTAAAAATATTTCGGAAGTTATCCTTCCCACCATTCAACGTGTTGCAGGAATTCTCTCTTCATTCCTACCTGCACACATGTGTGATCCATAAAAAAGCCGTCTTTTTGAGTGCAATTATCATAAAATCCTATTTGGTGAGGCAGAAGTCGAGGCGAAATGCTTATTGATCGTTTCTCAAACACGCGTTCTCTCATTATGGTGTGGTTATTTCTCACTCAACATTTAAGAATGAGAATTTGTTCTTTAGTATTTCTAACTTCTTATTACTAGCATGCGAAACTCTATGTCCTCATAACTCTTTGGATGCTTGAGACATTTGGAACGCTTTGAATATTGTGAGTTTTTAGTTTGATTTGCTCGAGGACTAGCAAAGTCTAAGTGTGGGGGAATTTGATAGGGTGTAGAATACATCCTATTTACTATCTATTGTTTATGCTTTCTTTGCTATTTTTCTTGTAAATTATGTATTTTACGCTTGTTTTGAGTTTTGTAGCTACTTTGGAGTCGCACGGAGGAAAAGAAGAATAAATGACCCAAATTGAGCCAAAAGGGCAAAATTATCATTTCATGGGCAAACACTATACGGAACCCGGTTAATGTTAAGGGGTAACTCTTTTGGGAGAATCATTATAGACAGGCCAGTCAAGGTTAAGGGGCTGGAAACTTGGCTAGCCCTTATCAAAGCGACCACCTGATATAGGCACCCATCAGGGGTGGTTATTACATTGGGCGTCTCAATCCCAACCTATCCCTAGAGAAGGTTATCTTCTCTTAATCGTTTCCACCTGAAATTGAGAAGGGGATCGAATGAGCTGCTTCTTGAGTGAATCCGAGAGATCGAAGTGAGAACTTCGCTGAAATCGAGAGATGGGTTTCTTTGAGAGATGAAAGTAAAAGCGAGCTCTTCTGCTGTGGAGATCATGAGAGCTAGAGATCGAAATTCAGAGATGAATGGAAGAGACTCAGGAGGAATTGGAGTTCGAGTTTAAGATCGAGAAGCTGCTATTGTTGGTGGTTAACTAGGGTTCGAATTTCTGGTAGAAGAACAAGACTTGTTGTTGCTGTGATTTTGGGTAAATAGGGTTTTAATGGCGTTTGACGGATTTGATAGAGGGAGTTGGTCTTTGTTGAACAACACGAGAGATGAATCGGATCGAGAATGGCTCTAGTGGTTTTTGTTGCTGCTAATCGAGTTCGAATTGGGTTTTGCTGTGATTCGAGAACTGAGAAGAATACAGTGAAGATGGAATCGAAGAATGTGCAGAGATGATGATGCAATCGATTCAGGGAAAGAGGATAAGAACTGAGTCGATGATGAAAGAATAAGTCGCTCCTGTTAAACCGAGAGATCGAATCTGTGATGGGTTACGTGGGCCGAGAGAATGGGTTTGGTAGGTTGAATCGGTGGCGATGGCTACGAGATGGATTACCGGGTTCGGTATAAGGTCTTGAGTGAGAGTCTTTGGTGGTTTGGTTGAATGAAATGAAGGGATGTTGATATGTTGTTAGCAGAAGTGATGTGGTGCTTTGAGACATGTAGCTCGAGGTTCTTTGGAGTTGCAGGGAACTGTGGCAATTCAATGGCCTAAGCTTGCAGCTGGTGCAGCTTTGTTGATGATGCAATGCAAGGATGAAGTGCCGGAGTGAAATCGATATGGAGATGCTTGAGTAGTGGTAGTTGAGCTGAGAGTGAGTGTGATTGCGAGGCATGTTGGTGGTCGTATATCTGGTGCAACATTTCATGGATTTGCGGTCGGGTGGTATGAGGAGATTATGGGAGTGTGAATTGAAGGGCTGAGTTACTAATTGGCTAAGAAGGAGCTTGAGCTGCAGAAGATGGCAATGGTGGTAGCAGCTCAACTTGAACCGAGGCAGGCGGTGCTCGGCTAGATGTATGTTGCAGGTAATGGCTTGAGTATTAGCTGAGCTGGGAATGAATGAATTGTTAGATGTATGTGTAGGATTTTGAAACAGGGAATGAAGCTAAAATGGCCTGAAATCGGCTTGGGAAATGTCCTATAAACAAACGAAGTGCAGTCCGGTTTTTTCTCTCAGGCGAGTCGACTCAGTGAGTCCGATAACGATCCAGACGACTCAACACAGCCCAGTTAGACCAGTAAGCCGAATCAGAAGCTAACTCGGTGTCTGACTTGACTTTCTTGACTAGCTTTGTTGACTAACGGTTTGACCCTTTTGACCGTTAGTCCTAACGATGGACTGATGGAATATTCCCTTGACGGCAACAGAATTCAGGTGGCCGGCGGCGACTATTCCGGCCGGATTCCGGCCACAATACCAGTTTTCCGGCGAGCCAAAAATTCCAGAATTTTCTATGGACTTCTCTCATGGGTGTGAAGACTTGGACTAGGAATTGGATGGAGAATTGGGCTCAAATTTGGAAAGAGAAGGTGGAAGAGTTGAGAAAAGCTTGGATTTGGAAATTGAATGGCTAAAGGAAAAGGATTCTATTCCTTGGAAGATTTGGAGAATATTGAAGCCTATAAATAGAGAAGTTTTATACATCTTTTAGACACCTCTCTACACACACAACATTTTTCTTTTCTTATTCTTTGTGTGAACTTTTAGCATGAGTAGCTAATTTTCTTATTGATTGAGGATGAATTCCTAGTTCTTAATTTATGTTTTGAGTTTTTGTTTTCAATTCTATCTTGAAATTTTTCACATGATTATCGTTTGTTTTTACTAATAGGAATGATCTTAAAGACATTCATGATTGATTGATAGATTGTTTGGGTGGCCAACTAAATTGATTTGTCGATTTAATCTAATGCTAGTGAAAGTTAGGGGATAAGTAATCGTTTCTTGACTCTTTACATAAGTAGCAAACACGAGACCTTGCGGAGGGATTCCGTGGAGCAATTGTGTGTAGAAACAACGCTAGAAAGTAAACCAAGCGAACCGAGTTTAACTACTAGTACTAAACCTAAATTCATAAATCTTAATGCATTCAGGTAATTACATCTTGTAAGCGAACCTCAAGGTGGTTCTTTTGGATAGAATCTGATAAACTAAGCGGACTTATTACTCAGTGAAATAAGGGATTTTGGGGCTAGCTAAGCGGACCTGCTATCCTACGGTTGGTGATAATCTGTGACTAATAACAAGTAGAAAAGAACATAACTTTAATCATTGTTTTGCAACGAAGAAGGATTCCTTGATCTTGTCTCTCTTATTGCTTTCAACTTTATCTTTTAATTGCTTTGTTATTTTCTTTTGCTTTTTACACCCCCCTTTCGTGACAATTTTTACAACTAGAATCTCTTGCTCCTCGTGGGAACGAACTTGACTTCCATTATATTATTTTTAATTGAGTGGAAATATTAATTAATTTGATTGCACCTACGACACGCATCAAATTTTGGCGCTTATATTCTTGGGAGCGACGGATGATTTTAGTTGTTTTTATTTTTCTTTTTGCTTTATTCTTGCTTTGTTGGATTCTATCTAACTTAAGTTTTTGAGAATCTTATTTCGGGTGCCGATTTTCCATGTATGGTGGACAAGAGCAAGCATATTACAACAATCAATACGGTTTTCAACCTCAACATTATGTCAACTTCCAACCATCCTTAGGATACATACTTTATGGATATTCTCATACATATCAACAACCTTATGACGGGTATGTAAGTGAACAATCACTAGGAGGGGAGGATAGTTATGCTTCTAAATCTATGTGTGATCTCCTTGGTGCAAGGCAACCTAGTTTGAGGGAACTTGAGAGAAGGTTCTATCAATTGATCGATGAAGGCTTAGCATCGGATGGAGAAATTCTTGAAGCTAAAAGATCTTTAAGAATAGAGCGTGAAAAACGTTATTATATGGGTTACGATGATGATTTTGAACCTTATGAAAATTATTGTAACATGGATAAAGTTATTCCAACTCCGGATCATAATAACGATCCTTCGCCTATTCAAAAGGAGGAGATTGGGTGTGACTTACCTATTGTTATAAACGGTGTAACACCCTCACAAGAAGATCTTACAATTTATACCGACGAAAATCATTTTAGTGAATGGCCCGATTCCGATGATGAGAATGTTGAAGAGATGATGCTAGAGGATGAAACCAAATTTATTGATTTTGTGGAAGACCCAATTGAACTTGCCAATGATTTTAATGATGCCAAGACTTTGGTTAAGGTAGAAAACGACGAAGAATGGTTGCAAAGTTTAATAGAGGACCACGATATACAAGAGGTAAGTAATTCACTCGAATTTTTTAAGGATGAAGAGGATTCTATAATACAAGAAATTGTGCAAGGTTTGTCTAACCCTTTGCATATTAATTCTTCTCCTTTACCTCTTATTGGTTTGAATGTTTGTGCTTCGAAAGTATTTTTGGATGATTTTGTTTCTAAATATCCACCATTGGAAACACTTGATGCTAACACTATGCAGGTTTGCCAAGAAGAATACATGGAAGTTCCCAAATTCTATGTTCTTTATACACTTCCGAGTATGGACGAGAATAAGTGTGGGGGAAATTTCTATCGAGCGATAACATCACTATTGTTTTCTTGTGCTAATATTTGTATGGAGTTATTGTTTTCAAAACAGGTATTATGGGTGGATCCTCAAATTTTCCGATTGTTAGTATATGGGGAGTGAATCTTACAAGAGCAAAGTCGGGCCGTCGACTTTAAAACAAGCGCTTAATGGGAGGCAACCCATAGGTTTTGTATTTCTTATCTTTTTGCTTTTTGTTATTTCTTTTTCTTGTTTCATATCATGTTAAAATTTCCCACCTTGACTTTACTAGGAGGATTCAATTACATTGAGGACAATGTAAGGTTTAAGTGTGGGGGAGTGGTTAAGCATGTTTATTAACAAAAAAAAAAATTAAAAAGTTTTTGAAAAGTTTTTTAAAAAAAAAAGTTTTACTTAAAACTCCAACTTTTAAAGATTTTAGAGTCACTAGCATACTTCTAGGTATGTTTACATAGAGATTTTGACCGACATAATTGAACTTGGAAATGTTAGAGAACTACATTCGGATTTCTTGCATGTTAGAGTGTTAAATAATGGATTTAATCATGTCGGTGATGCGAATTTGGTGCAGGGAGAAAGGCATTATTAGAGTTGCTGATCAATCATTAGTGGAGACTACCCGTATTCATCATGTGAGGCACCGACCAGAAATTTTTTCCATATACTAAAGAGCTTCTTTTGAGTGTGTGTCACCGTACGTTAATTCCGGGTAGAATGGTGAGCTACCCAACCTCCCACCAATAGAAGCACTACTCTTTGATCTCTTGAGTGCTAATTTTGTCAATCATAAGGGTGACGTCTATAGATGAAAGCCTCCTTCTTGTAGTTCGATTTGCAGTTAGCACCATTCTCTCTCGCGACAACAACGGGTCCATAGAAACACCATCATCATCAACAAGGAGCGACACCAAAATCTACAAGGAAAGTTGGAAAAGTTCAAGGTTTACAAGCAACGGAATGAGAAAAAGAGCAAATTTCAAATTCAAGTAAAGCAACATACAAAGAGCAGATTTTTACATATATGTTGAGGACTTACAATACAATGAGGTAATTTTATATCCAAGTATGAAGACTTATTCATGGAAGCGAAGAAAATTAAAAGGTGAGAATTTTTTGAAGTTTATGATTTCAAGACGATACAAGTTGTGAAGAATCAAGCGGTAAAATACTTCTCCCACGGCCATGGTTTATTTTTTGTATTTTATTTCTCTTGTTTTATAACAAAAAAAAAAAAAAAAAAAGATATATAAAAAAAAAAAAAAAAGAGAAATATTTGTTTTGTTTTCATTTATTTAATAAGCCGTGGGGAAGAAAAATTTATAAGGAAGTTTCAAGCGACAAGGATTTAAGGTAAAAAGGGTTACAAATTGTCAAGGATTTATGAAATTCGAGGGTTTATCATCAATAGTTGAAACCGAAGACGAAGACCAAGAAGTTCAAGACAAGGAGCGGAAGACGTTTCTATTGGATGCCGTAAGAGTGGTGTTATCATAATTGGCGATCGGATGTGAAGGTGAGTAAGTAATCTCATCCTCGATAATAATGGTTGATTTCCTTTCGTAGAGATCGTCAGAAAAATGGTTTTTCAAAATATTAAAAGATGTGGGTTTTTAAAAATATTTCGGAAGTTATCCTTCCCACCATTCAACGTGTTGCAGGAATTCTCTCTTCATTCCTACCTGCACACATGTGTGACCCATAAAAAAGCCGTCTTTTTGAGTGCAAATATCATAAAATCCTATTTGGTGAGGCAGAAGTCGAGGCGAAATGCTTATTGATCGTTTCTCAAACACGCGTTCTCTCATTATGGTGTGGTTATTTCTCACTCAACATTTAAGAATGAGAATTTGTTCTTTAGTATTTCTAACTTCTTATTACTAGCATGCAGAAACTCTATGTCCTCATAACTCTTTGGATGCTTGAGACGCTGGGAACGCTTTGAATATTGTGAGTTTTTAGTTTGATTTGCTCGAGGACTAGCAAAGTCTAAGTGTGGGGGAATTTGATAGGGTGTAGAATACATCCTATTTACTATCTATTGTTTATGCTTTCTTTGCTATTTTTCTTGTAAATTATGTATTTTACGCTTGTTTTGAGTTTTGTAGCTACTTTGGAGTCGCCTTGGGAGGAAAAGAAGAATAAATGACCCAAATTGAGCCAAAAAGGGCAAAATTATCATTTCATGGGCAAACATTATACGGAACCCGGTTAATGTTAAGGGGTAACTCTTTTGGGAGAATCATTATAGACACAGGCCGATCAAGGTTAAGGGGCTGGAAACTTGGCTAGCCCTTATCAAAGCGACCACGATATAGGCACCCATCGGGGGTGGTTATTACATTGGGCGTCTCAATCCCAACCTATCCTTAGAGAAGGTTATCTTCTCTTAATCGTTTCCTTTGAAATTGAGAAGGGGATCGAATGAGCTGCTTCTTTGAGTGAATCCGAGAGATCGAAGTGAGAACTTCGCACTGAAATCGAGAGATGGGTTTCTTTGAGAGATGAAAGTAAAAGCGGTGCTCTTCTTTGTGGCGATCATGAGAGCCGGAGATCGAAATTCGAGAGATGAATGGAAGAGACTCGGGAGGAATTGGAGTTCGAGTTTAAGATCGAGAAGTCTGCTATTGTTGGTGGTTAACTAGGGTTCGAATTTCTGGTAGAAGAACAAGACTTGCTTATTCTTGTGATTTTGGGTGAATAGGGTTTTAATGGCGTTTGTGGATTTGATAGAGGGAGTTGGTCTTTGTTGAACAACACAGAGATGAATCAGATCGAGAATGGCTCTAGTGGTTTTTGTTCTTTGCTAATCGAGTTCGAATTGGGTTTCTTTGTGATTCGAGAACCGAGAAGAATACGGTGAAGATGGAATCGAAGAATGTGCAGAGAGATGATCTTGCAATCGATTCAGGGAAAGAGGATAAGAACTGAGTCGATGATGAAAGAATAAGTCGCTCTGTTAAACCGAGAGATCGAATACGTGATGGGTTACGTGGCGAGAGAATGGGTTTGGTAGGTTGAATCGGTGAAGGCGATGGCTCACGAGATGGATTACCAGGTTGAGTATAAGGTCTTGAGCCGAGAGTCTTTGGTGGTTTGGTTGAATGAAATGAAGGGATGTTGATATCTTTTAAGCTGCGAAGTGATGTGGTGCTTTGAGACATGTAGCTCGGGTTCTTTGGAGTTGCGAGGAAGCTGTGGCAATTCAATGGCCTAAGCTTGCAGTGGTGCGGCTTTGTTGATCTTGCAATGCAAGGATGAAGTGCCAGGTGAAATCGATATGGAGATGCTTGAGTAGTGGCGGTTGAGCTGAGAGTGAGTGTGATTGCGAGCTTGTTGGTGGTCGTATATTTTTACTGCAACATTTCATGGATTTGCGGTCGGGTGGTATGAGGAGATTATGGAGTTTGTGAATTGAAGGGTGAGTTACTAATTGGCTAAGAAGGAGCTTGAGAGCTGCGAAATTGGCAATGGTGGTAGCGGCTCAACTTGAGGCGAGACAGGCGGTGCTCGGCTAGATGTATGTTGCGAGGTAATGGCTTGAGTATTAGCCGAAATTTGGGAATGAATGAACTGTTAGATGTATGTGTAGGATTTTGAAACAGGGAATGAAGCTAAAATGGCCTGAAATCGGCTTGGGAAATGTCCTATAAACAAACAGAATTCTGTCCGGTTTTTCTCTCAGGCGAGTCGACTCAGTGAGTCCGATAACGATCCAGACGACTCAACACAGCCCAGTTAGACCAGTAAGCCGAATCAGAAGCTAACTCGGTGTCTGACTTGACTTTCTTGACTAACTGTTGACTAACGGTTTGACCCTTTTGACCGTTAGTCCTAACGGTGGACTGACGGAATATTCCCTTGACGGCAACATAATTCAGGTGGCCGGCGGCGACTATTCCGGCCGGATTCCTGCCACAATACCAGTTTTCCGGCGAGCCAAAAATTCCAGAATTTTCTATGGACTTCTCTCATGGGTGTGAAGACTAGGACTAGGAATTGGATGGATAATTGGGCTCAAATTTGGAAAGAGAAGGTGGAAGAGTTGAGAAAAGCTTAGATTTGGAAATTGAATGGCTAAAGGAAAAGGATTCTATTCCTTGGAAGATTTGGAGAATATTGAAGCCTATAAATAGAGAAGTTTTCTACATCTTTTAGACACCTCTCTACACACACAACACTTTTCTTTTCTTATTCTTTGTGTGAACTTTTAGCATGAGTAGCTAATTTTCTTATTGATTGAGGATGAATTCCTAGTTCTTAATTTATGTTTTGAGTTTTTGTTTTCAATTCTATCTTGAAATTTTTCACATGATTATCGTTTGTTTTTACTAATAGGAATGATCTTAAAGACATTCATGATTGATTGATAGATTGTTTGGGTGGCCAACTAAATTGATTTGTCGATTTAATCTAATGCTAGTGAAAGTTAGAGGATAAGTAATCGTTTCTTGACTCTTTACATAAGTAGCAAACACGAGACCTTGCGGAGGGATTCCGTGGAGCAATTGTGTGTAGAAACAACGCTAGAAAGTAAACCAAGCGAACCGAGTTTAACTACTAGTACTAAACCTAAATTCATAAATCTTAATGCATTCAGGGAATTACATCTTGTAAGCGAACCTCAAGGTGGTTCTTTTGGATAGAATCTGATAAACTAAGCGGACTTGTTACTCAGTGAAATAAGGGATTTTGGGGCTAGCTAAGCGGACCTGCTATCCTACGGTTGGTGATAATCTGTGACTAATAACAAGTAGAAAAGAACATAACTTTAATCATTGTTTTGCAACGAAGAAGGATTCCTTGATCTTGTCTCTCTTATTGCTTTCAACTTTATCTTTTAATTGCTTTGTTATTTTCTTTTGCTTTTTACACCCCCCTTTCGTGACAATTTTTACAACTAGAATCTCTTGCTCCTCGTGGGAACGAACTTGACTTCCATTATATTATTTTTAATTGAGTGGAAATATTAATTAATTTGATTGCACCTACGACACGCATCACCCTCGCCTTTTGAGCTTCCCAAAAGTTGCTCATAAAAATGGGATCTCGATCACTGACTATACTTCTTGGCATTCCATGAAGACGAACATTCTCACGTACAAACACCTCCGCAATAGAGCTAGCAGAATAAGGGTGTGTGAGAGCTATAAAATGTGCATACTTGGTTAAATGATCAACAACCACCAAAATTGAATTTTTACGATCAGAAGATGGAAATCCATCAATAAAGTCCATTGATATATCTTTCCACACATCAGTCGGTATAGGAAGAGGATTTAATAATCCTGGTGGAGCTATAGCTTCAGTTTTATTACGTTGACACACATCACACTGAGCAATAAAGTCTTTAACTGATCACTTCATGCCTTTCCAATAGAAATTACGTTGCAAGCGCTTATAAGTTCTCAAGAAACCTGAATGGCCTCCAATAGGATTTGAACGAAACTCTTCAAGAAGTTTGGTACACCAAGAAGAAGTAGGCACCACTACTATTCGACCTTTGTAGCATAAAACTCCATTAATGTAAGAAAAATTGATTTTGCAAGTTGGGGTATGAATGAGTTTTTGGATAAGAATACTGAGCTTAGCATCTGTATGGCATTCTTGAATTATCTCAGTGACTCCGGAGAAAATTGGTGCAGTCAAGCTAAAGTTAGATCCAATGTTGCCAGACAAAGCATCAGCTGCAACATTTTCTTTGCCTTGACAAAAAATAATCTCATAATCATAACCCAATAGTTTTAATAACCACTTTTGTTGCTCCATAGAAGATAGTTTTTGATCAAGAAAATATTTAAGACTCCTGTGATCTGTAAATATTTTGAAGTGTCTACCAAGCAGATATGGTCTCCATTTTGAACTGCAGATACAATTGCAAGCATTTCTTTATCATATATTGAAAGATTCAAATTCTTTCCAGCCAATGGTTTGCTATAATAAGCAATTGGTCGACCAGATTGCATTAATACAGCTCCTAACCCATTACCAGATGCATCACTCTCAAGAGATAATTCTTTAGAAAAATCTGAAAGTATTAAAACTGGTGTTGTAGTGAGAGCCTTTTGAAGCAATTTGAATGCAGCAGTGGCATTGTCATTCCAAATAAATGCATCTTTCTTAAGTAATTGAGTTAGTGGTGCACTAAGCTTACCAAAATCTTTGACAAACTTGCGATAATATCCTGCCAAACCCAAAAAACCTCTCAAATCCTTTAATGAAGTAGGAAGAGGCCATGATAGAATGCATTGAATCTTATACTTCACTGAATGTTGTGCAAAAGTGCATTTAGACTCCTTGACAAATAACTGATGAGATCGTAATAATTCAAAACTAAAGATAAATGTTGAATATGCTCAGACATGCTCTTACTGTAAACTAAGATGTCATCAAAGAATACTAACACAGACCTACGAAGGTGAGGTCTGAAGATATGGTTCATCAATCCCTGAAAGGTGGCTGGTGCATTCGAAAGACCAAACGGCATAACTAAGAATTCATAATGGCCATCATGAGTGCGAAAAGATTTTTTTGGAATATATAACTTGTGCATACATACTTGATGATAAGCAGATCGAAAATCAAATTTGGAAAAAATTATTGCACCATGCAGTTCATCCAACAATTCATCCACCATTGGTATTGGAAAACGATCCTTAATTGTTAACTTATTTAGAGCTCTGTAATCAACACACATATGCCAGGAGCCATCCTTCTTACGCACCATCAATATTGGAGAAGAATAAGGGCTAGAACTAGGTTGAATCAACCCAGCCTGTTGTGACTCAGACACTATCTTTTCAATTTTAGCTTTTCGAAAATATGGATACCGATATGGTCTGAAATTGACAGGTGCAGAATCTGGAGTTAGAGAAATACGATAATCATGTAATCTTTTAGGAGTAATGATGTTGGAGTCTTAAAAACATATGCATAATTAGAGATCAGTTCTTGCAACTCAGGTGAAATAATTGTCGCATCGTTAACTTAAGTAGTTAATGCAGACATTTGGAATAAAATTGCAAGAGTTTCTTCTATATAATAAATGCTGCATGGGTTTAGTGTCTAAGAGCATTATGCTGGATGAGTTATTCCCAAATAATACCACATCTCGATCTTGAACCCTGAACTGCTAACAACTTTGAAAAATCCCATGTAATTTGACCCAAAGTACGTAGCCATTGAACTCCTAAGACTGCATCACAACCACTGATATCAAGAAGATGAAAATCCGTAGAAAAAGAATAATCCTGAAGTTGAACTTGTATGCTACGACAAGAACCACGGGTTTGTATTTGACCACCATCACCAACAGTAACTTGCAAAACAGCTCTTCAGATTGTGGATGATAACCACACTGCTTAGCTATTTTTGGATGCAAAAAATTATGTGTAGAACCAAAATCAATTAATATTGAAAATGGTTGAGCTTTAGTGTATCCTAGAATACGTATAGTTCTAGGAAAAGGAGAGCCCAACAAGGAACTCAAAGAAATTGTTGGTCCTGATTCCACCGAAAGAATGGTGTCAGTCACAAAAGTGTCCTCTTCAGCGTCTTGTTCTTCATGAACTTCCACATAATTTGGAGGAACATCTAATATTAACAGTTTAGGCTTTAAACAAACATGACCAGGCTGATAAAGTTGGTCACAATTAAAGCAAAGACCCTTGTCTTTACGTTCTTTCTGCTCATCCCAAGTGAGCCTTTTATAACCAGGTGGTAAAGGATTCTTCTTGAACTGAGTAGTGTTAGGATGAACTGGAGATCTAGACTGTGTAGAACGTGTAGGATGTTTTAAATCTTCCAATAATACTTCTTCTTGATTGAGTGCCTTCTTGAAAGCCGAATCCAAAGTAGATGGTTCAAGCAATTTCATAACAGAACCAATCTCAGGTTTCAAAGAATGAAGGAACAAATTGATCAAATGGGTTTCAGAAAAGTCTACACAATTCAAAAGACGTTCAAAATCAGGATTGTGATCCTTAACAATACCTTTTTGTTTAATTGTGCTAATTGCCATCTTAGCATCAATAAACTTCGCAGAAGAAAAGCGTTCACGAACTAAAGAGAAAAACTGTGGCCATGTTGGGTTTATAATTGTAGTTCTCTTCCATCGAAACCACGCATTAGCATCTCCTTTAAGGTGTGCAGCAGCAAGTTGAATCTTCATATTATTAGCAATTGCATGCCATGAAAAATATTGCCCAGCTTGAGATAATCAACCGTCAGGGTCATCACCATCAAAAGAAGAAAATTTCAAATTAACTGGTGGAGTACGGACAGGAGTTCCAAGAAGTCACCATTGGTATTACCAGGAACATTGGTATTAGTATCCAGAGTTTGAAACTGAGGAAGAAATTCCCGAAAAATAGTGCATAATGAAGTTGTCAGTTCTGTGCTCAAAGCTTGTGTCAAACTTGATGTCAGAGTTTTTTCATGTTCAGCTAAGTCAAGCTTACGATTAGCTATATCTTCCTCACGAACTAATTTGTCGTCTGCACGAATTTTTTTAACTTGTTCTTCATCATGCTCGCGATCTTTGGTAATAATTTCAACCAGCTTGTTAAGCTTCTCTGTAATTCCCGTAGGACCATCGTTTACAAGCTTGAGATTTTCGGTGTAAGACATTGTATGGAAAAAAAAATTGGTCGAAATTTGAGTAGAATCTAAACCTGCTCTGTACCAGATGTTAGGGTTCTAGACCAAAACATAAAGCGTACGTATCAATGATAGATAAAGAACCCGGATGAAAACCCTTTGAATCGGGGTTAGCCAAAGAATTAAGAGAAATAGAAGATTAAGGAGAGAAAGAGAAGACTAGAAAGGATTGAAGAAGAGTTATTGTATTAATTCTTGAGTCTTTTACAAAGCTCAGGAGCAGTATTTATAACTGCAGATACTTGTGAGACAACCTTTTGGATGGATAAAGTGCGATACTCACAGTGCCTTTGATGACATTACTCTAGAATATGGTGCAGGCTATGTGATGAGGGACTTCTCCAATAAGCATCTTTTTGTGCATCAATTGTGTTTGCTGTTGAATCCGCAATGGGACTCACGTACGGTGCCTTTGAGACTAGAGCAATTTGGGTTGTACTGAAGAAAGTTGTGGAGCAAAAGCTTACTCACATTATCACTGAGAGTGATGCTAAGGATCTCATTGACCAATTTTCTTCTGGGAGGTTTGATGGTGATCAAGAACGGATGCTATTTATAATGATATTTAGTTTTTCTCATCTTGTTTGTCGGTTTACTTTCCATCCTAGGATTCGTAATTCTGTTGCTCATGAACTAGATCATTGGGTTTGTTTTTGTTCTTTTTTTTTTGTCTACAAGTCCCAAAAGACTTGCCCAAACTACTCTGATCTGAATTGGTCTAACCTGATAAGAGAGAATGTTTTCAAGAAAATGAGGAAGGAAAGCCCGTTATTGTAGAATTTTTTGTTAAATCCTACATTTATAGCAAAATCAGAAACTTATTGTGGTTGGTGTGAATAATTAAATTCTCGCAGGGAACAATTACTCGAAGGACAATTAACATTACCCAAAATACTGTGAGAGCTATCTTAAACTACATACCAGATACCCATTTGTTGGTTAGCCTGTTACAATCAGCTCACCATTATGTACAATGCCAAAATACAAAATACGCTCCTAGAAATGTACATACAACAACTAGAAGAGAAGAGAGGAAGAATGAGACTACTCTAATCCCTCTCAATTTTTTAACTAAAGTTCCTTGCATATATGGTAGTCCTCACCTGAAACTTCAACATTTCCGTCAATATTGCAGGCCATAAAAAACAGATTATTGAGACAGCCATTATTACCCTTGCTTTGCTTTACTATCTGAAGCTGTAGTACCACTATCAGAAGCAGAAGATGTAGCCGTAGAAGTACCAGATACCATAAGCTTTTCAAAGTCGACCTCTGTCGTCCGGTACCTCAACTTGAACCCATTTTCAATCCACGCCCTAATGGACAACACTGGTTGTGTACTTGCATGGGGAAGACAATACTTTTGTTTATCAATTTCATCACCTTTTCTGCAGAAAAGCTCATCAGGTGAAACTGAGGTTGGTTGGACTGCCAGGAAATCTCGAGCCATGACAGATAATCGTGGATACCTTGAACTGTTTCCCTTCCACCAGTCTAAAACATCTGTAGTGAAGGAAGATGGAGGCTCACACAAATACTGGCTGAGTTCATCTGTAGATGCAGTCATGTTAACTCTGCGTCTTTTCCGAGCAATCTCTTCCGCAAAAGATACACTGCCTCCATCTTCATTGTCCTGAGGATTGTACCCATTAGCCAGTGTTGGAAAATGGATGGTCGAGTAACTCCTCAGGAAGTGGTTCCTTGCCTCTTCGAGATAGCTTTCCAGGTTAAGATTTTCTGGGATAAGTTCGCCCTTGATCCTTGGATCGAGTATTGCAGCCATGTAAGTGTAGACATTATGTGCCTGGCTGTTGTAACTCCTAGCCTTTTTCGCCATGTCCTCAGCAGCATTCTTTAGCCAGTCTGGGCTGTGACGGGAATCCCTGCAAGAAGCAATCGTCTCGACAATATGATCCATAAAGAATAGTACCAACCCAACAGTTGGGACTTTGCTTGTGCACATGTTGTTTGTGGTCTTGTGGAATGGCTCAAGGTATTGGTGCAAATTGTTGATAGCAACCATCTCCTTGGTGCTCAAGAGCATGTTCCTACTACCCGGAGATTCTTCCCGCTTTCTTATAACAGCATCCATGGATTTAGAGGCCTACATGTCAATATATCAAGTCAGATTCGTGCAAAATAATAAAGTTCTCCACCCCCCCCCCCCACCCACACACACACACACACACCACCCAAAAATAAATAAATAACAATAGTTTCACTGTCGTTGTGTCTGAAAAAATACCCTGCGCACTATATCAAGCATTGTATAATTGCCACTCCAACGCGTTGAAGCATCGATAGGGAACTTCCATGAACCTTCTTGATATGCTGACGTTGTGTGGTTGAAATCGGATGAGATTTCTACAGATGTGTTCATCTCGAGTACGAACTCCCGTATTTTAGATATCACGGGTTTTGCAGTTTGTAGTCCGTCCTCTATGATTAGGTTCAGTGTTCGAGCGGCACAGGGAATAAAGCAGAAGGCCACTGATTTCTGAGCATCTAAATCTTCTTGAAGTGTGTGGCAAGCATGGATGGCATTCGAACTGTTGTCATGGGTGCAGGAGAGAATCCTGTTCTCAATGTTGTACATCTTCAGGACTTTCACAAGAGTGTGGTAGATATCAGAGCTAACACATGGATAAGGTATGTGTGAAACATCCAGAAGAACCTTGTGCAGGGACCAGTTTTCATCAATCCAGTGACCGGTGACGCTCATATAGAAGATTTGTTCGTAGGAAGTCCAGAAATCAAGGGTGATTGATATTTTAGAGTTAACATGTTCTAATGAAGCCTTTACATCTTCCCGCATACTTCTGAATATTTCCACAATGACAGTTTGAAACCTTTCGACTGACCATAATTTAACTATGGAATTGACAAATTTGAAAGAGTTTGATAGCCACGTATCTTCGAGTATAGAGGGTGGAATAGAATTACCGATGAGCCACCTGAGTAGTAACCAGTTCAGATGGTCAAAATCAACCGTGTTACTATTTTTGACTTGAGACGGGGCCCTCTTCGATACAGTAGTGATGGGCTGCGGCGATGAGCTGGAGATGGTATCATATCCGGGATGGCGATGACTCAAATGCCTTCCCAAATTCCCTTGACGGAAAAAGAAGGCATACATTAATAAGTATGGCTCCATGCAACAAATAGATGATGACTAATTTGCAACATCTCTCTCTGTCTCCTTAATGTATATAATATGATCAATTTTTCCTGGAAATTAATACTGATCCACTAGGAAATGCAGACAGGGATTACCAGTGGCTGTTGCAATAGAATAACTTTGCTTGCAGAATTTGCAACTTCGACTCTTCCCATCAGGAGCAGTTTCAAAGAACTTGAGATACAACGATGTCATTGACTTTTTTCTTGGTTTTGCTGCAGGAGTTGCATTTCCCTTCTCTGAGGAACCTAGACCACCATTTACTGGGTCGACGACTGCTACTATTTCCATCATGCTTTTGGGTTCCATATCTGCACAAGCCAACAAATACAATCACTACCACACTAATCTTCAATGAAAAATTATGAAGGAACATCCACAAACCTAAAACAACACTTAAGATGTGATGTCTATGAAGTGTGGCCACTGTTCCATTGGTAAAAAATCATTTCTCTTGACCAATATTTTAGTATACAGAGTAAAAACAATTTATAACATATTCGGTAAATTATAACTAAGAAGCTAGAAAATTACTCGAGCTAAGTGGTTCCAGTTGTGTAAAGACAAGAAACTATATAGTATATCTAATAAAGGTCACAGAATAAAGATTTTTGTTTTTATTGACACACAAGACGAACCAAATATATTAAGTAAAATCATTAGAACAGGAATGCTTAGAAATCATTAGAACAGGAATGCTTAGTGCTACCTTAACTATGAATCTGGGAGGGTTTTAAAACCAAGTTATTTTAACATGACATATTAAAGCATACCTTGCTATAAGTCAGTTACAACATTTCTGCGTCGCTTCAGACAAACAAATTAACTCTCATGAAGAGTGATGGACAGATAATAAGATTCATTTCTATGTAGTAGCAGAGTTACTCGCATCCATTACACTTTTACTGCCACTCAGACAATGTAAATTCCCTAACTTTAACTCCAAATTCTGCTTGATAGCATAAACGTGAAGAAAAGAGTTCATTAAATATATTTCCTTTCTAATTTATTCCATTTCCCATTATAAAGATAAATCCCTCCGTCTCTAAAAGATAGGCAGGTTTGTGTGTAAATTTACACACAAACCTGCCTATCTTTTAGAGACGGAGGGAGTAACTAGAGACAAAAAATTATAAAATACACACAAAACATGAAATTAGAGAAAGGTATTCCATGCAAATGGACCATGTCATTAACTTTTGTAAGAACTGACTTTACCAGAGTGAGCTTCCATGGAATCTAAAGATGCAATAATATATCCAAGGGCGGTTATGGACATCTTTAGTACTTGACACAAGGTTCGTATTTGATTCTTGGAAGTCATCAGGGCGGAGCCAGCCCATTGCAAGGGGGTGCACTTGCACCCCCTGCCCAGCTGGCTCCAAAGCCTATTTTAGGCCCTTTAGAAAAAAAATTCCTATATCCAAGCCTATATTTGCAATATTTGTGGGAATTAAATAAATACCCCTCCTTTTCATGGGTCTTCACAAACACCCCTAAGAACTTTATAAATACCCCTAAAGGGTATATTTTAAGTTTTTATGGTATAGTTTTTGGCACATCTAAGATTATATTAAGTCAATTCGGAGGTTGGGTTGACGTTTTCACGCGTCAAGAACATACTAGTTCATTTTCATTATCCAAAAAAGTACTAGTTCATTTTCATTATCCACTTAAAATAACCCCTTAGGGGTATTTGTGAAGTTCTTAGGGGTATTTGTGAAGACCTTGAAAAGGAGGGGTATTTAATTAATGTTCCCATTGCATTTTTGCACCCCCTAAAAAAAATTATGCACCCAATAGCAAATTTTGCACCCCCCATAACAAAATTCTTGGCCCCTGGAAGTCATTATAGGTTTTGTTGCTGTCTTAAAGAACATTTCCTTAATTTTGGGTAGAACAATTAATAGAAGATTCGTGAAACTACAGAATATACAAGTAGACTTAATTTACCGGGAGCGTACTAGAAACTAGTCATCCTATACGCTATAGTTCCATCACCCATCCTTCTAGAAATTGCATTTATCTATGTACTAAATACTGGATCTTCCCATAAGATGAAAAAATAAAAAACAGAAACAATTCTTATAGAGTGCATTCTTCTAGTATTTTTTATTCTTTCTCTATACTTCATCTACTTTTTTCTTTAAATCTGCTCCATATTCAATCTCTGATCATTAATGTCAAGACATTCCCATTCCAGATGGAAAAATATTTTCATATACATCATGCAATCAGGTAACATGCTTGCTAGTAAAGAATGGAGATAGGACTATCACTACCTTTCAAGCTTTTAACATTCCACTCCATTGGCTGCCCAGTTTTTGCTACCAAATGTTCCTGTCTGAAACCAAAAGGATATTATGAGGGAAGAACAGTAAATCCATACAAAATTAAAAAGTAGATTCTAGAATGGTTGCAATGATTACAAACTCTCTATTGAAGTGATCCTTCTGAGAGCCTTTAGGATGTTTCCCGACGAGGTTAATTAGTACATTCAAACCAGCTTCTCTTATTGGCTGAACTTAAAGTTCTAAGGGAACTCTTTATTTTTAGAGTTTGGAAAAACTGAAGACTTCAGCAACTTGTCCACCCTTCAGTAAGTATGACGCCGATGCTTGCCCGTGTCCTATTTTTAGAGTTTTGAGGGGGGCTGGAGCCAGGGTTAGTCAACCCTTGGTTCCGCCCATGCTTGCCCGTATCCCACACTCCTCCAAATGTAACTAAAATTCTAACCCCTTTGAGAATCCTACTTCCATAATGGGTCTTCTTGAGTAGGCTTTTGATGATACAATTCAATTGATCATAAACAGAAGGAACATGTAGAGTTCAGAAACATGTGGCTGCACAAATAACCGTATTCAACACTATTATAGAATCTTCTTGGAGTAAATTAGATTTCTGCCAATGTGCAAAAGTCATGAATATTACTTTTAAGACAGCTTTACACTTTTATCCACATGATTTCCTGCATGTATTAGTTTTTTCTTTATTTTTCCCTTATTCTATAGACAAGTGATATTCATTGACCCAATTTTAATTGTGTACTACAATTCCTAGGAGGGAATGAGACAAAGTCATCTTACACTTCTATCACTTTAATTCGTATCCCTGCTGCACATCTTTCTTCATCCATTTGTTGAAAGGCATCAACCTCAAGATTCTATCTGGTAAAAGCTCCTAAATCATGAAATCCTTGATATCTTACCTCGAATTATTTGCCGAACAATGCATTATCACTACTCACCAATTTAACAATTAATAAAAATACACAGAAAACAAACCTACACCTCCCTCTATATGATAAATTGCGCTCCTTGAGAGGTTACTTCTCAGTCATTTTTAAACAATAAGAATGAAAGTATTGGTCAAGGAAATAATCACTAAGATCTCTGAAAGTTAAGAAGAGAGCTATAGCATAATCAAGATGGTCATGGCCTATCAGCTTTTTTTGCAGAATACAACACAGGGCTTAAACGGAACCGCAAGGTGAGGCAAGGCATTCCCTTAAGGCAGACTCGAGGTGTTGCCTCACAATGCTAAAAGAAAATTGCTAATAAAATCAAGCCAATAGATATCACTTTATAGCGTCACTTTAACATACTAACCTACCTCCCTAAATAAACCACTATTTGTCTTCCCTGCATGCTATGAATAATCTCCGCGTGAAAAGCAAAATAGGAAACAATATATATACTAAGGACAGGTGGTGTTCTCTTATAAGTGGCTATACGAGAGGATACATGCACGACCCGACAGATGATCCCAAGCCCCAAATAACAGTTACTGATATTTTATTTCCTCCTGGAAACCAAATATCTATTTCATTTTAACAATTCATTAAACTTAGGTAGTTATGTAACCAATCACAATTTCAAGAGCTACAGAATGCCCATTAAAATCTTTTGAAGGGTAAAATTTGGTATCACGGCTAGATATTTGTGGAAATTAGATCATACAAATTTCAAAAATCAGATGAAACTCACAGAAATTAAAGAGCCATGATAACAGTTTTTCGTTTCTATATACCTCGGAGGTCATGTAGGCCGGAGCTCAGTTATGACAACCACCTAACCTTCTTCTTCAGTTTAGTTCCTGATGAACATCGAAACACACAGTTACAAAATATTAGTGGTTTTTTAAGCATAAAAGAGACTCGCTGTAGAAAGATGATGAAGAAAAAGGTTACCTTCTCGTCTTTGAAGTGAGACCTCATCCCTGAAGTTCCATCGGAGTTCAGAAGCAATAATTCCACCGAAGAATCGCCGGAGGAGAAGAGGTGAAGAGTTTCAGAGAGAAAAAGGAGATCGGAGCCAAATGGAAGCTGGATCTAAGCCGGATCTGAGCCGAGCGACTTAGATGAGAGAGAGAGCAGAGGAATGAAGGGGGAGAGGGAGAGAGAGAGTCGGACCACAGCCGCGACGCGAGTGAAGCAGAGAGAGGTTTTTCCATTGATCCTTTTTGCACACTTGGTAATAAACGCAAAGTCGACGGCTTGGATCAGGAAAGAGAGAAAGAGCCATTGGCGGTTCCATATGTGTCGGCTGAAAGCAATCAAGTATGCTCGGCTTGGCACTTGTGGACTTCTGAAGCATGGCCTAGTAATTAAAGACCGCGACTCAACACCAAAGCCTAAGCCTAAAGAGCAAGGAGACCGTGTCTAGCGCTTGGATTTTTTTCCCCGGAACAATGAGGAAGATTTTATTTTTGTTAGGGTGAAAGCAAAAATAGATCCAGGGAGAGCAAAAATTACGGTTAACTCACTAATTAGGACTGATTTATTGTATTTGTATGAATCGTACAAAGCTACCCCTAACACTTAACCCTCTGGTCCTCGCTTAACTTTTTTTTTTTGAAAAGTATCCTCGCTTAACTTGTGTTTCAACAAACGATGCTTCCAACATTAGTACCAATACTAAACCTAAAGTTATTTATTCAAACATTTTTCTTTTTCTTTTTCATCAATATAATTCGATGAATATATGTTTTCTTGATCAAATGGTGAATCAGACATAGTTTTGTCCCGTTTGATTTGATTCACCACTACCGATATTTCATGATTACTTTCATTACCCTGCTTTGAACCGAAGTCTTTTGTGTTTATGAAAGACCATTGAATATGATTGGAGCTGTGACTGATATCACCAAAAATAAATTAAAGAAAAAGATCCAAAAAAAAAAAGGGTTGAAAATTGTTTATAATAACAGACAAACAAATCTTTGATTGCTTGTGTTTTCACAATTATTTTCATAATTAAATGAAGAAACAAAATATTGAAGAAGTATTTCTGCGATTACAGTTGCAAGAACAACATTTGTCGCACCAATGGAATTTGCAACGATTGGAACGGGTATGGGACAAGGTTAACTTTGTCAAACTCGTACAAATCTATTAAATCAGTCCATGTGATTGAGAGAAATAACAGTTTTTGCACTTCGCAATTTTTTTTTTTGCTCTCCCTCTGACACATATATAAGAAAAGTTGCCTCTGTCTGGAGACAGATCCACCGTCCAAAAGAGGTGAGACAAATCCGGACGTCCATTATATATGTATGCGGTTAAGATTTTATTATTTTGGACGCCCAACATTATGTCGCGGCCCGAAAAAGGCACATACTTACATGTTGAACTTTGAAACTTTAGAAGTAAAAACCACAATCATCAATTAGCCACCACTTCCTTGCCGATCAAAGGGTAAAAAACTGCAAACTAATAACCTTAGCAGAGAAACTTTCCCAATATTAGAAAACGTTGCCTCTGTCTGGAGACAGATCCACCGTCCAAAAGAGGTGAGATAAATCCGGACGTCCATTATATACGTATGCGGTTAAGATTTTATTATTTTGGACGTCCGATATTATGCCGCAGCCCGAAAAAGGCACCTACTTACATGTTGAACTTTGATACTTTAAAAGTAAAAACCACAATCATCAATTGTGCACCACTTCCTTGCCGATCAAAGGATCAAAAACTGCGAACTAATAACCTTAACAGAGAAACTTTCCTAATTTTTACTACTTTATTACCGGTCGTCTAATATTTAAGTTTCCTGAATAAAAAATAAACTTAATTACAGATTTAGTTAGATTTCCTGATCATGAATACAAGCTGGGTTAAAAATTTCCCCTTGATGGTAACCCAACGAAACTTCTTTAAGTTAAAACTCTTTGATTCGAATTCCTACTAATCGATATTCTTAACTTTTACAGAACGAGATGTTGTTGGCATTGAATCTGGTGTTCAGCAGAGGAGACTAAAAAGTGTTGAGAGTTTACATAAAAAGAAGAGTATGATATATGGGTATTTCTCGAATTCGAATTGGCAGCGAGATTAGGGGAACCTCTTGGCACTTTTCTCGCTTTTATTCTAATCCCCATGTGAACTCTTAGACTCTCAGGTGTAGCTATTGTGTTTTGATTTCACTATTTATGCAAGGCAAGTGTTGCGCTCCATAAAGATAAGTATCTCGCTTCCAATTAAAATCTTGAATTTTAGCATCAACACATTAGATGGTTTTTAGCAAAAGATGACAGTCATTTACCCTGTTATTGATGGTGGATTTTCAGCAAGGGCTAAAATCGTAAAATCATGATACTGCATGTTTCTGACCCGACTTCAGGAACGCATGTGACGATTCATATTTTATGATCCGTGAACCGTTTCACGATCTCTGACTGAGTGAGATTTCCTCTCATAGCCATGATGAATATGTTTCTTGAAAGGCATCCCAGCTGAGCGTTCGATGCTGCACATTTCATCATGACATCTATGTAGAATCAAATGATTGGGCGGTTCTCTAGACATAATTGTTTATTAGAGAGCTTAACGCCTTCGGGACGTCACGTTGCTCGCTGTTCCCTCACTACATAGAGACCCACCTCTACATAGAATAATGATTGGGCGGTTCTCTAGACATAATTGTTTGTTATAGAGTTTAACGCCTTCAGGACGTCACGCCGCTCATTGTTCCCTGACTATGTAGAGAGACCGTGTATAGATTTAGGAGGTTCTCTACACATAATTGTTTGTTAAAGGGCTGAACGCCCTCAAGACGTCAACGCTGCACGTTGTTCCCTAACTATACACCCTCAAAACGAGTATGATGCTTCCATTATCTCATATCTCGATTCTGCAATAGATTAATTCTAGCGTGACATTCACCGACTGAATTCCTATAAAGTAATCTATTTGATCTCATTACTCCGTTCCATGGCTGATCCCCGGCTGATTCCATGGATTAGTAATAGATAAGCATTTTATCTCATTACTCCGTTCCCTGAATTCCCCGACTGGATTTAATAGATTAGTAATAGGTACTCAACTCATTTTATTACTCCGTTTCATGAATCATTCCCAGCTGAATTTCATGAATTAGTAATAAATATTCAACAACCGGGCGTCTGAGCCACCGTCGAGTAAGTCCCGAGAAAATGGTGCAAGGGTACTTGACAATAATGCACGAACGAGCACCTGAACGTACGAACGAACGATCAAAAACATGGACAAACTGATAGGTGTTGTAAAATACCTAATTTTATATCTAGTATTTATGCTTTCTTTGTTATGTTTTCGTGTGAATTATGTGTCTTATGTTTGATTTTGAGTTATTAGGTACTTTGAAGTCATTCGAGCAAAAAGAAGCGGAACTTCTTGGATTTCTTTTCATCATGTTGACGAGAACGGAAAGGCGAAGCCATAGGCGAAAGAAGGAGGTCACTCCAACATCATATGCGAAAATTATGAGTAAAAGCATCGATGAAGCTTGTCAATTCCCTAAAACTGACAGTTGAAAGGATTGCTTAGGTGGCCCTTATCCAATTATGATAGGGTGTAGAATAAACCTTATTTATTATCTATTGGTTATGCTTTCTTTGCTATTTTTCTTGTAAATTACGTATTTTACGTGTGTTTTGAGTTTTATAGCTACTTTGGAGTCGCACGGAGGAAAAGAAGAAGGAGCCGCTCAATTTGAGCTGAAAGTGCAAAAAGGATATTTCACAAGTGATCACTGTTGGGAGCCTGGACACGGTTAAAGGGTGGCTAGTTTTGTTTTAAATGGAAATGTTAAAGGCACCCATGAAGTTATTCAGGGCACCCATATAGGGTGGATCGTAAGTAGCAGTGGGGTGTACCATCTAACCCCAAATCCAAATTAACCCTAGAATCGAGAGAGATGTTTTCTCTCGTTCATCTCATTCACCTGAAATTGAGAAAGTTAAACAGCAGAGCTGCTATTATTGCCGAGACCAAATCTGAGCGATTAAAGGATGAATCAGAAAGGGGTTTTGATTTTGAGCACAAAGATTGAAGTATTGCAGTTGCAGAAATGAAGCAGATGAATAAATAGAGATTTGGGTAAAGATTTTGATTCAGTTATAGAAGGAATTGAAGCTGGAATTGAAATGGGTTTTCCTCGATTTAGAGTTACAGTGAGGAATAGCTAGTTGCTGCCGTGAAATGGGTTCGATCTGAGAATGGAATTGAAAGAATATGTTAGTCGCTGTTGTGGTGGATTGAGACGAAGATACAAGGGAATCTGTTTGAAGAACAAGATGTTCATAGATCAAATGGAGGAGAAATCGACAAGGTCTGATGCTGCAACCGATAGAGAAGAAGTTAGGGTTTGTTGTCTCTGTAAAACAGATGAAGAATTTGTATTTACTGCTGTGGGAAATTGGTGGTGGAATTAATGGATTCAAGAGTGACAGCAGACAGAGATGAAGAAGATTGCTATCGAAATTGGGGTTAGAATTTGAATACAAAAGCAACATGGATCCTGGATATAAAGGGTTTACCAGATTGGGTGTTTGGCACCGAGAATGTTGTTCTGTTGTTGGCTGAGAAGGAAAAGAAAAATTAGAAAATGGGTTTTAGGCTGAACTCAGGGCGATAGAGATGGTAGCGAAATGGATTTGTGTTGTTGATGTTACAAGAAGAGATTGAATGAAGAGGTTAAGCTGCAATGAGTTGCGAAAAGATCTTTGTTGAACCTGTGGAGTTGTGTGTTGAGCATGAGGTTGTAGTTACATGGATTGATTGCCGGTGACTTACACAGGGAAGGGAAAGATTGCAGGATTGAGATATGGTGGTTGTTGTGAAGCTGCCGTCAAATTGAAGAAAAGAAGAGGAATCATAGATGAGTGTTTGGTTGCAGTTCAAATGGATGAACTGGTGGTGTTGCTGTGTGTTGAATAGACTGAAATGGGAACCACAGTCAAGGGAGCAATTGCTGGTGATTTGCCAGGGATTTAACTGAAGTGCAGTTATGGCTTGGGAAGGAGCTGATAGTTTTACACAGCTAAAGTTTATGTAACAGACAAGTTTATGTTGCGAGAGACATTGCAGGCGCAGGCAATGGCATTGCAGGTGGTGCAGTCAGATAGTCAGGAAATGGAATGGCAGTGATTGGTCCGAGCTGGTATTGCAGGCAAATGAAAGTCTGGCAGCGAACTGGAATTGCAGCAGCAGAATGGTGATGAACAATGCAGGCAATGGAATTGCAGGTGGTGCAGCTAGGAGCCATGGTTGTGGCTAACTAGTGATATGCAGGATGGGACTGTAATGGAGAGGCTTGAGTCGGTCTTTGGGAAGATACGGGCGGCAAGAGTCAGCGAGAGTTCCGATGTTGATGCTTGACCAAGTTAATGCGGTGATAGTTGGAGTTGGAATGCGATTGCTGGTGGTGGTTTTGCGGAGTCAAGAACAGGTCGAATCTGGTGATGAATGAATGATTGTGTATGAACCTGCAGATTAACGGTGGTTTGAGAAGTTGAGCAAAGAAGAAGGTTGGTTCTTTTGTGGAGTGAAATTACAAGGAAAGTTGGTGGTTGACTTGAGACAAGAAGGTGCAGGTAGAGTAGTGTGTTTTGCGGTAGTAGTTGTTCTTTGCGATGGGCGGTGGATGTGTTGATCTGTGATGAGATAAAGCGGCAATGGATTGGCTTTGTGCCGAGATTGTAAAGTTGGAGCTCTTTGTTGATGCTATTGAGCTCATAGAGGAGCTGATTGGAGAGCCAAAGTCTTGGAGGTTTGATATTTGATTGAAATTACGACGAGGAATTGGTAGGATGGTAATGCGGCAATAAGATCGGTAAATGAAGAACACAGAATTGAGATGATGGTACTACTGATTGCGATTAGGTAGGGAGAAGAGAAAGGACTAGTTAGTAAAGCTGCAGAAATGGGTTGTGAAGGTACTGGTGGTAAGTAGATGTGTGGAGTTGCAGCTGTGAAGAAATGCATAAATGAAGGCTTAGAAGGAATGGTGCGCAATCATGGCGCATGGCTGAGGCATGGCCTATGCAAACTGCAAATGGCCTAAGCCAAGGCGACTCAGACCCTGACTCGGTACTGACTGAGTTGACTCGACCGATTGTCCTGACTCAGTTGACCCGACCGAGCTGACTCGTTGACCGGTGACCGGGTGGACTTTGCCGGTCACCTGAGCTACTTTCCGGTCACTTCTCCGGCCGATTTCCGGTCATAATACCAGTTTTCCGGCGACGGTTTTTGGGGCATATTTTCTACATGGGTTTTTCTCACATATGGGCTTGGTGGACTTCTATCTATTGGACCTTTGAGACTTGACCTAATTTTGGAAAGCAAAGCTATTTAAAGGAAAGACTTCTACAACTTTTAGCACGTTTTTATTATTCTTGGAAGCTAAGGAGAGAGCCGCTTTTGTTTACGCTACTAGGGCTTGATTTTGTTCATCTTCTTCTTTATTCAATTCATATTTTTGTGATGAACTCCATAGCTATGAGTAGATAAATTCTATATTATTGGTTAAGGATGTAGTCCTATTTCTAAAACTTGTGCTTGAGTTATGTATTAGTTTTCTCTCTTGATTATCGTTTAAATCTCTACTGTTTTTAATAATCACATGATTGATGTATTGTGATAGGACAGATGTTTGGTTAGTTAAGTGGCCAATTAATTGAACTTGCATCCTTGTCCATAGCTATTTTAGGATTTTTCATCGAGCGATAACCCTGAATACAAGTAGCATGATATGATTACGGTTTATAGTGATACACTCTCGTAATCATATGTAGAGTTTGACCATTGTCCGAATTGTTATGCGCAATGTATGAAAATTGCATTGATTAGCCTATTTCCGAAACTTAATGCTCCTAGGAATTGAACTTAATTAGCGCAAGGCGTTAGGTTATTCTTTAGGTAGAATTCGCATACGCAGCTCTAATGTGTGTGTTGGTGAACTTAGGAAATTAATAGATTATCTTGCTCTCTTGATTCTCTAGGCTTTTGATAATAAAAGAGATTAAATTGTAATTCTAATCATATATGCAAGCACATGTCTAAGATTGAAGATGAATTCCTTGACCAATATCTTTCTCTCATTGATTACTTTCTACAAATTACTTTGTTTTTAATTTACTTTTATTGCTTACTTAAAAATCAGAAATCCCCCCAATTGGTTACTTTAAGAAATTGAATACGTAATAACTACAATTGCCTCTCTGTGGAAACAAACTCTTTCTTATCATATACTTTAGGAAAGTGAAATTATTTTTGACGCATACTGACAAATGATCAAATTTTGGCGCCGTTCTTGGGAGGCATACGGCTAGTTATTAAGTTTTTAGTTTCTTATTTTAGTTTTTGCTTTTATCTTTGCTTCTTGTTTTCTTGTCTTGTTTCTCACTTGTTTGCAAGAATTGTTTTTAGGTACCTAATCCCTGGCTTCTAAAGATTGGAATTATCCAAGGTGCGGGATAGCTACTCGAAGAGGCACAATACTCCAACCAAGTCAAGACACAACGAAAGAACAAGAGTTGGAAGTAGAAGAAGAGACTTTCCAGCAAGAAGAAGAATCTTTAGAATAAGAGGTTCCGGGTGAACAAGAACTACCTTTTGAAGAAAAAGAAGAAGCAATGGGTGATGCAAATCGTTCACTCAAGGACTTGGCTTCTCATAGGCTTGATACACAACAGGGGTGTATTCAAACAAACTTTACTTTTGAGATCAAGCCGGGGTTGCTTAGAGAATTACCAAAGTTCCATGGCATGGTGAATGAAGACCCAAACAAGCATCTTATGGACTTCCACACCATTGTCATGGCCATGCTTCCAGCGGATGTTGAGGCGGATGGTGCAATGTTGAAAGTTTTCCGTTTCTCTTTGATGGATAGTGCTAAGGATTGGTTGTACTATTTGCCTCCCGGAAGTGTCACGACATGGAATGGGCTGAAGAAACTCTTTTTAGAGAGATATTTTCCTGCATCAAAGGCTACTCAAATTCGAAAGGAGATTTGTGGGATGAAGCAAAATGTGGGAGAATCCTTAAAGAATATTGGGAACGATACAAGAAATTGGTGGCAAGCTGCCCTCACCACCAATTCAGTGACGCTATGATCATCCAATACTTCTATGAAGGACTCTAATCAAGTGATAGGAATCTTCTTGACGCTGCGGGTGGTGGTGCACTAGTGAGCAAGACGGTGGCACAAGCTAGAGAGTTGATTGAAAACATGGCAGCAAACTCCCAACAGTTCTTGAGTCGTGGTTCGGATGTGCTTCTTAGGAAAATTAATGAAGTGAGCGAGGTCGAGGAACTTCGTCAACAATTGGGTAACATGACAACAATGATGCAACAAGTTGCAGCCGTGGTGATACCAAGTTCCTCTCAATCTTATGAGGACGAGCAAGTTAATGCGGTCTTTCCAAATCAACAAAGACGGTATGATCCCTACTCAAACACTTACAATCCGGGGTGGAGAGATCACCCCAATTTTAGCTATGCCAATAAGCAAGGAGCGGTTCAACAACCTACCTTCAACTATTCAAGTGGATTTCAACCTCAAAAACAACAACAACAATTCCAACCGAGATAACAATTTCATCAACAACAACAACAACCTCAAAATATGGGGTCCAATATGGAAGAGTTGCTGAAATCTTTTATGCAAAGAACGGAGAGTACGATTAAGGATTTGCAAACTCAAGTTGGTTCTATGGCTATTGAATTGAATCAATTGAAGGCACAAAATGGTGGGAAACTCCCTTCTCAACCTATCAACCCAAAAGAGGGTGTCAATGCAATTACGTTGAGAAGTGGTACACAACTTGTGCAACCCGAAGTTACTGATTCGGGCACGGTGGAAACACCAAAGGAACCTGTATTGGAGGAGAAAAATGAGGATTCTCCCCAAACTTCTGAGGTATTGTTGATGGTGGATTTTCATTCAAGGTTAAATTTGTAAAAAACCAGAAAAATCATGCGCTGACATCTTGTAAAAGATAAAGCCATTTATAAGTGTTGGATACTCCCTCACTTAATTCACCAAGAATGGAGCATGTAGCAACAATCCCATTCTGTGAATACATGAAATTCCTCCAGGTTGGAGCATGTGGCAACAATCCCTTCCGTGAATTTCATATCGGCCTTGTATTTCGAGTACTCGTTATCGGTGTGGTATGACGACTCGAGTGTTACTCTTACAGAGTAACACGAACCTCCAAGCACTATAATGAAACCATGTACGAAATACCCGTATGAGCCGATTCTCGGTGTGTTATACTAGCCCGAGCCCTCTCGGTGTGTTATACTAGCCCGATTGAGCCCCTCTCGGTGTGTTATACTAGCCCGATTGAGCATCCAGACTGACCGTATCAGTCCGGATATGATCTGATCGCGGTCATCCGACTCCACAAGCATGATTGGATGGCCCCGGATCAATTCCATCACCCCCAAGCGGTATGGAATACCCACGGCCGACCCGCATGGTCGGCCATTGGCCGTTGCTTGCCAAAAGACGTTCATACCAAGCATTATGGACGGAAAACCCTAAATAAGGGTTTGCGGCATATTACATGTGTCGCAAAATAATCTCAACCATCCATCTTTGCAGGTATAGATGGAGGGTGTAGATGTAGACTCAAAGGGCCCAGAGCATGTCAACACGATCACCGTGGGCCCGCCTACACACTTGACCAATCGGTCAAGACCAACAATGTTTGGTCGTGACAGAATCGTCACCCAAACAAGAAGTGGCGCACGGCTTTTGAAAGCCAAAATTAGGGTTTCAAATCATCACGCGCGTCCATCTTCTCCGGCACAAATGGAGGGTCACAGATTAGATTAAGCAAGGGCCGGTCATACCAGCATGACCACCGTGCGCCCATCTACCTCCTCATGCGAACGGCCAAGGCATCCCATGCCCGGCTAATCCAAAACGCCCGCCCAAACATGCGTGGTTACACTTCCCAAATTGCAAACTGATCTCGACCACTCAACTTCACCGGATGATTTGAATGGCTTAGATCACGTTTTCATGGGATAGTCAGGTATAGGCATGATCACCGGCCTGCCATCTTCCCGTCAAACCCATCGACCAAGACCGACCAAGATGTGTCATCTTGAAACGTGTGCCCGAACTAGGGATCTCGCGCCGGTTTCCAACTCCTTTGCGGCAAGGATTTCTGCCGCAAACCGATCTCAACCACTCCTCTTTGTCGGTCAAATTGAGTGGCCTAGATCACACCTTCATGGGACGGTAAGACATGGACGTGTACACCAGCATGCCATCTACATACACGTCCGGTCGGTCCTCTCCAAAATTCTTCCATTACTTGGTTTCGACCAAGCTGAAGAGTCATGCTTGCGCTCCTCTTCAAAAAAACCTAATATTCATTAACGGTCGCGAGATGAGTGTCTCAAAGATCATCTCATCCGTCCAACTTCACCGACTTGGTTATACAACCACGGTCGGGAGTTATTTGGTTAGTGAGGCGTCATTACCCATCACTTTACCACACCATAACGCGATGCACTGCATAAAATACACATGATACTTCACAAGTATCGACTTTACGAATAACACGGTTATTCAATTCAGCGATTACATGCTATCTTTCGTGGATCCACGATCCACACATTCAGACATCAATCATGTCACAAAGGCGGGGGATACATACTGGGGTATTGGTGCGGCGGTTTACAGCGTGCAGCGTGCAAAACGCCATCACAAGAACGTGTCAGGAAGTCATGGACGGTTAGAGATGAACAGGAGAAGTGGGCAAGACTGGTCGACGCACAACTCCACTATTCCATCACTCCACTTCCTCCACTTCCCACGAGAGACGTGAATGAGGCTCAATGACTTGTATAAATAGGTTCTCCGCCCTATTTCAAACAACAACACAAGTTCAGACGAGACAGAAAACCAAGTGTTAATACAAAAATCGTATTCAAACACCCAGAGCTTGCTTGCATCAACCGCAAGCCTGATCACCTTTCTGTTACAAGTCATAAGCAAGCCAACACCTTCAAAATCTCAACACCTTCTTCGCTTCCTTCCCTAAGATCAACCCCATCTCCTTCACTTTGTGACCGAAACAAGTCTGGAACGGCCATTTCTTGGTTTAGGCCGGACTTGCACAGATTGATCTCTCGAATCTACAAGCACTCACCGCGCAGTGCATTTGTTTAAAGGTTTAAATTCATTCCTCATCCACACCCCAAATTACCAAATTCTGCAGGAGTAGTTTTCACCCATAAACAGGTACCTATTTCTAACTCTAAAAATCCGGTTTCTACTTATGTTCCTCTTTTACCTTTCCCTCGCAGATTTGCAAATTCCAAGAAGGCGGAACTAGAAAAGGAGATTTTCGACATTCTTAAGAAGATCCATGTAAACATACCACTCATAGATGCAATCAAGCAAGTTCCAAAGTATGCAAAGGTGTTGAAGGACTTGTGTACCAATAAACAAAGGCTCAAAGGTAATGAAGTGCTTAGTGTGGGGGAGAATGCTTCGGCAATCTTACAACACAAACTCCCACTTAAGTGCAAGGATCCCGGTAGTTTTGACATTCCCGTCACAATTGGTACTACCACATTTAACAAAGCTATGTTGGACTTAGGTGCATCCGTAAATGTTATGCCTGCATCTATGTATAACTCACTTGATTTAGGTCCTCTTAAAAAGTCTGGAATTGTGTTGCAATTAGCCGATCGTTCTAATGTCTACTCAATTGGTATTGTTGAGGATGTTCTTGTGCAGGTTAATCAATTGGTATTTCCAGCTGACTTTTGCGTGTTAGAGATGGATGAAGGTTCACCAGACTTGTCTCTTCCATTGCTACTTGGGCGTCCCTTCATGAAAACGGCGAGCACCATTATTGATGTGGACAAGGGAACGCTAACTATGGAGTTTGATGGAGAAATAATACTTTTCAACATTTTCGAGACGATGAGATATCCTAGTGATGTCCACTCTTGTTTCTCCATTGATGTGATGGACACATTGGCGCAACAAATGTTTGAGTTGAATGGTGTTGATACTTTGGAAACCGTGCTCACTACACCCATTGATGATGGTTTTGAGTATGGTGATGAGATTAAAGAAACCATTGGTTCTCTTGACTCATTACTATGCTTCTTTACCTTGCAATGATGAAAAACTTGTGCCTTCTATTGTTAAATCTCCAAAGTTAGAATTGAAACCTCTTCCAAGTCACTTAAAGTACTTGTACTTGGGTGACAATGAAGACTTACCCGTGATTGTTTCTAACGAGCTTAATGAATTACAAGAGCTAAAACTTCTAAGGGTGCTAAGGACATACAAGACGGCCATAGGATGGACAATCGCCGATATCAAGGGTATAAGCCCTGCCATTTGTATGCACAAGATCCGTGTGGAGGACGATGCAAAGCCTACAAGGGAAGCGCAACGTCGTTTGAACCCTCCCATGATGGAAGTTGTGAAAAAGGAGATACTCAATCTTTTGGACGTGGGTGTTATTTACCCCATATCCGATAGCAAGTGGGTAAGCCCGGTACAAGTAGTACCAAAGAAATCAGGTGTGACGGTGGTGGAAAATGATAAGAACGAACTTGTCCCAACTCGTGTGCAAACCGGTTGGAGGGTTTGTATTGATTATAGAAAATTGAATGCCACTACTAGAAAAGATCACTTTCCTTTACCATTTATTGATCAAATGCTTGAACGTTTATTTGGACACTCTTACTATTGCTTCCTTGATGGCTATTCGGGTTATAATCAGATTGTGATAGCTTAGGAGGATCAAGAGAAAACCACTTTCACTTGTCCTTTCGGTACTTTTGCTTATAGAAGGATGCCTTTTGGCTTATGCAATGCTCCAGCTACTTTCCAAAGGTGTATGGTAAGTATCTTCTCAGAATATGTTAAAAACATAATCGAAGTGTTCATGGATGACTTTAGTGTCTTTGGTGATTCATTTGACCTTTGCCTGAACAACTTGTCTCTAATCCTTGAACGATGTGTTGAAACAAACCTTGTGCTAAATTGGGAGAAGTGCCATTTCATGGTAACTCATGGCATAGTTTTAGGCCATATAATATCTTCTAAAGGCTTGGAAGTCGATAAATCTAAGATAAACCTTATTCGTGCTTTAAACCCTCCCACTACGGTGAGGGAGATATGCTCTTTTCTTGGTCATGCAGGTTTTTATCGTAGATTCATCAAGGACTTTTCCAAGATAGCATCACCACTTTGTAACTTATTGCAAAAAGATGTGGTTTTTAACTTTGATGAAAGGTGTATGGCGGCATTTAATCGTTTGAAAGAACTTTTGATTTCAGCTCCTATCATTAAACCACCAGATTGGAGCAAGCCCTTTGAGCTTATGTGTGATGCTAGTGATTATGCGGTTGGTGCGGTGCTTGGGCAGCGTGTGGGGAAGATACCTCATGCCATTTATTATGCTTCTAGAACGTTAAATGAGGCCCAACAAAACTACACAACCACTGAAAAAGAGTTGTTAGCCATTGTTTTTGCTTTAGAAAAGTTTCGCTCTTATCTAATTGGTACAAAAGTTGTTGTTTTTCTGATCATGCAGCGCTTAAGTACTTGCTTACAAAGAAAGAGGCGAAACCGAGGCTCATACGATGGATATTACTCTTGCAAGAGTTTGATATTGAGATCAAAGACAAGAAAGGAATTGAGAATACCGTTGCGGATCACTTGAGCCATCTTGTTGTGGACAAGGAGACTATCCCGTTGCGTGAAAGTTTCCCGGATGAGCAACTATTCTCAATTGCCTTTGGAGAACCATGGTACGCTGATATTGTTAATTACTTAGTTTCTAAACAAATCCCAAAGAACTTGTCTCGTGCTGAGAGGGACAAACTTAAGAAGTTAGGAAACCAATACATATGTGATGATCCATACTTATGGAAACATTGTAGTGACCAAGTAATACGTAGGTGTGTTCCCGAATTTGAATTTAATTCTATCTTGTCTTTTTGCCACTCATATGCTTGTGGAGGAAACTTTGGGAGTAAGAGAACCGCTCTCAAGGTACTAGAATGTGGTTTCTTTTGGCCAACTTTGTTTAAGGATGCACATGCATTTTGTACCACATGTGATAGGTGCCAAAGAACAGGCAATCTAGGTGCTCGAAATCAAATGCCACAAACTATTATTCAATTTGTCGAGGTTTTTGATGTATGGGGAATTGATTTTATGGGCCCTTTTGTCAATTCTAGTGGGAATTATTATATCTTGCTTGGTGTGGATTATGTCTCGAAATGGGTGGAAGCTAAGGCCACCCCAACTAATGATTCTAAAGTTGTTTCAGATTTCGTGCAAGCTAATATATTTGCAAGGTTTGGCATTCCAAAGGCTATAATTAGCGATGGAGGTTCACACTTCAAAAACATGTTCTTGCAAACTTTGTTAAGGAAGTACAATGTGTCGCATAGGATTGCAACTCCTTACCATCCACAAACAAATGGACAAGCCGAGGTTTCCAACCGAGAGGTGAAATCCATTCTTGAGAAGACGGTGAATCCAACAAGGAAAGATTGGAGTATGCGACTCAATGATGCTTTGTGGGCGTATATAACCGCATACAAGACACCTATTGGGATGTCTCCTTTTAGGCTTGTTTACGGTAAACCTTGTCACTTACCCGTGGAAATTGAGCATAAGGCATTTTGGGCTATTAAGCAATGCAATATGGAGTTGGATGGTGCTGGAAGGCAAAGAAAGTTGCAACTTCAAGAGTTAGAGGAGATTCGCAATGATGCATTTGAAAGCTCACGGATTTACAAGGAAAAGACGAAAGCATTTCATGATAATATGATTACAAAGAAACAATTTTGCATTGGGCAGAAAGTGCTTTTGTTTAATTCTCGTTTGCAATTATTTCCGGGTAAATTAAGGTCACATTGGATTGGAATTTTTATTGTGACTAATGTGTTTTCTCATGGTGCAGTGGAAATTCGTAGTTTAGCTACAGGAAATGAACTTAAAGTGAATGGACACCGGTTGAAACCATATTATGAGAACTTCTCTTCGGATGTCGTGGAAGGAGTTAATCTTGTGGAAGTACTCCCTCTGGAGGAGTCATAGAAAACAAGGAGATAGTCGGGCTGACGACTTTAAACCAAACGATAAATGGGAGGCAACCCATAGGTTTTGTATCTCTTATCTTTTATTTTCTTTTCTTGTCATGTTTTTACTTTTTCTTATTTCTTGTTACATTATAAGTATTTCCCACCTTGAATTTCTTTGGACGATTCAATTTACATTGAGGACAATGTAAAGTTTAAGTGTGGGGGAGTGGTTAAGTATTTGTATTGTAAATTTTTCATAAATTTTCAATTTTTGTGTGAAATAGTGAATAAAAACCTCCAACTTGTGGTTAGTTTAGAGTCACATAGTATACATGTCGCTAAGATTACATCGAAATTCTCATAAGAGTGACTGAACTTAGAGATGACAGAGAACATGATCGGGTTTCTTACTTGTATGAGAGTTAAAGTTGGATTTAACCATCCCAGTGGCAAATAAGGTGCAGACTGAATTCGGTATTAGAGTAGTGATCCCTTATAGTGGAGACTACCCATGTTACATAATGTGAGGCACCGACCTTCAATTCTTTTTACCTGTCTAAATATGTGCTTTTAGAGTGTGTGTCACCGTACGTAAATTCCGGGCAGAATGGTGAGCTTCCCAACCTCCCACCATAGAAGCACTATTTTGATCTCTTGAGTGCTATTTTGTCAATCATGATGGTGACATCGAATTGCTAACTTACATACCATTTGTAATCTTGTTCGCAGTTAGCACCATCCACTTTATCTCTCTATACACCAACAGGTCCATAGAAACACCATCATCATCAACAAGAGGAGCATCACAAATTCGAAGGAAAGTTGAAGACGTTCAAGGTTTACAAGCAACGGTACAGAAATGGGCAGATTTCAGATTCAAGTAAAGCAACAAGACAAGGAGCAGAATTTTTACAAGTTGAAGACTATTGTACAAGAGCGAAGATTATAAAGATGAGAGTTCGAAAAGTTTATGATATCGAGACATACAAGTTGTGAAGAATCAAGCGGTAAAGTACTTACACCATGGCCTTTGTACTTACATTTTTTATTTTATTTGTATTTTATTTTCTCGTGTCTCGAAAAAAAAAAAGACAAGAGAAAATTTTGTTAGGTTCATTATTAGTTTTATTGTTTTGTTTCGTTTTCATTTTGTCTTTGTTTTATTTTTCTTGTCTCATAAAAAAAAAAAAGATAAAAAAAAAGAGACAAGAAAAAGAGACAAGAAAAATTCAGTGTATCATATTTTGGGTTTGTATAGTTCGTTTTTAGTTTTGTATTCTTTCAATAAAGCCAATGGAAAGAAGGAATATTCATAATGAAGTTTCAAGCAACAAGGAATTAGAGGAAAGAATCACATTGTCAAGATTCTACGAAGTTCAAGAGTTATCTTCAAGAGTTGAAGACCGAAGACGAAGATGAAGACACCGATTGAAGACCGAAGACGTTTCTATGGATGCTGTGAGAGTGGTGCTAGCTGCACGCCGAACAGATAGTGAGGTAAGTAAGCATATTCCCACCTTCGTTAAATGGTTGATTTCCTTTCTTAGAGATCGTCAGAAAAATGGGTTTTCAAAAATGAATAAAAGATGTGGGTTTTCAAAACAATTCGTAGGGTTTGCCTTCCTACCATTCAACATGTCGCAGGATTCTCTCTTCATTCCTACCTGGACACATGTGTGACCCATAAAAGCTGTTTATTATTGAGAGCAACTTTCATAAAACCCTTTCTTGTGAGGCAGAGTCGAGACTTTCGATCACTCCGAACCCGAATTTCTTTCGATAAGGGATGGTTATTTCTCTCTCACCTTTTAAGGATGAGATTGTGTTCATTTATGTGTCTAACTTCTTATGACTAGTGTGCAGAATCTCTATGTCTTCTTAGCGCGTTGGATGCTATCATTACGGAGAACTAGTAAGTTGGAAAAGTAAGTTTTGCGGGTATATCTCTAGTAAACCCTCATGAGACTATAACTCGTCCACTAGGGACACCTAGGGGTTTAAAGGCTTGTTATTTATGCTAAAAGTGACCGTAGCCTCGACGACACGGAGTTGTATGTATGTTTTTAAAATTGTTTTGTTTGATTTGCTTGAGGACTAGCAAAGTCTAAGTGTATGGGAATTTGATAGGTGTAGAATACACCTTATTTATTATCTATTGGTTATGCTTTCTTTGCTATTTTTTCTTGTAAATTACGTATTTTATGTGTGTTTTGAGTTTTATAGCTACTTTGGAGTCACACGGAGGAAAAGAAGAAGGAGCCGCTCAATTTGAGCTGAAAGTGCAAAAAGGATATTTCACAAGTGATCACTGTTGGGAGCCTAGCCACGGTTAAAGGGTGGCAAGTTTTGTTTTAAATGGAAATGTTAAAGGCACCCATGAAGTTATTCGGGGCACCCATATAGGGTGGATCGTATGCAGCAGTGGGGTGTACCATCTAACCCCAAATCCAACTTAACCCTAGAATCGAGAGAGATGTTTTCTCTCGTTCATCTCATTCACCTGAAATTGAGAAAGTTAAGCAACAAAGCTGCTGTTATTGCCGAGACCAAATCTGAGCGATTAAAGGATGAATCGGAAAGGGGTTTTGAGTTTGAGAACAAAGATTGAAGTATTGCAGTTGCAGAAATGAAGCAGATGAATAAATAGAGATTTGGGTAAAGATTTTGATTCAGTTATAGAAGGAATTGAAGCTGAAATTGAAATGGGTTTTCCTCGATTTAGAGTTACAGTGAGGAACATCTAGTTCTTTAAGTGAAATGGGTTCGATACGAGAATGGAATTGAAAGAATATGTTAGTCATTTGTTGTGGTGGATTGAGACGAAGATACAAGGGAATCTGTTTGAAGAACAAGATGTTCATAGATCAAATTGAGGAGAAATCGACAAGGTGCGATCTTGCCAACCGATAGAGAAGAAGTTAGGGTTTGTTGTCTCTGTAAAACAGATGAAGAATTTGTGTTTGCTGCTGTGGGAAATTGGTGGTGGAATTGATGGATTCAAGAGTGACAGCAGACAGAGATGAAGAAGATTGCTATCGAAATAGGTGTTAGAATTTGAATACAAAAGCAACATGGATCCTGGATATAAAGGGTTTATCAGATTGGGTGTTTGGCACCGAGAATGTTGTTCTGTTGTTGGCTGAGAAGGAAAATAAAAATTAGAAAATGGGTTTTAGGCTGAACTCAGGGCGATAGAGATGGTAGCGAAATGGATTTGTGTTGTTGATGTTACAAGAAGAGATTGAATGAAGAGGTTAAGGCTGCAATGAGTTCTTGAAAAGATGTTGTTGAACTTTGTGGAGTTGTTTGTTGAGCATGAGGTTGTAGTTACATGGATTGATTAGGTGACTTACGGGGAAGGGAAAGATTGCAGGATTGAGATATGGTGGTTGTTGTGAAGCTGCCGTCAAATTGAAGAAAAGAAGAGGAATCGTAGATGAGTGTTTGGTTGCAGTTCAGATGGATGAACTGGTGGTGTTGCTGTGTGTTGAATAGACTGAAATGGGGATCACAGTCAAGGGAGCAATTGCTGGTGATTTGCCAGGGATTTAATTGAAGTGCAGTTATGGCTTGGGAAGGAGTTGATAGTTTTACACAGCTAAAGTTTATGTAACAGCCATGTTTATGTTGCGAGAGACATTGCAGGCGCAGGCAATGGCATTGCAGGTGGTGCAGTCAGATAGTCAGGAAATGGAATGGCAGTGATTGGTCTGAGCTGGTATTGCAGGAAAATGAAAGTCTGGCAACGAACTGGAATTGCAGCAGCAGAATTGTGATGAACAATGCAGGCAATGGCATTGCAGGTGGTGCAGCTAGGTTCCATGGTTGTGGCTAACTAGTGATATGCAGGATGGGACTGTAATGGAGAGGCTTGAGTCGGTCTTTGGAAGATAGATACAAAGAGTCAAAAGCGCGAGAGTTACCGATGTTGATCTTTGACCAAGTTAATGCAGTGATAGTAGGAGTTGGAATGCAGTTGCAGCTGGTGGTTTTGCAGGTCAAGAACAGGTCGAATCCTGGTGATGAATGAATGATTGTGTATGAACTGCAGTTAACAGTGGTTTGAAAAGTTGAGCAAAGAAGAAGGTTGGTTGTTGTGGAGTGAAATTACAGGGAAAGTTGGTGGTTGACTGAGACAAGAAGGTGCAGGTAGAGTAGTGTGTTTTGCAGTAGTAGCTGTTGCTGCAATGGGCAGTGACTGTGTTGATGCGCAGTGAGATAAACTGGCAATGGATTGATTGGATTTGTGCCGAGATTGTAAAGTTGGAGCTACTATTGATGCTATTGATCTCATAGAGGAGCTGATTGGAGAGCCAAAGTGCTGGAGGTTTGATATTTGATTGAAATTACAGCAGGGAATTGGTAGGATGGTAATGCGGCAATGGACTGGTAAATGAAGAACACAGAATTGAGATGATGGTACTACAGTTGCAGTTAGCTGGGAGAAGAGAAAGGACTAGTTAGTAAAGCTGCAGAAATGGGTTGTGAAGGTACTGGTGGTAACTAGATGTGTGGAGTTGCAGCTGTGAAGAAATGCATAAATGAAGGCTTAGAAGGAATGGTGCGCAATCATGGCGCATGGCTGAGGCATGGCCTATGCAAACTGCAAATGGCCTAAGCCAAGGCGACTCAGACCCTGACTCGGTACTGACTGAGTTGACTCGACCGATTATCCTGACTCAGTTGACCCGATCGAGCTGACTCGTTGACCGGTGACCGTGTGGACTTTGCCGGTCACCTGAGCTACTTTCCGGTCACTTCTACGGCCGATTTCCAGTTTTCCGACGACAATTTTTGGGGCATATTTTCTACATGGGTTTTTCTCACATATGGGCTTGGTGGACTTCTATCTATTGGACCTTTGAGACTTGACCTAATTTTGGAAAGCAAAGCTATTTAAAGGAAAGACTTCTACAACTTTTAGCACGTTTTTATTATTCTTGGAAGCTAAGGAGAGAGCCGCTTTTGTTTACGCTACTAGGGCTTGATTTTGTTCATCTTCTTCTTTATTAAATTCATATTTTTGTGATGAACTCCATAGCTATGAGTAGATAAATTCTATATTATTGGTTAAGGATGTAGTCCTATTTCTAAAACTTGTGCTTGAGTTATGTATTAGTTTTCTCTCTTGATTATCATTTAAATCTCTACTGTTTTTAATAATCACATGATTGATGTATTGTGATAGGACTAAGATGTTTGGTTAGTTAAGTGGCCAATTAATTGAACTTGCATCCTTGTCCATAGCTATTTTAGGATTTTTCATCGAGCGATAACCCTGAATACAAGTAGCATGATATGATTACTGTTTGTAGTGATACACTCTCGTAATCATATGTAGAGTTTGACCATTGTCCGAATTGTTATGCGCAGTGTATGACAATTGCACTGATTAGCCTATTTCTGAAACTTAATGCTCCTAGGAATTGAACTTAATTAGCACAAGGCGTTAGGTTATTCTTTAGGTAGAATTCACATACACAGCTCTAATGTGTGTGTTGATGAACTTAGGAAATTAATAGATTATCTTGCTCTCTTGATTCTCTAGGCTTTTGATAATAAAAGAGATTAAATTGTAATTCTAATCATATATGCAAGCACATGTCTAAGATTGAAGATGAATTGCTTGACCAATATCTTTCTCTCATTGATTACTTTCTACAAATTACTTTGTTTTTAATTTACTTTTATTGCTTACTTAAAAATCAGAAATCCCCCCAATTGGTTACTTTAAGAAATTGAATACGTAATAACTACAATTGCCTCTCTGTGGAAACAAACTCTTTCTTATCATATACTTTAGGAAAGTGAAATTATTTTTGACGCATACGACAGCGATCAAATTGTTGGTCGCCTATAGTAATTTTGTTCAATACATGCCCCTAAACCTGATCGGGAATTTCATTCTTCATTACAGTCCATCTATATTTCAGAGCTGCGTGAGAGAGTTGGCTGCTTCATTATATTCACAGAAAAGAAGAATGAAATGGGAGAAATCTAGAGAAATTGAAGCTGAAATAGAGTCCGAATTAATAGGAATCTGTTGCTGCTGATTTTCATGGGAATGAGATCGAGAAAAGGGAGGAATTGATGTTTCTATGGTGTTACAAATTGATGAACAAAGATGGGTTTGATGTTGGAAGATGAATGGGAAGGTTTATAAGAAAGAATTGAAGCTAGGGTTTGAGCAGAATTTGAGGATTATTGTCATAAACTGAGAAGTTGGGTTCTGGTGGATTTGGATTTAGTCGAGAATTGAGATGTTAGGGTTTGAATGGAGAGAATGATTGTTGCTTCTGGAATTCGAATTACAGGGTATGAAGAAGAACTGTTAATGCTGAAGAGTTGGAATGGGTTGTTGTTGGAATTGGAATACAACGAGAACAAGGACGAACTCAGGGAAGAAATTGATATTCATGGAGCAAGTTCAGTTAACTGGGACAATGTTTGTGAATTGCAGAATAGTTGCGACTGCACAATGGACTTGAATGGTGCTGATATGAAATCGCGGGGTGTGTTGAATGGATGTTCTAGATGTATGTTAGGACATGTCTGAGTTGAAGATAATGTTGCTAACGGTGACGGAGACTGAAGCTAGAAACTGAGATGGAGTGGTGGTGGTTATGAGCTGCAGTTGAAGGCACTGGTGATGGAGCATATGAAGAGCTTAAAGGGAATTGGAAGAACTGTGAATGTATGAAGTACAGGTGATGGCAGTGATTGCAGGTCAGCTGAATGAGTTGGCGTTGCTGCAATGTAGAGAAGGAATGAAGCTGGTGATATGTTGTTGCTGCAGAAAATGTGCAAGAAGTCGAGCTGAATTTGTAGAGAAGCTGATGTTGTAAGCAGTGATAAATGGGTTTGTGTCAAGGTTGCAGGCTATACTTAGAAGCTGCGATTCAAGTAGTGGTACTGGACTGGGAATGGTTGCAGGGAAGCTGCAGTGGAGTAGATGGGGAAAAAGCCAACAATTGAGTTGAAATTTGTCGTTGGTCTAGAATTAATACCTTACAGTGAATGGGAAGAATGAACGCTTGAAAGTGTAGATGAATGCTAGGGAAATAATGTGCAGTTTTGTGCAACTGATGGAATTACAGGCTTCGCCTTTGGCCTGGGATTGTGCTGAGGTTATAAATGAGCTGCAGCTGGTTACAAAGCTATTGCAGGGAGCTTGGACTGAAGTGAGATAGATGGTGATTGTGCTAGGAACGTGGGTAAATGGTTGCAGGAAGTGGATGTAGCTGAAGTTGCATACAATTCTCTTAGCTGTGAGATAAAGAAGATGCATCGCAGAGCTGAGATGGACTCGCAGAATGGTCGAGGCGCTATGAAGTCTGATGAGTTATGAAGTCAGATGGATTTGGTTGAGTTTGATGGGTCTGTAATTCAGACTTGGATGGAGCTGTTGGTGTTGAGTGGTTGATCATGGGATTGCAGAAGTTGCAGTGAGGCCATGGAAGATTGCAAGTCTGAATTGAGTGGTGCAGTTGAAGAAACTAAGTTTCTAATGGGTTCTGGTGACAACAGTAAGAGGAGCTAATATGTGCAGCTAGTGCTGAGATGCTGCCATGAATGTGTGGGTTGCGAGAGGACTTTGCATCTAATGAAGAGAAGAAGCTACAGTTGCTTGCGAGAGAATGAATGAAGCTCTGTAGGCGAATGGGAAAATGAAATTGAATGACTTAGATGTATGCTAGGACTGTGCAGAGGTGAAGAATGAATTTTGGCCGGGAAACTACACAAAAACAACCATAACTCGGATGGGTTTCGATTCAAGCGAGTTAACCCGCTAATTCAGGTGAGCTGACTCAAATGGACTTGTTTTGACTGGGCTTCACTTGTGGGCTCAACTTCACGGCCAGACTTGGGTAAGTTGTGGCAACAGATTGGAAGGAGATTGTGTGCAAGGGATTTTTACTACTGACACCTATAAAAGAGAAAAGTCTTCTCATTCTAGATCTTATCTTTTCTTCTACTTTTGTTCTAGGGTTTAGAAACATGAGTTTTCTCTTTATTCTTGTTATGAACTCCATTGACATGAGTAGTTAATCTTATTATTGGTTATGGATTAATTTGATTTCACAAAGCATGCTTCTTTTATTAATAGATTAGTTTTGTCTCATAATTATCGATCATGATTCACTATATATATCGCCATGTATGATTTGAATATTTGTTTAGTTGAGTGGCCAATTGATTGAACTCGTATTCATATCTATAGCTAGTTTAGGGTGTTTCATACGTAAAAGTGATGCATCTTGAATACAAGTAGCATAAATATGGTTATTGCTTGTAGTGATATATCCTAATAATCATATGTGAACCATGACCTTTGTTAAATTGAATTAGTGCGTTTTCCACGTTCGATTGCTTTGATTGGCCTGATTTCATAGAACTTAATGCATCTAGGGAATTAAACTTGATTAGTGCTTTTACACGTTAGGTTGTTCTCTTAGATAGAACTCATACTTGCATCTTTTAATGTGTTTGTTGATGACAAGAGGGAATTAGCGGGATATTCTTGCGATCAAGGTATCCTAGGGCCTTTGATAATGAGAGATTAAATATCAATTCTAGTTATTAAGACAAGAACATGTTTGTGACTGAAAATGAAATCCTTAACCAATATCTTTATATTATTGATTTGCTTGTTTATTTCTTTATTTGCTTTTATTTTACTTTTAATTTATAAAAATCAGAAAAATCCCCCCTTTGTTTATATAAGAAATCGAAACAAACGACAACCTAGACCTCTCTGTGGGAACGAACTCTTTCTTACCACGTACTTCATTTATATTAGTAGAGTGAGAAAGTGAAATTATATTTGCTCGGCTGACAACCGATCACAAAGGAGCAACTTATGGAGGAAAACAATATCGATAAAATTAGCAAGAGGCATGGGACCGGGCCCACCGGCCGGCCGGCCATGCTGCCGTGGCCGATCCCCCTCTCCATTATTTTATTTTATTTTAATTTATTTCCCTCATCTCACAGAGACTCCTTCATTTGAGCAAACTCCCTCATTTGATCGAAACTCCCTCGTTTGAGCGAAACTCTTAGTTTTCCATACTTTCATCGAACAAAATAGGGAAAGGTGTCACGGGACCGGGCCACCTAGCCGGCTGACCATGCCCTGGACGTGGCCAGTCCCACACCTTACAATCCCTTATTTTCTCATATTATTATTTCCATCATCTCATGGAACTCCATCGTTTGAGCGAAAAACCCCAGTTTTTCAATATTTTCTCAAATATTGCTCAAACCATGGAAAAGTCAAATGGTCACTATTATTTTAATATTCTCAAAATATCGGTCGCACGAGCGAAGTTCTGCTCGCTCATTCGAGCAAAATTGAGAGTTTCCATCAAGATCAACCTCTTCTGAAAACCCAAAATATTGCTCAAACTCTCACCAGAAAATACCAAAACTCTCACGACTGACACGGACAATATGGTGACATGGGCATGCTGCCTTGACCGACCAAGTCCGGCCCTAAGGCTTACAATGAACCGGTCCCACACATCTTCATAATTTTGACCTAATTTGTTATCAATTGCTCATATTGGGTCCAAACTCTTTCCAACCAACTCGGGGCTCACTCGAACAACCGTCAGCTGGTCTCACAGCCACCAAGGGCCGGTTCCATACCCTCTTGGTCGGTCCCTCATCTCTCCATAACTAGGTTTTATTATCTAACGCTCACACGAGCACTATTCTAATAAATGATTAAACCAATGTTTGATCATTCTTTCACCAATCGGTCAACAAAGGACTTTGGTGCACGCTCACTCGAGCAAAATTTGGCCGGTTGTTAGCCGACACAAATATAATTACACTTTCTTACTGCTCAAAATATATAATGAAGCAAGGGCAAGAAAGGATCGTTCCCACAGAGAGGTCTTGGTTGTCAAATTGTTTCGGTTCCCTATAAATAACACCGGGGGTTTTGTGATTTTTATAAAATTAAAACTAAATAAAAGCAAACAATAAAGGTAAACACGCAAATCAAGAATGAGAAAGTATTGGTCATGGATTTCGTCTTCAATCACAACATGTTTTCAACACAATAACTAGAATTGATATTTTAATCTCAACTTTTATCAAAGGCCCTAGAATACCTTGATCGCAAGAATATCCCGCTAATCTCCTCTTGTCATCAACAAACACATTAAAAGATGCGAATATGAATTCTATCTAAAAGAACAACCTAACGTGTAAAAGCACTAATCAAGTTTAATTCCCTAGATGCATTAGGTTCTATGAAATCAGGCCAATCAAAGCAATCGAACGTGTAAAAGCACTAATCCGATTTAACAAAGGTTATGGTTCACATATGTGGTAGGCTGGTAAATATGTTTTGCCTACGTTTAAACTGCAAGTGCACAGTGCCTATTGGAGGCAGGGCAAGTACAGGTCGAATCCACAGGGAAATGGAGTTGCTGTAGAGTTGATCTTAGGCTTTACAAAACTGATTTTCTAGAGAAGTAATACAAATGTGAGTTGTTGGGTGTCGATACGACTAGTTGAAGTTGTTGTGACTCTAAATTAAGGCAACAAATGAACAAAAGATGTTGTAACATATGGTTGAGTGGCACTAGGGTGATTGAATTCACTCTCTAATCCTATGCTAAGGTAATGTAAATTATCACTTTGTTCTTATGCCTTCCCTTGAAGGCCTTAGATGAAGAATTGTATAACTAAATCCCCTTACTTACTCCTAGTATCAATGGTCTTCTTACAGTACCATTGATCACAAGCAAATTTAGTTCTCTAGCTAACTATTTTCCTAAACATTACACACAATAAGAACAAGCTGAGAATTTAATTAATTTCACATTAGATAAGAGAGTTTCATCTGCACCCTAGCAGAGTGATTTAGAACATCATGCAAAGCTAAAACAAAAAATAAATTAAGTTTATAAAACAAAACCCTAAAATTGATTGTTTTCTCTCACATGAGGAACATCTCAATTTATACCTCCCAATCACTCGAGCAGGAAATTAAACAAAAACCCAAACCACTTTCCTCTACTAATTCGTCTCTGACTCCATTGATTTGATGTTAGAGAAAACCCTAGAATTCCAACTATCTCAACCCTAGCTTCTAGGATATGGAAGAAGCTAAAGGTGAGATGGGTAGAACTAGGGATGGGGGAGCATGCGGCTACTGGTATGGTTGGTGCTGGTGTCAGGGTAAGGAGATGGTGGAGGTGGTGAGGTGGTCTGCAACTGGTATGGTCGGGGGAAGGGGAAGAGAATGGGTTTTCTCTGATTTTGTCGGGGGAGAAGAAAGAGAAGATGAAGATGAGAAATGGGGAGGGGCGTGTTTGGTTCGATGGGTGTAGGTGTAGGCGGCTTGGGTGTGAGGCAGGAACATCGAGAGATGATGTGACGGATGCAGCGACCGTTGGATGCGGCGATCTCTGATGCGTGGGCCGATGCGACCGTCGGATGTGGAAGGGGCAGATCTGGCGGCTCAGGATACGTTGGGCTTTGGATCCGGGTTATGGGCCTTGTAAATGGGTTGCTACTTGTTGAGTTGCAACTGATGCGCGCGCGGGCTTTGGCTTTCTGCTCCGTAGACGCTCGTCTCCAATTTTCTGCTCTTTTGGCTCCTTAGTTTCTCCGAGCTTTATTTACTACCTAAAAACACAAAATTAATTAGTACAAATATTTATTCTTGAAAACAAAGAAAATACGAGAATGGGATAATATCTCGATTTCGAGCACAAAAGATGAGTTAAATGCCAATAAAAAGGTGTAGAAATATGCAATATTTGGCACTCATCAAATACCCCCAAACCTGAATTTTACTTGTCCTCAAGTGAAACAGAAATTAAGAAATCCTAACTATACCACTGTCGCTGGTCTCTCGAATGCATTTAGCGTATGCACTAAGCCTTTAAACCCCTAGGTGTCCCTAGTGGACGAGTTGTAGTCTCGTGAGGTTTTACCAGAGGTGTACCCACAAAACCTTCTCCAACTTCAGAGCGTAAAAGAGTCTCAAGCATCCAAGGAGCTATGAGGACATAGAGTTTCTGCATGCTAGTAACACGAAGTTAAAACTACCAAAGAACGCCTTCTCATCCTTAAGAGTTGAGCGAGAAGTAACCATACCATATGAAAGAATTCGGGTTCGAGAGTGATCACAAGCCTCGACTTCTGCCTCACCAATAGGGTTTTATGATAATTGCACTCAAAAAGACCGCTTTTTTAGTCTCTCATGTGTGCAGACAGGAATAAAGAGAGAAATCCTGCACACGTTGAAGGTGAGAAGGATAACCTTCCGAAATTATTTCTGGAGACTCCACAGAGTTGTGGACAAAAAGAATCTTTTTCTGATGATCTCTAAGAAAGGAAATCAACCATTAGCAAGGATGGGAGTACTCACTTACCTTCTCACCCGATCGGCAATTAATATCACTCTCTCCTAGCATCCATAGAAATGTCTTCAATCTTCGGTCTTCGGTCTTCAACTGCTGATGATGAACTTCTGAACTTCACAAAAACTTGACAAACATTTTTGTTTCAATTTTTGTTTTTTTGTTTTTTTTTTGTTTTTTTAAGACATAAAACATAACAGTAAAACAATAAAACTCAATTTTACACAACTTGTATTGTCTTGATTTCATAAACTTCACTAATTCTCATCTTATTTTCTTTTCTTTTCTTTGTTGCATGTGAACCTTGGACTATTTCAACTTTTCTTCAAATATTCTGATGATGCTCCGCTTGCTGACGATGATGTGTTTCTATGAATCTGTTGATGTTGTTGAGAGGGAGAGAGTGATGCTAACTGCAAATCGAACTACAAGAAGGAGTTTTCATCTTTAAACGTCACCATCATGATTGACAAAATTAGCACTCAAGAGATCAAAAATAGTGCTGAAAGTGGTGCGAAGTTGGGTAGCTCACCATTCCTACCCGGAATTGACGTACGGTGACACACACTCTAACAGATTTTTTAGAAAGTCATAAAAATTGAAGGTTGGTGCCTCGCTTGATGTAAAAATGGGTAGTCTCCACTATGGGTGATCACAATTCTACTACCGAATATCTATACAGCACCTAATTCGCCCTCCGGCATGGTTAAATCCAACTTTAACGCTCTCATCAACTAAGAAACCTGATTGTGTTCTCCAGTACTTCCAAGTTCTGTTATTTCGGTCAGACTCTCTATGTAAACATAGCTAGAAGCATGCTAGTGACTCTAAGATCTCTAAAAGTTGGAGGTTTTTATGTACATATTTACAAAGAGTTTTGAATTTTTGATTGATTTTTTTTTTTTTTTTTTTTTTTTTTTAAATAAAAGACTAAAAACTCTATATGCAAATGCAATGCACCCCCAAACCTAAATCAAACATTGTCCTCAATGTGTCAACAGATAATAAGAATTCAAAAAGTCACATACCAAGAGAACTATGTTGAGTAGAGAAAAGGGAAGAGATTACCGGATGTTGGCGAAAGCAAGATTAGAGCTTCATTAGTCAAGGCTAGAATCCAACATTCTCAGCTGAGATCATATTGGATTAGCACAATATATACACAAGAAGACTCTACTGATTCAAGATGGAAGATTTTAACAAGACCTACTGGATTATATACAAGAAAAATTCACCATACACCAACAATCTAAAGAGTTGAGGATCAACCCAAGAGAAGATATGCATAAACATCAACAGCCTTACACAAATATAACATGAGAGTGTAAGTAAGATTGCATATGTGAACGATGTTCCCCCAAACCTAAACTTGTCAACAGATGTGTTTTTGAGCACAAAATCTTGCATTTTTAGAGGCAGATCATGCACAAGGTCTAGTTCAAAATGAGTTTTGTTAAGAATAGGCAGATATACACATTTCAACTGTGGCTCCTTAAAGGTGTTATACTTTGATGCAAAATAGTCCAAGAGGACTTGGGAAGCAAAAAGTTCTAGACCTAGATTAGGAACTCTCAGAATAGTTGGTTTAGGTGCAAGACCCTCAGATTGTGACATAGGCAGGCAGTTGGGCATGTCTAAGTTGTTCACATGTGTGAGATCAAGAGTACCATTATTACTCACATCAATATCCCCCAAGTCATCTACAAGTATTGTAACATGCTCATGTTCACAAAACATGTCGACAAGCCCTAGTCCATAATCATCATCTACAACTTCAGTTTCATGCATAGGGAGATCACAAGAAACTTCACACTGTGACCTAGGCCAAGAATTAAACACATTAATTACATGCATTGAATCATCTGTGTCAACAGATAATTCATCTATCCCTAGGTCAGATGCAAGTTGTACATCATGCTCACTTTTACAGAACAATTGTTCAAACCCCAATTCAGCATCACATGTATGCATGGATTGAATATTAGAAGAAGCATCATTCATAAGGTTCACAGTAGAGAAGCTTAATGTCTCTGAACCCAAAGGTTCCACCATATTTTCAGCATACACATGCTCTTCTAACATATCATATTCATCATCATCATCATAACAAAAATGCATTTCCCTATTCAAAATTGTAGCATTTCTAGTGCACTCATTTACCTCTAGATTAGGTTCATTTTCAACGTCAGTTGCATGAGTAGGAATAGAAACACTATTTTCAAAATTTATTTTATTAGGGACAACAAACATCCTATCATGAGATTCCTTCCATTCTTCACTTTGTAATTGAATCATGTTCATTTTTAATATCATGTTGAGATGTTCAATGGAAGGAGAGTCTTTACTAGTGGGTATGCACGCTTCATAGGGATATTCAGTACATGGCTGTGCACAAGGGTCACTAGCAAAGGGGAATTCAGACATGTTGTTATATGGATGATCATGCAATGCTTGTAATTCAAACCTAGCATTGTTTTGCTCTATGAGCATGAGATTTTCTTCCACAGATTGCATACAAGAGGTCGGGGGAGTATAAAATTGTTCAACTCCCCACTGTGGTGAATCATACATGTGTGAATAGTTATTAGGGTCCATGTGTTGATGCTCAGGACTATGAAAATGTCCATAACAATCCCTATAACTAGTGACATCATGGTCTGTGGGGGGTTCGTAACATGAATCATGCCCGTAAGCAAGTTCTCTGATGGATTTATGTGATGATTCTTCATCTCTACTGTCAGTCCAAAATCTTATCATGCCAGGCAATCAATTTGGCCACAAAAAGAAACAATCATAGCATAACACACATCAAGCATGTTAACACTCATACATCCAATCGCTTTCAACACAGAGAAGCACAAATTACACAAGTGACACACCAATTCAAGCACACAGGAGTGCTTGGTGTTGCTGTTTATGCGCAGCCCAGTTTATGCACAGCCCAGCTGTTGTGGGTTCCAGCCCAGTTTATGTGGGCTTCAGTTTGTTGCACAACCCAGTTTATGTGGGCTTCAGCTAGTGCACAGATTGGCAAGTTCACACAACACAGGTCTAAGTGCAGCTCAGCTTATGCACTGGTTATGTGCATAGAGCAATACAGCTATATGCACAGCACAGAGAACACAAACTCACAAAAATGACACCCAATTTCTAGCACACAGGGGTGCTGGATGTTGTTGCTTAAGGGATACACAGCACTGGCAGTGCACAGTGCAGGTAATGTGCAGCACATCACAGCTTATGCACAGCCCAGATTGTTAGCAGGTGCACAAGAAAATCAAAAAATTGTATGAGGTGCACATGGTTATGGGATGTGCTCACTCAAGGTGAAGCATGTGCTGGGTTTGTGCGTGGCATACAACAAATGAGATGCTAATGCACACTCAGACACTCAACATTCACTCCAATAGCACAGGATCATACACAGATTACAGATATTGTTGCACAGATATGCAAGGTCAACAGGATATATCATTCACAGATTACATTCATCACAGATATTTGCATAACAGTTCAAAGCATCATAAGTTCACAGATGTTGAAAATAAACAACAAAGGAACGATGCCAGCAGGGGTATGAGTATGCTTTCAAGAGTTGCAGGGCAGAAAGTTCAGCATATGACCTAGCACTTAACAAGTGAAAATGATAGCAGGTGAAGATGAATTAGCCACTGGCAGATTATAGTTCATACAAGGTCTGTCAACAACTTGGCTCAACAGCTCACACAAGAGTGTAGATGGCTCAACAGGGTCAGTTGCATCAACTCACTCAGTTGACTTCACTTGGGCTCTCAGCTAACTTGGCTATCCAAGTTACAACTCAAGCTCAACATCTACAGGGGCTGGAGCTGAACACAGGGCAGATGGAAGCTAATGGGTTAAAGTGAGAAGGCAACTAGTTCAGTTGACTCCACTTTTCACAGGCTACGCTCAGGTTACACACAAGCACATGTTTTAAGTATGGAGCAACACTTGGGAAGGCACAAATTAAGTCAGCTGGTTTATCATGCATTCAGGGATTAATGGCTCACAGGTAAGCTTCAAAGGTCATCATACAACCAAGCATGCTATATCATTCATTCAGGTAAGCAGGGTTTGAGACACAATACCGCCGGTATAAACCGGGTTTAGGCAACTCCACAAATTGGTTTTGCTGCTCCCTTTTCTTCTTTTCCTTGGTTTTGCTCAGTTACACCACAAGTACCTGGTAGGCCTCGAAAGTGTATGTAAATGATGGCCTACGGTGATAAACCGCAAGTGCACGGCGTCTATCGGAGACGCGGCAAGTACGGGTCGATCCCACAAGGACTTGTGGTGCTCTAGTATTGATCAAGGCTGCTTAACTGAATTCTAAGTGAGGTAATGTGACAACAGATGTTTTGTAAATGCCGATACGGCTGAGTATGAAATGTGACACTAAGCTAAGGCAATGAAGTGAATTGTAACAAACTGGAAGTTACCAGGGTGGTGAATCCACCACCTGAAATTGAGCTAAGGCAATTCCTAGTCTAATTATGGTCTTGGTTCATCCCAGGGATGAACACCATGATACTATCTTGCTAATCTCACACACTCCCCCTAGTATGAAGTGTCTTCTTACAGTACACTCCATCACAGGGTCATGTGATCAAATGGCGAATACAATATTTCTAACACATTAAAGCACGACAAGAACACAACATGAAAGTGAATCACTTAGCACATAATCAGGGGTTTCAACACACCCTGGAAAATTAAACTAAAGCATTACAAGATAAATGAAATACAAATTAAAACTAAAGTGACTGCACTGGCTAATCCAGGCGTGGTTTCTACACAAACCCCTCACTGCTATTTATACATGCAGTTCCCCCAAAATTCCCAAACCCTAATTCATTAAAAATTGAAATTAAATGAATAATAACTCAAACCCATACTCTGATTGTTGTTCCTCTTCTTGTCACATCGTCTCTGGTAGCTTGCTTGTGATGTTGGTGGACAAACCCTAGCTTCTAGTTATCTTTAAATTAGCTTCTAGAGTTGGTAGAGGCTAAGAGAGAGATAACTCGAAGTAGAGAAGGTAGCAGGTACTACTGGTGCGTTTGATGATGGCAGAGTAGGTAGAAGGAGGTAGTAGGTACTACTGGTGGTGGTATGGGTGAAAGAGGTGGCGGAAGAGAAGAGCAGAGCTCTGTGTCGGGCGAGAGGTATGGGGGAGGAGAAGAGAATAGGGTTAGGTTTTGGTGATAGGGGCTTATATAGGTGGTGTGATGTGAAGCGGGTGCATCGGGATTTGATGTGAAGGTCGGAGCGAGCGTAGGATGAAGCTGGTGCGATCTGAACGGCTCAGGGAGGTAAGCGGTTTTGGCTTGATCTAGTGTTGCACGGGAGCAGCGATCTATGATGCACGTGGAGGCAGCGACCATTGGATGTAGCTGAGGGAGATCTCAATGGCTCAGAGTGAGCGGGCTCGGATCCGGGTCATGGGTAGCTCTAGCCCAAGTCTTCCTTGTGGGGTTGCTGGCGATTTGCGCGCGGGCTTTGGCTATCTGCTCCATAGATGTTTGACTTCAATTCTTCGCTCTTTAGCTCCTCAGTTTCTCCGGACTTTATTTATTACCTAAAAACACAAAATTAATTAATACAAATATTTATTCTTGAAAACAAAGAAAACACGAATCTGGGATAATATCTGATTTCTAAGCGCAAAAGATGAGTAAAATGCCAATAAAAAGGTGTATAAATATGCACTATTTGGCACTCATCAAATACCCCCAAACCTGAATTTTACTTGTCCTCAAGTGAAACAGAAATTAGGAAATCCTAACTATACCCCCGTCGCAGTCTCTCGAATGCATTTAGCGTATGCACTAAGCCTATAAACCCCTAGGTGTCCCTAGTGGACGAGTTGTAGTCTCGTGAGGGTTTACCAGAGGTGTACCCACAAAACCTTCTCCAACTTCAGAGTGTAAAAGAGTCCCAAGCATCCAAGGAGCTATGAGGTCATAGAGTTTCTGCATGCTAGTAATGAGAAGTTAGAACTATCGAAGAACGCATTCTCATCCTTAAGTCTTTGAGCGAGAAGTAACCATACCATATGAAAGAATTCGGATTCGATTGTGATCATAAGTCTCAACTTTTGCCTCACCATTAGGGTTTTATGATAATTGCACTCAAAAAGATCGCTTTTTAGTCTCTCATGTGTGCGGGCAGGAATAAAGAGAGAAATCCCGCACACGTTGTAGGTAAGAAGGATAACCTTCCGAAATAAAACTGGAGACTCCACGAAATGTGGACAAAAAGAATCTTTTTCGATGATCTCTAAGAAGGAAAATCAACCATTAGCAAGGGGTGGGAGTACTCACTACCTTTTCACCCGATCGGCAATTAACATCACTCTCTCATAAGAACCATAGAAATGTCTTCAATCTTCGGTCTTCGGTCTTCAGTCTTCAACTATTAATGACGAACTTCTGAACTTCACAAAAACTTAATAATAATTTTTTTTTTTTTTTTTTTTCAAGTACATGGAATAAAAATAATACAACACATTTTGATTTTTTTTTTTTTTTTTTTTTTTTTTTTTTTTTTAACAAACACTAACAACGATAAAATTTAAATTTTCACAAACTTCATTAATTCTCATCTTCTTTTCCTTTGAAATATGTAACCTTGGACTATCTCAGCTTTTCTTCAAATATTACGCTAATGCTCCGCTTGCTTGACGATGATGTGTTTCTATGGGTCTTGTTGATTGAGAGAGAGAGAGATGCTAGCGCAAATCGATATTTAGAAGGAGTTTTCATCTTTAGACGTCACCCTCATGATTGACGGAATTAGCACTCAAGAGATCAAAAGTAGTGCTGAAAGTGGTGCGAAGTTGGGTAGCTCACCATTCCTACCCGGAATCGACGTACGGTGACACACACTCTAAAAGCTTTTCTAGAAAGTCACAAAGAGTGAAGGTCGGTACCTCGCTTGATGTAAAATGGGTAGTCTCCACTATGGGTGATCACAATTCTACTACCGAATATCTAAACAAAGCACCTAATTCGCCCTCTCCGGTATGGTTAAATCCAACTTTAACGCTCTAATCAACTAAGAAACCCGATTGTGTTCTCCGGTACTTCCAAGTTCTGTTATTTCGGTCAGAAATCTCTATGTAAACATAGCTAAAAGCATGCTAGTGACTCTAAAATCTCTAAAGTTGGAGGTTTTACAAAAAGAGTTTTTTTTTTTTTTTTTTTTTTTTTTTTTTTTTTTTTGAAAATAAAAGGTAAAATAAAAGACTAAAAACTCTAAATGCAAAATAAAAACTAAAAACTCTAAATGCAAATGCACCCCAAACCTAAATCAAACATTGTCCTCAATGTGTCACGAGATAGGAAAAATTTAAACAATCACGTACCACGAGAACTATCTTTGATAAGATAAAAGGGAAGAGATTACCGGATGTCGGCGGGAGCAAGGTTGAGCTTCATTCGTCAAGGCTAGAATCCAATATTCTCAACGGAGATCATATCGGATTAGCATAATATATGTGCAAGAAGACTCAACCGAATCAAGAAAAGAAAATTTAACAAGTCCTTGGATTATATACAAAAATTCACCATAAACTAACAATCTAAAGAGTTGAGGATCAACCCAATAGAAAATATATACAAACATCAACACCTTACACGGATATAACAAGAGATTGCAAGTAAGACTGCAGATGTGAAGGAGTTTCCCCCAAACCTAAATTTGTGAACGGGTGTGTTTGTGAGAACAAAATCTTGCAATTTTAAAGGTACATCATGCAAAAGGTCTAACTCAAAATGAGTTTTGCTAATTCTGACAGACATACATATTCCAACTGTGGCTCCTTAAGAGTGTTATACTTTGATGCAAAATAGTCCAAGAGGACTTGGGAAGCACAAAGTTCTAGGCCTAAGTTAGGCATTTTCAGGAAAAGTTGGTTTTGCAATTTTGTGACAAACTACACCTAGGTTTGGTGGAGGAGTATCAATTTGTGACTCAGGAGAGAGGTTAGGTACATCTAAGTTATTTTCATGTATAAAATCATTTGTACCATCACACACTTTCCTAAGGTCAGAAAAGGGTAAATCATGTTCACCAGCATAGAACAATTCATCAATCACCAAGTCATAATCATCAGAGCAGGCAACATATTGTGATATGGGGGGAATCGACACAACAATAATATCATGATCCAAAAGAACATTAGTGTCAACGGAAGATTCATCCTGTCCTAAGTCACAAACAAGTTGTGAAGCATGCTCACATTCACCGAAGAATTTCACAAAGCCAAGCTCGAGAATCCATATCACATATATGAATGTTAGAAGAGGTATCATTCATAGGGTTCACAGAAGAGACGCCTAACGTCTCTGAACCCAAAGATTCTACTACATTTTCAGAATACACATGCTCTTCATATTCATCATCATCATCATCATCATAGCAAAAATCCATTTCCCTATTAGCATTTCTAGTATACTCATTTACCTCTAGATTAGGTTCATATTCAGTGTTCGTTGCATGAGTAGGAAGAGAAACACTATTTTTGAGATTGTCTTTATTAGGGACAATAATCATTCTATCATGAACTGCCTTCCATTCTTCTTTTTCTAAATGAATCTGGTTCATCTTTAAGAACATGTGACATTGTTCAATGGAGGGAGAGTCTTCAATAGTGGGTATGCATGTTTCATATGAATAATCATTAAATGGTTGTGCACATGGTTCACTAGAGAAGGGATGATCATGCATGTTGCTATATGGATGGTCATGTATTGCATTCATTCAAGCCTAGCATTTTGCTCCATGAGAGTTTCCATTAGTGATTGTAGACAAGGAGTCGGGGAGTATAAAATTGTTCAACTCCCCATTTGTGGTGACTGATACATGTGCTCATGATGGTTAGGGTATGAGTACTCAAGGTCAGGGCCCTGAGAAGGCTCATAAAATTCCCTAAAGTCACTATGGTATGTGGGGTGTTCATCCTGTGAAAGATGCCCGTAAGCAAGCTCTCTAAGGGATTTGTTGGTATCCCCAGTTGCAGACCAAAATCCTGACATGATTTAGTACTCAAATTGAACTCAAAATCTAGTTTGGTTTATGTGGGCTTTGGTTTATTGGGATTTGGTTTCAATGGGATTCATTTTGGTTTTTGTGGGTTTTGGTTTGTTGGGAAAGTCCAGCCCAGTGAACTGTGGGCTCAGTTTAGATTAAGCCCAGGTTATGTGGGAAGGCTAACAGCCCAGTTTGAGAAGCACAGCAGGCCTCAGTTGTGCACAGCCCAACAGATGTGGGCTTCAATTTAGTTTAAGCCCAGCAGTGTGGCTTATGTGGGAAAGTCCAGGTTTGTGCACAGCCCAGAAGTATGTGGGCTTAGCTTGGTTATGTGTAAACCAGCTATGTGAGCAGAGCAAGTTGCACAGCCCAGTAGAAAGACACAGCCCAGTGGATTGCAAAGCCTAGTTGGAACAGGCTTATGTGGGCTTCAAAATGTACAGCCCAGGTTGTGGTTTGAGTTGCTGTGCAAAGATTGACACAGCTATTTGCAGCCCAGGTTTTGTGAAATTTTTCACACAAATGTGCAATGCACAACTCAGAGAATGCACAGGTTTATACAGGTGGTAGACCAAGGGCTAGCCAGGGAGCTCAAGCTTGCAGCTTCAGGGGGCTAGCAAGGGAGCTGGATTATCATGCACATGGTCAAACGATGGCTCAAAGGTTCAAAAGGGTTGCACTGATATGCTCAAGGTTATGCCAGGGTATGCAAGGTTTGCAACTTGGCTCAAACTTGCAGCTTCAGGGGCTAGCAAGTGAGCAGGGCAGATGGAGTTTACAGTTTTCGCAGGTTGAGCTCAGGGGTCTACAGAGCAAGGCTTGCTCTGAATTACAAACTAACAGGTAACCAATGTAAGATCAGGTGCACAAGGTACGGCACACAACAAAGTCTCACATAAATTTACTGGCTTATCAGCACAGGTAAGCACAGACAAGCAGAATAGTGTAATAAGTACTCTCAGCTAGCATATGTATGTTTCAGAGGTCAAGGCACCACTCACCTTACAAGTCGCAGGGTTTGCTCAGTTGCACCTTATGCGCCTTCCTCTTGGGTTGGCTCACCCTTGCCACTTGCACCTGTTAGCTCAACAAGCAAATTTCAGTCCTCAATGTCATACAATAAACAACCTAGCTATTGTGCTACAATGACAGAGCTAAGCTCTGAGCAAAGCACTCAGAGTTCAGGGCTATGCTACAGGGAGCAATGTCAAACTCAGTTCTCACAGTTCAAAACAATGGAGCAGCCAACGATACATTTGCATTATGCGAGATGCGAGATGTGCACTAAGTTCTGAGATGCAAGGATGCTACAGATGGCTAAGGTATGTTACAGATGGCTAAGCCAAAAATTGCAATGATAGAATGCAATACAAGTTGCAAAAACTAAAACAAAAGAAAAGTAAATGAAGCAAACCTAGAAAACTTAACAGCTATACCACACTAACAGATGGAATACTACAATGCAATACTAAGTTATACTAATCAAAGTTTGATAAAACAATGTAACATGGATATGTACAGGGTTGAAAATCAATGAAGCGAGCCAATGAACACAGGGCACGCGCCAAGTCCCCGGCAGCGGCGCCAAAAACTTGGTAGGCCTCGAAAGTGTATGTAAATGATGGCCTACGGTGATAAACCGCAAGTGCACGGCGTCTATCGGAGACGCGGCAAGTACGGGTCGATCCCACAAGGACTTGTGGTGCTCTAGTATTGATCAAGGCTGCTTAACTAAATTCTAAGTGAGGTAATGTGACAACAGATGTTTTGTAAATGCCGATACGGCTGAGTATGAAATGTGACACTAAGCTAAGGCAATGAAGTGAATTGTAACAAACTGGAAGTTACCAGGGTGGTGAATCCACCACCTGAAATTGAGCTAAGGCAATTCCTAGTCTAATTATGGTCTTGGTTCATCCCAGGGATGAACACCATGATACTATCTTGCTAATCTCACACACTCCCCCTAGTATGGAGTGTCTTCTTACAGTACACTCCATCACAGGGTCATGTGATCAAATGGCGAATACAATATTTCTAACACATTAAAGCACGACAAGAACACAACATGAAAGTGAATCACTTAGCACATAATCAGGGGTTTCAACACACCCTGGAAAATTAAACTAAAGCATTACAAGATAAATGAAATACAAATTAAAACTAAAGTGACTGCACTGGCTAATCCAGGCGTGGTTTCTACACAAACCCCTCACTGCTATTTATACATGCGAGTTCCCCAAAATTCCCAAACCCTAATTCATTAAAAATTGAAATTAAATGAATAATAACTCAAACCCATACTCGATTGTTGTTCCTCTTCTTGTCACATCGTCTCGGTAGCTTGCTTGTGATGTTGGTGGACAAACCCTAGCTTCTAGTTATCTTTAAATTAGCTTCTAGAGTTGGTAGAGGCTAAGAGAGAGATAACTCGAAGTAGAGAAGGTAGCAGGTACTGCGGTGCGTTTGATGATGGCAGAGTAGGTAGAAGGAGGTAGTAGGTACTACTGGTGGTGGTATGGGTGAAAGAGGTGGCGGAAGAGAAGAGCAGAGCTCTGTGTCGGGCGAGAGGTATGGGGGAGGAGAAGAGAATAGGGTTAGGTTTTGGTGATAGGGGCTTATATAGGTGGTGTGATGTGAAGCGGGTGCATCAGGATTTGATGTGAAGGTCGGAGCGAGCGTAGGATGAAGCTGGTGCGATCTGAACGGCTCAGGGAGGTAAGCGGTTTTGGCTTGATCTAGTGTTGCACGGGAGCAGCGATTTATGATGCACGTGGAGGCAGCGACCATTGGATGTAGCTGAGGGAGATCTCAATGGCTCAGAGTGAGCGGGCTCGGATCCGGGTCATGGGTAGCTCTAGCCCAAGTCTTCCTTGTTGGGTTGCAACTGATTTGCGCGCGGGCTTTGGCTATCTCTGCTCCATAGATGTTTGACTTCAATTCTTCGCTCTTTAGCTCCTCAGTTTCTCCGGACTTTATTTATTACCTAAAAACACAAAATTAATTAATACAAATATTTATTCTTGAAAACAAAGAAAACACAGAATCTGGGATAATATCTGATTTCTAAGCGCAAAAGATGAGTAAAATGCCAATAAAAAGGTGTATAAATATGCACTATTTGGCACTCATCAGTACCTGTTGGCTCAACAAAGAGTTTTAGTTCTCTGAAGTGCACAGATGAAACAAGGAGTTTAAAACAAAATAGCACCAATGTTGAAATGACATGATTCAGAGCTACACCTAAGCTACCAATGAGTTATGCTCAGGCTGAATACAAAGTTTCTGAGTGAAAATGGGAACTAAAGAGCACCTAATCCTACTCATACAACAGCTGACACAGTGGAGGAAGTCAGCAATCTCAGGATGAAAGTTTTAATGGAAATGAGGTGATAATTGTATTCCCCTTTAGTGCTGAGTGAGCAAGAGGCATGAACAGATGCAAACTAGCAGGCTTACTATCTAAGCTACAACATGTGCAAACCGAGAGGAAAACAAGTTACCAACTGCAAAAGACAATGAGTTAAAACAAGCACAAAAGAAAACTAGCAATGACAGATGCAGAGATGTACAGGTTGTGAATGTAAGCTATAGATGATAATGATACAGGTGAGTTAAGTTACAGATGTATTAAACAAGAACAGAAGAAGAGCTAACAGATGTGATAATGCAATAACAGATGCAATAACAGGTGCAGAAATAGCAAAATCACAGCTAAGTTACACTAAGACAGGGCTAAAAGCAACAATTCAAAGCAAGTATATACAGGGTGAGTTGAAAAACAGTGAAGAAAGCAAGTTATCGACACAGCACACTACCAATTCCCCGGCAGCGGCGCCAAAAACTTGGTAGGCTGGTAAATATGTTTTGCCTACGTTTAAACTGCAAGTGCACAGTGCCTATTGGAGGCAGGGAAAGTACAGGTCGAATCCACAGGGAAATGGAGTTGCTGTAGAGTTGATCTTAGGCTTTACAAAACTGATTTTCTAGAGAAGTAATACAAATATGAGTTGTTGGGTGTCGATACGACTAGTTGAAGTTGTTGTGACTCTAAATTAAGGCAACAAATGAACAAAAGATGTTGTAACAGATGGTTGAGTGGCACTAGGGTGATTGAATTCACTCTCTAATCCTATTCTAAGGTAATTTAAATTATCACTTTGTTCTTATGCCTTCCCTTGAAGGCCTTAGATGAAGAATTGTATAACTAAATCCCCTTACTTACTCCTAATATCAATGGTCTTCTTACAGTACCATTGATCACAAGCAAATTTAGTTCTCTAGCTAACTATTTTCCTAAACATTACACACAATAAGAACAAGCTGAGAATTTAATTAATTTCACATTAGATAAGAGAGTTTCATTTGCACCCTAGCAGAGTGATTTAGAACATCATGCAAAGCTAAAACAGAAAATAAATTAAGTTTATAAAACAAAACCCTAAAATTGACTGTTTTCTCTCACATGAGGAACATCTCAATTTATACCTCCCAATCACTCGAACAGGCAATTAAACAAAAACCCAAACCTCTTTCCTCTGCTAATTCGTCTCTGACTCCATTGATTTGATGTTAGAGAAAACCCTAGAATTCCAACTATCTCAACCCTAGCTTCTAGGATATAGAAGAAACTAAAGGTGAGATGGGTAGAACTAGGGATGGCGGAGCATGCGGCTACTGGTATGGTTGGTGCTGGTGTCAGGGTAAGGAGATGGTGGAGGTGGTGAGGTGGTCTGCAACTGGTATGGTCGGGGGAAGGGGAAGAGAATGGGTTTTCTCTGATTTTGTCGGGGGAGAAGAAAGAGAAGATGAAGATGAGAAATGGGGAGGGGCGTGTTTGGTTCGATGGGTGTAGGTGTAGGCGGCTTGGGTGTGAGGAAGGAACATCGAGAGATGATGTGATGGATGCAGCGACCGTTGGATGCGGCGATCTCTGATGCGTGGGCCGATGCGACCGTCGGATGTGGAAGGGGCAGATCTGGCGGCTCAGGATACGTTGGGCTTTGGATCCGGGTTATGGGCCTTGTAAATGGGTTGCTACTTGTTGAGTTGCAACTGATGCATGCGCGGGCTTTGGCTTTCTGCTCCGTAGACGCTCGTCTCCAATTTATTTCTCTTTTGGCTCCTTAGTTTCTCCGAGCTTTATTTACTACCTAAAAACACAAAATTAATTAGTACAAATATTTATTCTTGAAAACAAAGAAAATACAGAATCTGGGATAATTTCTGATTTCTGAGCACAAAAGATGAGTTAAATGCCAATAAAAAGGTGTAGAAATATGCAATATTTGCACTCATCAATATGATCATAAGAATATATCATTACAAACTATAATCATATTTATGCTACTTGCAATCAGGAATTATCACTTTTGCGTATAATAACCCTAATCTAGCAAAAGACATGCATGTGAGTTCTACCAATTTGCACCTTGACAAAACAAACATTCAATCATATGACAATATTAATGGTGAATCATAAACGATAATATGAGAGAAAACTAATTTATTGAACAAAAACTCATGTTTGGAAATCCAACTAATCCATAACCAAAAGAAAACTCTAGCTCATATTCATGGAGTTCATAACAAGAAGAAAGAGAAAAAACTTCATGGTTCTAAACCCTAGAAAATAAAAGTAGAGGCAAAGATAGAAAAAGATATATCCCATACTTGTAAAAGTCTTTCCTTTAAATAGCTCTCTTGTTTCCAAAATTAGGTTTAATCTTCAAAAGTCCATTAGATAGAAGTCCTCCAAGCCCATGTGTGAGAAAACCCATGTAGATAATATGCCCAAAAATATGTCGCCGGAAAACTGGTATTGTGGTCGGAACTTGGCCGGAAAAGTCGCCGACAGACATCTCAGGTGACCGGCAAAGTCCACCCGGTCACCGGTCAACTCGGTCAAGGTCAAACCGAGTCACTCAGTGTCAGTCAACTCAGTCTATGAGTCAGATTGGTGAGTCAGGGGCTGAGTGAGCTGAGTCAAAGTCTAACTCAGTAGCTGATTGGTTTGAGCCAAAGCTGTTTTGCACAGGCTTAACCCTCTGTTGCGCCATCATAATGCATTAGTCATTTCAATCCCAGCCATAATGGCCTGTACACTTCTCTGTCACTTCCAAAAGTCAGCTGCATTTGCACTATCCTCCTAGTCCATTGCAACAACATCACAACTGCTCCACTGCATCTCAGCTCAATTTTCTTGCTCAGCTCAGTCCAATTTCATCCTTGCCTTGTCCACCATTGCCATGATCAGCTGCAACACAGACTATTACACATTCTAGCACCAGTTGCATTGCAACTGCTACTCCACTCCAACAACCCTTGATGCTCATGTACCTCCTGTTCCTGCACTTCCACAGTCTGCAATGCCACCAGACTCCAGCATTGCAGTCCATCCATTCCATGCACCACTGAATCTTCCATTTTAACTACCTGCAATTCAGACCTACAACATTTGTAATGCCATTGCAGACCTTGTTCTGTAGCTTCTTCATATCCTACCAACACTCCAGCCCTGTAACTCATATTACACAGCAACAACATTGCTTCCAACATTCGCAATCCCATTTCAGCTCAATTGCATCTCCACAGTCATCCCTGCTCCAATTATAGATTTCCGACCAATTCCTCCAGCAATACAGGGGAATTTCTTCAACCTGCCATCTTTCAAACTCCCTCTTCCAAGTACCCAGGATTCCTTTAGGCAACACTACAAGTGGTCTGGCATTTGGATATTTTGCCAGGAAGCTTTGCATAAAACTTATGATCATAAAGGTTTTTCCTGGACTCGGTGCATGTGCCAAAATGCAACCACCTGGACTGTCGCACACTAAGTTCCTAAGAAAGAAATTGAAACCTTCAATTTGGTGAGGCTTCATTTGCTTCATGTGCCTCGGATGCACGGATATCTCAGCGACACCAAAATCTTGATCCGATGCATTAGCAATAGTAAACTGGGATCCCTCAACTCATTCACAGTCCTTTGTTGTACGAGATTGAGACATGTAACTAGTTCTGGTAGTCTTGGTTCCCTTTCCCCACTGGAAATTAAATATCTGTTCAATGCTTTTTTCAATCTCCCCACATATCCTACAGACGTATCCCAGATCATCCTTGAGAAAAAAAGAATGCTCACATTCGTCTTCCTTCTCTTCTTCTGCAATGTGTTCCATAGCAGTACCCAGAGCCGAAGAAGCATCCATTTCATTTCAATAGGGTCATGTACTATGAATATGATACGTCCGTCTGAATGGGAACACTAACAGCTCTCAACTCTATCCTGCAATTGATGTAGCTTCCTAACTCTAGCATCCAGCTGACAATCTGCAATGCCATTTCCAAGCTTTGTTCACACTGACCGGCAGCTGCAACTCAACTTCACCAGCTACCACCTGCATCTCAATTTCACCTCAAATGCCAGCGGAAATAATTGCACATCCATTCTCTTGAACCCATTCATCACCATAACCAATTCTTGAGTCTTGCATTGGTTCTGTCTTCTCAAACGTCCACTAAACCCATGAACTTCATCAGCATCCCAGCATTCATCTACATTCCATACACTGCAATACAGAAAACCAAATTTGCCGCAAGCCATTGTTACCACCAGTTCCATATCCACTTGCAAACCCCTGTTCTTGGTTGCTCCAAAATCCATCCAACTTTACTCAGCAGCAATCATCAGACCCCATGGCTAACACCCATCTGAACTCACGAATTAAACCATCATACTCGTTCCCAGCAAAAATCTCGAAACCTTCTTCTCTTACTCTGTCAAACCCTAATTTCCTTCTTCAGTAAATTCTTTGATTTGAACCAGCCCAGAAACTAATTCAGGTGAATCCCATCTTTAATTCCTCGTTGTATCACCGATGACACCAGAATCTTCTATGAACCCTAACTCAGTTGCTCCAATTTCTTCAATTAATTCCATTCTCAGATCCACGAGATTTAACCAACAAAACCCATCTTTGACCTCCGCCATTTATCTCTGAATCCAACAACATCAGGTTCTTCTCTGTTACTCTCTAATTCCATCGGTCTTTTGCTCATCTCCGTTAATCACCAACCCCAATTCACCTTCATCGATCTATCAAAACCCTTGACCTCGATTTCACAGTAACAGCGCTTCTCATACATTTCAGGTGGAGAAATAATGATTGAGAAACATTTCTCTCGATTTAGGTTTATGTGTAGGAATGGGGATGGTTATTGACACCTGGTCACTTCTGATAAGGGCTAACCAAATTGACAGCCCCTTAACCACACCTAGTCTATGTTTAATACTTCTCCCAAAAGAGTTGTCCCTTAACCTTGATTGGGCTCCGGATAGTGTTCGCCCATGAAATGATAATTTTGCCCTTTTTACTCCAATTGGGTGATTTCTCCATCTTTTCGTCCGTGCGACTCCAGAGTACCTAATAACTCAAAAACACGCGTAAAATACATAATTTACTAGAAAAATAGCAAAGAAAGCATAACCAATAGATAATAAATAGGGTGTATTCTACACCCTATCACACTTGGGCGCTACATGGTCGACCATCATCCCATGTGGTCAGTCCCTCCTTCACTCAATGGCCCATTTTTGAGTAAATCATCAATTGACCAGCAATTGATCAAAATTAGAGTTTCGAATGAATGCTCTGCAAATCATAATTTTTGAGCAAGTTCAAACACTAATAATTTTTATGTAGATCCAACAATCAACATATGGATTAATTATATAATATTCAGTCCAACTACTAATATTTTAATTGGTCATGCTACCAACAATTTATCAGTTGTTCGAATATTGATCAAACTATCAATATTCAGTAACTTATCGAATGAGCAATACTTGCTTAATTGTTCGAATATTGATCAAACTATCAATATTCAGTAATTTATCGAATGAGCAATAATTGCTCGATTGCTCGAATATTGATCCAGCTATCAATATTCAGTAATTTACCGATGCTCGAACACTGATTCAACTATCAATATTCAACAATTCTGTTAGAGCATGGCTCGGTTGAACCCACCAAGCGTTGGTATGTCAAGTTTGGTTGTCATATTTTAGTGAATGAAAACTCATGTTAAGAGTCGCTTGATTATGTACAGAGTTAAACTTCGTATAGGTTAGCTTGAAAGTATTAGGATATGAGACATTACAAGTATTGCGAAGACTTGAAGATGTGAAGAAGCAAGGAGCTACAACGAAAACAATCATCCTTCCACTTGAGGTTAGTGATATTTGACTTGAACGGTTTCATTCCCTAACGTATCTTTCAAGTCGTGCATATTGAAAACATAACTGCGAAGCATATTTGAACTCTAGATAGACATAGTATTAAGGAATACAATACGAGGTTTATTGTTTAACCATTAAACTTTATAGATAAGACATCGCCATAATCATTTGAATGCTATTGTGATTATGTATGGGTATGAGGTGAGGATTTCATCCTAGGGAACAATGTTTACATGTGTTCTAAGGAAGTAACTTCATAAACTTGTTTGTGAACCGAAAAGGAAATTGCCAGGTGTTATTGGTTTTGTTATTCATTGCATATCTTATGAACAACCAATATGTGTGATAGAGTATAACTGCTCACAACTTGTTGTGTTCTTGGTAGAACTGTTCACAAAGGCCTGACTTATGTATTGGTATAACTTTTATTAGTAAAACCGATCTTAAGTAATCACATGTGGTATGATCGGATTTTGTATGTCTGACCTTGTAAGGGAAAGGGAACCGATCCTTGTAAGGGAAAGGGAACCGATCCTAGTAAGGGAAAGGAAATCGATCCTAATAAGGGGTGCAGTACATCAAAGGGAACCGATCCTTGTATGGGGTGCAGCAAGGTTTATAGCAGAAAGGGGAACTGATCCTATGGACATGTGTAACACATATAAGTTAGATACCATATATATGTGAGGAACCGATCCCAGTACCTAGTCAACCGAACATTTGGGAAGCTAGTGTGACTATGCACAATACTCACATGGAGGTAGAACCGAAACTTGTTTTGGTAGAACCGTAAACCCATGATTGTGATTGAATGTTGGTTTGATCAATCACATAGTTCTTGAAAGTCAGATGAACCAATTCTAAACTTGTTTGGAAGTGTGGCAAATCGGTTTCAAGGTTGTAAGTGTGAAAGAGAACTTACAAAGTTAAGATGTAGACAAACTTTGAACACGTGCTGTGAATGTTTATTTCTATAATTTTTCAAAGATATTCCTTAACGGCTAAGGGAAGAGAATCCCAGGATCGAAACATAAGTAAGTTAAGAATCTTTTAATTAAGGTTATTAATTTCATTTTGTAGGGAAATTACAGAATTAGTAATGTGCATTTACTAATTAGATTTTTCGAGAGATTTCGATCGTTATTTTTGGACAGAGCATTTCCAGGAATTATGAAAACCGAATTTGTGCTTTTATGAATATCTTGAGAATATTTTCGGTTTTGGAAATTCCTTGGTGTCCAAACTTCCTTGTCTATAAATACACGAATTTTGCCTTTCTAGCAAACTAATCCTTCGTAACAACAGATTTACTCTTTTGTTGTTGTTACTAGTGTAGCCGCCTATTCGGAGAGGAGAGTAACCTAATTAGGCGAAATCTCTTACGGCCGCTCAATTTAAAGTCTTCTTTGGGATTGAGAAGCTCTAGCGCGACCCTTTGGTGGGAAACTAGATAATTGCGGTTTATCTTTGTTTTCGATTGATTTGATTGACTAACGGTGGTTGAAATCTGATTGCACCTAGTTTGTTTATTCTTGAGAATCTTCTCTTCCGATATAAGATTCATTCAAACTAGTTCAGAGTTTCGACAGGGATCTTTAGACTGTTGGTAGTTCTAAAGACAATCTTGTGATAATCCATTGTTAACAGACTTCGTTCTATGTGTGATTAATCACAAGAGATTCAAGTGATTGTGTGCAGGTTTTTTTTGAAGATTTGAAGACAAAGAAGATATTGAAGATCTGACTTGGGTTTTATAATCTTTGGTGTGCACAATACTTGTTTGGGTAAAAGAGGATCCAATTAATAATCGGTTTATCCTTGTGGTAGATTGGATTGATTAATTGAGTAGATCGGCATCAATATGTTTCCTTGTGATTAAAGGTATTGATTGGCTTAATCTTAAACGATTACCTTTGGGTGATTGAACATAAGATAGATCTAAGGACCCGACGAAGGAGTTTATGTTAAGATAAACAGAAGAGCCTTTGTCTGACTCATATCACTTGGTTGAATAGAGTTGATACCAAACAGATTTGTTGTTCTTTTTCTGTTTGGAATACGAACCAAAGGAATTGTTCCAAGTACGTGACTTATTCACAAGTCGGAGGCGTGGGAATACATACGAAACTAAGTGAACTATAGGGTTAGTTATTTGGTCTCAACTATACGAAGTTTGGTGTAATTTTGTGTAGCGGCTTAATCCTGAGAGTATTCAATTCTGGACAAGGTCCCGGGGTTTTTCTGCATTTGCGGTTTCCTCGTTAACAAAATCTTTCTGTGTCATTTACTTTTATTTTCCGCATTATAATTGTTTTATTATAATTAAAGTAAATCACATAAACTTTAATTCTTATTTACTTGATAAACAATCCTATTGTGTTTAGTTAAGTCCGAACCTTTGTATCAAGTAAACATACTTCGTTGTTGTATTGTCTCGATCTCGTATCCATAGACGATCACACGAAGTGTGAACCGATTAGTTGTATTGTCTCAACTCAGTCCATAGACAATCACTTTCAGAGAAAGGACTTATATGTAGGAAATTTTTTAGCTTGAGGTATATTTGGGTACCCTCGCCTTTTCAAATTCATCACACAATATTTGCTCAGACGATCAATATCAATTCGAGAACTATACGTCCCAGCAGACATGTTCAATTCATGAATCCTAGAGCATTCAACAATCATGCTCGACTGAAAAATACTTATACCCATCGTCTAATCAAGTCAACGACTGACTAATCAAATACACGCCTGCTTTGCAGACTCCACGTTCGTGAGACATCAATCACGTCAATGGGTGATATCAATAGGGGTTTTGGTCTGGCGGCCTACATCACATGTGTTCATCCACGATGAGAAATGTAAGTAAGTTGTGCGAGCAATTGAGGGAGTTAGCAGAGTAGTGGGTGGACAATCAACCAAGTCTCTGCCCGATCTGGAACTGGTTAAACCACGATTTCCCACTTTCCCAAACTTTCACTCGAGCAACTGTCACACTTACTGGAGATCAATGTGTATACTATTCTAGCAATATAAATAAGTCTTTGAATCCACGATTGAACAAGATAATTTTTTGAGCAATCACTCTCAAGAATTTCATCAATCGACCAGAACTTATTCGAACCCAGCAGTTCATCATTTGCAGAAATCCACAACACATTCACTTGATCACCAACACATTCACTTGATCACCATTGATCTCACACACTTCTCAGCTTCCCTCCTATAGATCAACCCTCTTCCCTCTTTGTGACCGAATTGACTCTGGAACAGCCATTGACTTGGTTTGGGCCGGAGTCTTACAGATTGATCTCTCGAACTCAAAGCACTCCCTGCAGTGCATCTGTTTGAGGTTAGGCAGTTTGCTCGGTTGAGGAGCCCTCGTAACACGGTCGTCTCTCCGTTCCCTAAAAAACCAGCAAATCGTTTTTCCCCATCAACAGATTGGCGACCACAGTGGGAGATTAATCTATCGGTTGCAATCTCAAACTTTCACAAAATGGTTGATCTTTGGTCAGGTTCTGTTACAAATCCTAACATAAACAACATTAGCACTAGCAACAATGGTGGTACTCCAGAAACTACTCCTGCTTCGAACATCGGTGCTGGTGATACCACTCCTCCTCAAACCAACATTAGAGACCATCCCCTGTTTGGCCGCTCTCCCAAAGAAATCAGAGAAAATCCACCTACCATAGGTGATCTCATGAAGGTACAAGAGACTCTCACCAAAAACCAGATTGACATGGCTGCAACTCAGAAAGAGATGTGCAATTATCTCAAAACTCTCACTGAAAAGATGTCATAGAAAGCTCAGGAGAAAGGAAAGGCCAAAGAAACATCTCCGCTGCTGGTCCTGAAGTCACTCTGATCCATGTAGTAGATGATGATAAGGTGCACAAGGATGCAGATAACCCACCAAACAAAGGAACATGCAGGCTTCATCACTCGTGAGGACCTGGAATACTTCATGGAGGATCGAGGAAAAGACAAAGCATCATCTATTCACCGTCATCAACCTCCATATCCTGCTGCTACGCAAAGAATTCCTCTACCGAAGGGCTACACTTCCCCAACGTTCACACTGTACAATGGGATAGGGAATGCTCAAGAACATGTCTCTCGATTCCTGGAAGCACTAGACGAACATGAGCACAACCATGTCGTTCGTCTGAAGGAATTCTCGAAATCCCTGATAGGCCGAGCATATATACATGGTACAACAACATTGCACCTGGGAGCATCGCTAGTTGGGGAGAAATGGTTAATGTCTTCTACAGGAAATACTTCTTCGTCTCTGAGCAGATTACTCTCTCCGACTTTGGAAGATTGGCTCAAAAGAACACTGAACATCCGAACGACTATGTGAAGAGGTTCAGAATTCAAGCTTTGGATTTCCATGACCCTAATGTCACCAAGCAATAATTGGTGGACTTGTGCATCAACGGGATGATCCCAGTCTACAGAGCCTTGCTGGAAAATCTTCGGTTCCAGACTTTCTCAGAACTCCATGAAGCAGCCAAGCGATCACCAACTATTGATCCAGCTTTAATGGAAAGAACAAGAATTGCAAAAGTCGAGGAACCACGAGAAACTCGAGGAAGTGGCAGGCGCCTGATCATAAAGCAGTACAATCTCCAACCTTCCATGAATGTTGCTGAAGGAAGCAAGAGGAAAGCCAAAGCACATCAGCATAAGAATGCTCCTACAACGTCCCATCCTACAAAAGCACCAAGGAAGGACAATCAGGCTAGACATGCAAAACCACCGGCTCATCGTCAACAAAACGACCAGGAAGAGCTAGACTTCCCTTGTCCCATTGAAGAGGTGATCGAGTTATTGGAAGTCTGGATTCAAGACGGTGCGATCAAACTACCTCCCGTCAGAAGAGAGCCAACAGAGGAAGAAATGGGGAATCCACGCTACTGCTGCTTTCATGGGTATGTTAGTCACCCAATAAGCGACTGCGGAACTTTGAAACGCATATTCAAATAAAATGACGATTCGGGAGAATTGGGGACTGAAGGAGTACACAAGAATCCTCTCCCAATCAGAATCTTCACACTCTCTGAACAACCATCAAAAAAAGCAGTTCAGTCATTGATCGAGCACATCTGCGAATTGCTTTATCTGTCAAAGGCTCAAAGGAAAGACATGTTCGCAGCACCGAATTACATTGTGTCAGAGTCTGTCCATCCCGGAAATACTCCTTGAACCTTCATCCACAGACAAGTAGATGCACGACTGGGGACTGCTTACCACAGTCCATCTCAGAGTAAATGAATTCGGAAAAATGTTGATCGATGCTGACACCCCATCAACGTCATTCCACTGAAAACCCTTAGAGCCGCAGGCATCACTCGACAAGAAGCTACTCGTGATCCCATTTCAATCAGAGACCTTGAAGGAACACTCGGAAATACTTATGGCTACATCACTCTCAAAGTGAACATAAGTTCAACCTGGACAGAAACCAAGTTTCACATAATCAGGAAGATCCAGGATATGACATGTTCTTCAGACGAGCGTGGATCCACGCTGAAAAGATGGGTACTGACAAAGCTCCTTTGGTTGCACATCTCTCCAACAAAGAAAGTTCTAATCCAGAAGATTTGGCGGACATTCCATCATCAGAGCACTTAGAGGAATTTCTAACTACAATCGATAAGTCTTCATTATCCCATGATAAGACTTCTGAAGCAGATGCAACATCATTCAACCATGGATGGCACAGACTCCTTCAACATACACTGGGGACTTGATCTTATTGGACAAATCGATTCAAATCTATCAATAAATGTTATCCACATAATAAGTTATTGAAACCTTATGTGGTTTCATGAAACTTCATCAACGGGACCTCTCTACATCACAAGCCCCTGTACGACTGAGGAACTTCCTCTCTTCACCAATCACATCCATAATGAAGACTGCTGCTGCTATCTACCGCAACAACGTCGACTCACTGACGAAGCCAGTTCATAGTAAAGTCATACTGTTCAGGAGAATTTGGTTTGAACTCCCAGTATACCTTCATCTTAGTGATGCTCAACCCATCAACTAGTTCGTGAATGTAAAAAGCTCACTGGATGAAGGAGCAAAGGCTATGCCGATAATCATGGTAGTAGCCTTCACAGTCTCTGGAGAAACTCCGACAATAGTATCGAACAAGGATATACGGAGGAACTCCATCCATGATCTCAGCATCAAAAAGAATGTCTGGAGAAAATTTAATCGTGATCTCAGCATCAACAACAGTCACAAGAGCAACATCCAGTGCTTCATCAATTAACCATTATCTAAAGTATTGCTCGATGAAGCGGACTTCTCCAAGCACTAATGATCCATATCAAGGTGTGTATACATGAAAATATGTTCACATGAAGGCTTGCACGACGGGCGAGCACAATCCAAAGTCTTTTACAAGATGTTCTCATCACCTCTACAAATGAGATACAACATACTTCAGCCCATGGGGTTACAAAAACGTACCAATGGTTGAGGAATGGGACGATGCTTCCTCAACAAAAGATGTTCTTCTATGTCTCTTTTACAACATAAAAAAAGGGCTCATCAATCAGACATACGAGCTGAAAGATATTTCCTTTACCGTCAGGTCTATGAAATATGAAAGTCTTGTACGGGATTACAAATTACAAATGTGCACGCTTCGTTGGCTGACCTATGCAACTCCAAATTGAGTTATTTCTCATATGATTACTCGGTATCTTAGCTTCAGAAGTTGGGGTCAAGCACTGAATTTCGACGTCGTATGAGGTTCCTACAGCTTCCAGAGCATACAACATGCAAGCAGCAACTCTTAGACGGGATTCATAACCTCCACAATCGATCGATGTCCACCAGGTCCTTCCACTAAGTCCTTCATCAAGGTACCTCCAACTTCGACCACATAGAAATTTACATCAAGTTTTTGTACCTGGGTCCTCTATCTAGGTCCTGCCAGAAGAAGGGAAAACGAAAAAGGAGATTTAACTAAATACTGGGGACTGACGATCCACTGATCATGACGGTCAAGACGCGTGACTGACACCAAGATCGCTTATGTTAATTGATGCGTGTCGTAACCACAACAAATTAATTAATACTTTACCACCTAATTAACAAGTAATATAGGGTAGTCAAGGTCGATCCCCAAGACGCTAGTTGTAAAAATTGTCACAAAAGGGGGTGTAAAAAAGCAAAATAAAAATAAACAAAACCAAGATCGCTTATGTTAATCATTCATCGATTAAAACGTAGGAATGCTAGCCCCAAAACAACCGAGACATACAACCATGGTCATTACATCATCCCCTCTTTAGAGCAACCTCGATAATCATGTGAAAACTTCAAGATAGAATTTATGGTCCAAAGAATGACAAGGGTTTGCAATTCAACTTCCAAATTCAAGTGATGTTTCTACAAATGACAGAAACAAAAAATGGTACTGCAAGCACCAGGTTCATGTATCAACCAAGGGTTTCATATTTCAAATTAATCAATGGCATTGAAATTCTTCATCGAGCGTTCAAGACACAAGCAAATGGTCTAAGACACAACATGGGCGTTTTACAATAAGCTATCTCAGTCTAGTAGCTCCCGCCCGAGACGATTTTACACAATGCTGAGCTTCATCACCATCTACACAAAGAAGCGAAGATTCTCGGAACTATCAATTTCTCTTATTTCACATCATCCATGGGAGCAATTGGTGAAGAATCTAAGGTTGATTCATATGTCATTCTCTTCGTATGGATGTCTTCTACAACATATCCAAACTTTATGATCACTCCTATTAGTAAAACAAACGATAATCATGTGAAAACTTCAAGATAGAATTAAAACAAAAACTCAAATCATATTAAGAACTAGAATTCATCCTCAATCAATAAATTAACTACTCATGTTAAAAGTTCACACAAAGAATAAGAAAAGAAAAGAATTGTGTGTGTAGAGATGTGTGTAGAAGTTGTAGAAAACTTCTATTTATAGGCTTCAAAATTCTCCAAATCTTCTAAGGATTAGAATCCTTTTCCTTTTGCAATTCAACTTCCAAATTCAAGTCTTTCTCTTTCTCTTCCACCTTCTCTTTCCAAATTTGAGTCCAATTCTCCATCCAATTCCTAGCCCAAGTCTTCATACCCATGAGAGAAGTCCATAGAAAATTTCCGAATTTTGCTCATAGGAAAAGCGGGATTGTGGCCGGAATTTGGCCGGAATAAGTCGCCGCCGGTCACCTGGAAATTTTGTCGTCGAGAGAATATTCGACGGAATATTCCGTCCGGTCCACCGTTAGGACTAACGGTCAAAGTGGTCAACCGTCAGTCAACGTTAGTCAGCGGGTCAACGATCCAATGGTTTCGAACCGAGTCGGTGATTTCCAGACCTGGGCCACTTGCCGGCCATCTTGTGTTGCACCATCCTTTTGCATATAGCCAGCCAATGTGGACCATCTCTACAGCAACAACAACTCATTCTTCCCTTTCATTCCTCGTTATCTGTGGCAACACATTTCTACGAACTACTTATCTCCTCAGCCAAGCCAGCCTCCAACACCACCTGATCTTCATCATCAATACAAGATCAGGCCACCAACACAGCACCATTATTGTCTTGCAAGCCCTGCCATTCAGTTCACCATCACAGCACCTGCATTTGTAGCTTCAGCTCAGTCAGGCTACTTGCACCTGCCATTAACTTTGGCTCAGCTCACCCCAAACCATGGTAGGACACAACCCCTGCATCTGGTTATCATTCCATTGCCCTGAACCACTTTGCCTCCACAGGTAAACCACCTTCTGTAGTTCATTGCCTCCACCTATAGCTGCTCCTTCCTGAGCCAAACCACCATCATGCTTCATCTCCAGAGTTCTTCCATTCCTCCTGCAACTGCAATTCAGCTCACTCCACCTGCAAAATTAGTTAAACATAGCTGCAATAGTTCAACAGCTCATTCTATCTCAGGTCTAGTACCAGCTCCCATTCCAGTCATTCTCCTTGTGCACCAGACCTAACTTCACCACACAAGCCACCGAAGCTTCATCTCAGCCCGATTCAGTGTCTGTCATCCCCGGAAGTAACCTTGTAAACTCCTCGAGATCAAAAACAACATCACACGAGCTATCTCGGGTGATTCATTCCACATTCTCTTCTTTCTTCTCTCGAGCTTGCGGTATCATACTCATTTGCACTTCTCCTCGCCACAATGCAACTCACAACAAACTCAAGCCAACACCGAGATCGATCTTCCCATCAAGCCTCAAACCGAGACTTCATCACCATCAAGAAGAGCTGCAAAGAACCCATCCTTGGCAACACAAGGTGTCTTTGATCTTGAGATACCCGTCTCGGATAATCCATCAAAAACCCAGTGCCGTAATTCATCCTCTCTCGCATCTCTCCCCGAATCTTCATCTCCTCAACACCACTACCAATTTCTAGATTAAATCGAACCCATCACCATGGAAGCAGCATCGGATTCCCGTAACTATCAATTTCTCTTATTTCACATCATCCATGTGACTCAATCAAACCTCAAAAGAACATTCTTAACCAAATTCACATATCGTGAGTTTCTTCTGGAGACCAACCTCATCATCCCCGGAAGTTCGATTTCCCTGCAGATCCCCTTATCTCAATTTCTTCTTGATTCAACCTCCCATAATCGGATCCATGTTTAACCCTTTATTCATCACCGATTTCTCCGAGTGTTTTCCATCTGCATATTTGATCCTCATATGAGTCGATTTTCACAAACGACGGGAACCCATTTTCTTCCTCTCGTCCACTATCGATTTCGCCTCAATTTCTTGACAAATTGCTCGTGCAGCCATGGTCTGCTTCTCTCAACTTCAGGTGAATGAATGATTGAGAGATAATGGTTCTCTCGATTTGATTTAGCTTTTAATTATACGGATACGGAGTGCAGGTAATGGGTAGGGCCCAACCGGGTGCTACCAAAGATACCCGTCTTTGGATAAGGGCTACCCGGTGTTAGTAACGCCTTGCTTAATGATAAGGGTACCCCGAATGAGAGCCCCTTAACCACTACTTTGGGCTCCGGATAGTGTTCACCCGTAAAATGACCTTTTTGCCCTTTTACTTAAATTGGGTGATTTCTTCTTTTTTCCTCGTGCGACTCCAAAGTAGCTACAAAACTCAAAACAAGCATAAAATACAAAATTCACACGAAAAAATAGCAAAGAAAGCATAAACTCTAGATAGTAAATTAGGTGTATTCTACACCTATCATTAATCATTCATCAGAAAACGAATGCTACAACCGAGACATACAACCATGGTCATTACATCATCCCCTCTTTAGAGCAACCTCAGTTATGGTCCCGTGACAAGGGTTTGAGTGATGTTCTACAAATGGTTTGCAAGAGTTCATGTATCAACCAAGGGTTTCATATTTCAAATTAATCAATGGCATTGAAATTCTTCATCGAGCGTTCAAGACACAAGCAAATGGTCTAAGACACAACATGGGCGTTTTACAATAAGCTCGCCTGAGACGATTTTACACTGTCCTACACAAAGAAGCGAGCTGGGAGCAATTGGTGAAGAATCTAAGGTTGATTCATATGTCATTCTCTTCGTATGGATGTCCTCTACAACATATCCAAACTTTACAACAATTGGATGAATGAGCAAAAAGATGTGGCCAAAACCTTGGACTACATGACAGCTAAAAAATTTCTGAAAATCTCTTGAAAGTTTACTGTTTCGTCAATTTCGGCCCTTAAACATGCTCAAAAGCCGAAAATATTTTTCGCTAAAGCTTGGAAATTTTCTGAGGATGAAGAAACGGATCACAAAAATCCGACATCGGACGAAGATTCTACAGCAATTTCAATGAAGACCTAACTTCTGAATTTTCTGATGACGAATTATGACGAAATTCTTCATTCATCCACATCTGAAGATCTACACCATCAAGCCGAACTTCATCTTCAGCCGACAGTCTCACTTGCTGAAGTCGGTGGTGCTTCTGCTGATGAGATATGAGCTTTTCATATTCAGCTCTTTTCTTCTGTGATATTTCATCACGTCCCTGCTTTCCCTCCGCATCTGCCAATACCAAGAGAGCATATATCTTAGCACGGACGACTCCAAGATTATCGAGAGACATACAATATGTCAGCTTTCCAGCGTCTCTGAAAGGTTGATTCACCTCGGCATGAGCATCTGCAGAAGTCTTTATCTTTGACTTGATATTTTTGGAGCGTTCCACAGAAGAGCCAGAAAAGTGGTTGTAACCAGAAGTCACCACTATCTGAGGCGAAAGACATTGAGTCATGGATATACCAATAACAAACGCGTAACAAAAATTGTAACAATCCGACTCTTACCTATTTACAATTTCACTAGCTATAGTGATTATAACGTCAGAATTTCGAAAACTTGCTCGTTCCCTCAAACCTGCAAAGACGAGAAAAATTCATTATTCAAAATCATGACTTGATTGTCATAAAACCGTGAACAACCCACATGAATTGTAACATCCACTGGTTTTTCAAAAATTTGACAGACGTCCATTCTACAATTGTGAAGACTCACATATAGACATTATTTCACCATGAAAAGACGGGGGTACCCAAATATACCTCAATCTAAAACTTTTCCACCTATAAGTTCTTTCTCCGAAAGTGATTGTCTATGGACTGAGTCGAGACAATACAAAAAATCGTTTCACACTTCGTGTGTACGTTTATGGATACGATATCGAGACAATACAACGACGAAGTATGTTTACTTGATAAAAGGTTTAGACTTAACCAAACACAATAGGATTACTTATCAAGTAAATAGGAATTAACGTTTGTGTAATTTACTTTAAATTATAATAACAACAATTATAATTGCGGAAAATAAAAGTAAATGACACAGTAATATTTTGTTAACGAGGAAACCGCAAATGCAGAAAAACCCCGGGACCTTTTCCAGGATTGAATACTCTCAGGATTAAGCCGCTACACAAAATTACACCTAACTTCGTATAGTTGAGACCAAGCAACTAAACCTATAGTTCACCTAGTTCCGTATGTATTCCCACGCCTCCGACCTGTAATAAGTCACGTACTTGGAACAATTCCTTTGGTTCGTATTCCAAACAGTAAAGGAACAACAAATCTGTTTGGTAGCAACTCTTTTCAACCAAGTGATGTGAGTTCGACAAAGGCTCTTTTGTTTATCTCAATAAACTTCTTTGTCAGGTTCTTAGATCTATCTTATTATCAACTACCAAAGGTAATTGTTAAGATTTTTCAATCAATACTTTTAATCACAAAGAATTGTATTGATGCCGATCTACACAACTAATCAATCTAATCTACCACAAGGATAAACAGATTATAGTTGGATCCTATTTTACCGAAACAAGTATTGTGCACATCAAAGATTATGAATCCCAAATCAGAAATCTTCAAAGTCTTCTTTGTCTTCAGATCTTCTTAGATCTTCAATAAATACCTGCACACAATCAACTTGAATCTCTTGTGATCAATCACACACATAACGAAGTCTGTTAACAATGGATTATCACAAGACGTCTTTAGAACTACAAACAGTCTAAAGATCCCCGTCGAAACTTCAATCTAGTTTGAGTGAATCTTATATCAGAAGAGAAGATTCTCAAGCATAAACAAACTAGGTGCAATCAAAGTTCAACCACCGTTAGTCAATCAAATCAATCGAAAACAAAATATAAGCCGTAATTATCTAGTTTCCCACCAACAGTACTAATAGAGCTTCTCAATCCCAAAGAAGACTTTAAACTGAGCGGCCGTAAGAGATTTCGCCTAATTAGGTTACTCTCCTCTCCGAATAGGCGGCTTCACCAGTAGCAGCACAAACGAGATAGTTTTGCTGTACGAGGATTAGTTTGCTCGAAATGAAAACTTTCATATATATAGACCAAGGAAGTTTGGACACCAAGGAATTTCCAAAACCGAAAATATTCTCAAGATATGCAATATATTCCAGATTCGGTTTCCATAATTTCTGGAAATGCTTTGTCCAAATAATGATCGAAAATCTCTTGGAAAATCTCCAACTAGTAAATGCACATTACTAATTTTCATTTTCCTAAAATAAAATTAAAAACCTTAAATAAAAGATTCTCAATTTATTTTATTCGATCCGGGATTTTCTTCCTTTAGCTATTAAGGAATAACTTTGAACAATTAAAGATTAGCGTTACTACACATGTTCAAAGTATGTCGCATCCTTACTTTGTAAGTCCTCTTTCATACTTACAACCTTGAAACCGATTTGCCACACTTCCAAACAAGTTTAAAATTGGTTCATCTGACTTTCAAGAACTATGTGATTGATCAAGAACACTCAATCACAAATCATGGGTTTCACGGTTCTACCAAAACAAGTTTCGGTTTTACCTCCATGTGAGTACTGTGCATAGTCACACTAGCTTTCCAAAAATTCGGTTGACTAGGTACTAGGATCGGTTCCCCACATATATATGGTATCTAACTTGTAATTGCTGCACATGTCCATAGGATCGGTTCCCCTTTGCCTAAAAACGTGTTGCACATGTCCATAGGATCGGTTCCCCTTTCTTCTAAAAACTTGCTGCACCTCATACAAGGATCGATTCCCCTTTGTGATATGTTGCACCTCTTACTAGGATCGTTTCCCCTTTACCCAGAGTCGGTCATACACAAAATCAATCATACCATCTCAAGTGATTACTTAAGATCGGTTTCACTAATAAAAGTCATAACAATACAAAAGTCGGGCCTTTGTGAATAGTTTTACCAAGAACATAAACAAGTCATGAGCGGTTATACTAATCACACATATTGGTAGTTCAAAAGATATGCAATGAATAACAATACCAATAATGCATGTTGATTTCCTTTTCGATTCACACAACAAGTTCATGAATTTACTTCCTTAAAACAAATGTAAAACATTGTTTCCTAGGATGAAAGCTTCACCTTATACCCATACATAATCACAATAGCATTCAAACGATTATGTCGATGTCTTATTTGCAAAGTTTAATGGTTAAGCAATAAACCTCGTATTGTATTCCTTAATACTATGTCTAACTAGAGTATATCATTCATGCTTCGCAGTTTTGTTTTCAATATGCACGACTTGAAAGATACGTTAGGGAATGAAACAGTTCAAGTCAAATATCACTAACCTCAAGTGGAAGGATGATGTTGTCGTTGTAGATCCTTATTTCTTCACTTCTTCAAGTCTTCGCAATACTTGTAATGTCTCATATCCTAATACTTTCAAGCTAACCTATACGAAGTTGACTCTAGTACATAATCAAGCGACTCTTAAAATGAGTTTTGGCTCACTAAAATATGACAACCAAACTTGACATACCAACGCTTGGTGGGTTCAACCGAGCTATGCTCTAACACACCATGTATAATTGTCTACTTTCAACAGTTGTTCAAAATCAAAACATTGATTTTACAAAATATATATATTTAACGTGAAACTCACGTAAATTTGAAATATATATATATATATACATATATATAATCCCTCGCACGAGTATCTGTCTTTGAAACGAGAGTATATTTTCAAAGATTTCTGAAAGCTCGAAGATAAATTTTTTTTATGAAACCTCATAAACAATTTTTTTTATTACTAACAGATGCACGTTTATTAAAAAAAAAAAAAAACTTTCTCTCATACGAGCATCCACCTTTGAAACGAGAGTTTATTCCATTTTGTGAAATCTCACATATTTAAAAAAGAAATAAAAATTTTGGTTTTCGTGAAAGCTCATAGACAATTTTTTTATCATTAGACTCAGGTCTATTTTGTTTGTTTCTTAAACTAACGAACGAACGAACGTTTGTTCCTAACACAAGGATTTCCTTTTTGGACTGGGCCCGTAAACGCTAAACCGACCAACGAACGTCTGTTCCTAACACAAGGATTTCCTTTCTGGACTGGGCTCGTCTCACTGTACTCATGAGATGACACTCTATTATACTGACAGAGTTCTTATCTGGGCATTTGCTCGTACATGACATCATTAGGCAAATCGGGGATTCTTAAAATGCCTTTGTACGACTAAGAACTACTTATCTCGCCTACTGGAAAATCACCATCTAATGCTTACTGCGGAACATGACTGTCCCTCACTAAGCAGGGGACTTAATGTTGATGGTGGATTTTCGGCAAGGGCTAAAATCGTAAAATCATGATACTGCATGTTTCTGACCCGGCTTCAGGAACGCATGTGACGATTCATATTTTATGATCTGTGAACCGTTTCACGATCTCTGACTGAGTGAGCGTTCCTCTCAGAGCCATGATGAATATGTTTCTCGAAAGGCCTCCCAGCTGAGCGTTCGATGTTGCACATTTCATCATGACCTCTATGTAGAATCAAATGATTAGGCGGTTCTCTAGACATAATTGTTTGTTAGAGAGCTTAAAGCCTTCAGGACGTCATGTTGCTCGTTGTTCCCTGACTACATAAACAGACCCACCTCTGCATAGAATAATGATTGGGTGGTTCTCTAGACATAATTGTTTGTTAGAGAGCTTAATGCCTTCAGGACGTCACGCCGCTCGTTGTTCCCTGACTATGTAGAGAAACCGTATATAGATTCAGGCGGTTCTCTAGACATAATTGTTTGTTAGAGGGCTGAACGCCTTCAAGACGTCAACGCTGCACGTTGTTCCCTGACTATACACCCTCAGAACGAGTATGATGCTTCCATTATCTCATATCTCGATTCTGCAATGGATTAATTCTAGCGCGACATTCACCGACTGAATTCCTAGAAAGTAATCTGTTTTATCTCATTACTCCGTTCCATGGATGATCCCCGGCTGATTCCATAGATTAGTAATAGATAAGCATTTTATCTCATTACTCCGTTCCCTGAATTCCCCGGCTGGATTTCATGGATTAGTAATAGGTACTCAACTCATTTTATTACTTCGTTTCATGAATCATTCCCAGCTGAATTTCATGAATTAGTAATAAATATTCAACAACCGGGCGTTTGAGCCACCGTGGAGTAAGTCCAGAGAAAATGGTGCAAGTGTACTTGATAATAATGCACGAACGAGCACCTGAACGCACGAACGAACGATCCAAGACATGGACAAACGAGCAACTTATGGAGGAAAACAATATTGATAAAATAAGCAAGAGGGGTGGGACCGGGCCCACCGGAAGGCCGGCCATGCCGCCGTGGCTGGTCCCCCTCTCCATTATTTTATTTTATTTTAATTTATTTCCCTCATCTCACAGAGACTCCTTCATTTGAGCAAACTCCCTCATTTGATCGAAACTCTTAGTTTTCCATACTTTCATCGAACAAAATAGGGAAAGGTGTCACGGGACCGGGCCACCTAGCCGGCCGGCCATGCCCTGGTCGTGGCCGGTCCCACACCTTACAATCCCTTATTTTCTCATATTATTATATAATATTTCCATCATCTCATGGAACTCCATCGTTTGAGCGAAAAACCCTAGTTTTTCAATATTTTCTCAAATATTGCTCAAACCATGGAAAAGCCAAAAAGTCAAATGGTCACTTGACCGACTAGGCTACTCACATGAAATATTAAAACATTATTATTTTAATATTCTCAAAATATCGGTCGCACGAGCGAAGTTCTGCTCGCTCATTCGAGCAAAATTGAGAGTTTCAATCAAGATTAAACTCTTCTGAAAATCCAAAGTATTGCTCAAACGCTCACCAGAAATTACCAAAACTCTCACGAGGACAATATGGTGACACGGGCATGCTGCCTTGATCGACTAAGGCCGGCCCTAACGCTTACAATGAGCCGGTCCCAGACATCTTCATAATTTTGACCTAATTTGTTATCAATTACTCATATTGGGTCCAAACTCTTTACAACCAACTTGGTGCTCGCTCGAACGACTGTCAACTAGTCCCACTGCCACCAAGGGCCGGTTCCATACCCTCTTGGTCGGTCCCTCATCTCTCCATAACTAGGTGTTGATGGTGGTTTTTAGCTTAGGGTTAAAATCGTAAAATTGTACAACTGACATGACGTCACTATGACCATTAACACATTTATTGAATCGATCAGCATGCCTACGCAAGAATTACCGGGGTACCTTTTTTTGACATGGGTCATGTTCCACGGCAGAACCTTAACATTGACCGACATCATCTATGCCAAACCCTAATTCTCATGCTACCGCGCCAAGGCATGCCAACCATGCCAGCTGCACCACTGTGCCAATGGCAAACCATGCCCGCCACATCTCCGCGCTAAGGCATGCCAACCATGCCAGCCACACCAATGGCAAACCATGCTAGCCGCGTCTATCGCGCCAAGGCATGCCAACCATGTTAGCCGCACCATGCGCCGATGGCATGCCAAACCCTTGGCCCTACCAAGCCAACTGCACCTTGCCTTGGCCCCACCATGCCAAGCCATCCGTGCCAAACCCTTGGCCCCAACCATGCTAGCCGCACCATGCGCCAATAGCATGCCAAACCCTTGACCCCACCATGCCAAGCCAACCGCACCTTTCCTTGGCCCCACCAAGCCAAGCCGTCCGTGCCAAACCCTTGGCCCCACTATGCCAAGCTATCCGCGCCATTTTTCCTTGGCCCCACCATGCCAGCCTTCCCCATCCGGCTACCAAAATGAAGGCGTGCGACGATCAACGACCACCCTTCCATCCTAGATGCAAATCCTGGCCATCCAAGGTCGCCAAACAACGCATGGTAACCTTTGGTCCAAAACCCTAGTTTTGGCCACGCCAAACCGTGCCAAGGCATACCATACTGCATGTGCCAATGGCATGCCAACCACCTTGCCGCGCAACACCATGCCGGCCTTCCCCATGCGGCTACCAAAACGAAGGCGTGCGACGATCAACGACCACCCTTCCATCCTAGATGCAAATCCTAGCCGTCCAAGGTCGCCAAACAACGCATGGTAACCTTTGGCCCAAAACCCTAGTTTTGGCCACGCCAAACCGCGCCAAGGCATGCCATACCACATGTGCTAATGGCATGCCAACCACCTTGCCGCGCCACACCATACCGGCCTTCCCTATGCGGCTACCAAAACGAAGGCCTGCAACAATCAACGGCCACTTTTTCATCTAAGGTGCAGATCTTAGCCGTCCAAGGTTACCAGCCAACGCATGGCAACCTTTGGCCCTAGTTTAGTCGTGCCTAAACAAAGCCAAAGCCCTAACTTTTGGCCGCGCCTAAACTAAGCCATATTAAATCCATATTGATCATGCGTTCATGCCACTGGCCACCAAACAAAGGGTTGCAATAATCAACGACTATATTTCCTCTTAAGATGCAAAAACTCGACCGTCGAAGGTCACCACCAAGCCGGCAAGTCTCCCAAGCTCAACTCGCCGGACAACAACAACGTGCTACATGTTTTCCACGAAAACACTCGAGACATCAACGCATGTCACAAACTGGGGGATGATTATTGGGTATTGGTTTGGCGGTTTACAGCGTGCGGCGTACACTACGCCCGTTATAGGAAAGTGTCATAAGGATGAGGCAGTTAGTAAATACAGGGAGTAATGGTGAAACGCTTTATTTTATGGAACATCAATTCTAGGCGTTATCGGTTACCACCTCCTCATATTTACTCACCCGTTTTCCATTTCTTAATGAGACCAGAGTACGTTTCACTTCGACTTGTATAAATAGGCATTACCTATTTCCACCGAACGACAAGTTACGTGGTTCGATCAATGTGATCTACATCCACGGGGTAGGGTTTTTCACTATGATTATTGAAATTACATAAGTATTACATTGGGAATCTCCATTAATGGATATTTTGTAGAGCTCTAGATCTAGTTTTAGGGGAAGAAGATGATAAAGAAAATTAATAATCTCTCTCAAAAATATCTTTCTCTCTCACCAAAAATTGTCCCCCCCCCCTCTCTCTCCTGCTTTCCTCTTTATATAGGTTTTTACATAGTGGATGACAACTCACATACAACCCCTATTTTAGGATGCCTTGCTACGTTCTCTCAGGCTCCGCTACCTTCTCGCAAGCTTGTAAATGTTAATTTCCCAAATATCTTTAATTTCGCTAAATTACCACACTTTACTCATGTTTACGCTGTTGTCATCTGTTATGTCATTCCTGTAATTATTTTACGACGTCCTCGCAATCGTTGTTGATGAGATTTTCGCTGGTGTGTTGTTGTTGCGATATTTGGATCCTACATCTTGCCTCTTTTTTTCTTGAATATTGCTTGAAGAGCGATCTTTAAGAAAAAATCCGTTGTTGTAGTAGTCTTTGATCTTTGTTGATGAAAGAACAAGCGAAAGAATACTGGACTTGAAAAGTACATACTTGCCTCTATTCTTTTGCGAAGTTCCGAAGCTTTGAAAAGTAATTAGAAGTATCATTTTGAATTATACGAAGTATGAAGTATCCTTGAAGAAGTATATGAAGTATCCATCCTTGAATGCGAGTAATAAGTATTGCCTCTATTCATGCGAAATTATTACTCTATTTTTGATGAGGATTCTTGTTGTTCATTAGTGAACGTCCATTTTGGAAATGATTCGCCGAGAAGATAAAGAACATAAAATGTTTTCTCGGTAATCCATAGTTGCCTCTGTTCTTTATCTATGAAGGTAGAATTTTTGAGAAAATTTTGAATGAGCGAGTTATGTCTTCATTCTCATCTTGCTTCTAGCTCATGCTTTTTGCTCATGCGATAGTATAATCTCTTCAAGTTGCTTATAATTTTGCGAAATAATTGTGCGAAATAACCACATTTTGCAAAATAATCACATTCTGAGAAATTCTGACTTATTCTGCGAAATTATGAATACTTCTGTGAAATTATGAATACTTCTATGAAATTATGAATACTTCTGCGAAATTATGAATACCTCTACGAAATTTTGAATAATACTCTGAGAGATTCTGAATAATACTCCTGAGAGATTCTAAATAATATTGTTGAGAGATTCTGAATAACACTCCTGAGAGATTCTAAATAGTACTGCTGAGAGATTCTGAATAACACTCCTGAGAGATTCTAAATAGTGCTCAGAGATTCTGAATAACACTCTTGAGAGATTCTAAATAGTACTGCTGAGAGATTCTGAATAATACTTCTGAGAGATTCTAAATAGTATTGCTGAGAGATTCTGAATAATACTTCTGAGAGATTCTGAATAATATTGCTGAGAGATTCTGAATAATACTTCTTTGTTATTTTCGCTGTCTCAAACTCATTTCCATTTATATATTCGTAAACTTATTTGTTTACATATAATCATTTTCGCAAGCTTATTTGCTTACTCACTTTCTTATTTGGTCTTATTTTGCCTTCCTAGTTAAAGGTCTTATTTTGCCAAAAATTTTTTTTGCGAAAAAATCGCAGGACGTTCTTACATTTGCATGTAAAAACCCATTGATCTTGCCTTATCCGCGCTTTGTCAATTTCTCTGCAACAATATGACATGCCTAAGTTTTCTTTCGAGAACAAAGCCCCATGACATTGCCGTCTTGCGATAAAATCGCAGGACGTCTTTACACTTTCATGTAAAAACCCATTGATCTCATCTTATCTTTTTCTCATAGCTTTTTGCCTCTGTATAATTGTTGCACAAATATGACAAGCCTAAATTTTCTTGCGAAAATAAAGCCTCGTGACATTTTCGTCTTAAGACACTTATCAGCTCCCTAATGGAGGGTGCCGCCCTTATCATCTCCCCGGTTGCCCCTTCAAGGAGGCGTACATCGGCCATACAAGACTAGCTCCTCCCATCCGGTCTTAACAACAACCAGTTGTTTTCGCAGCCTCTTATCCCTTATACCTATAGGGCTTATGGTTACGAGATCGCACCCTAAGTGGAGTTTTCTCGGGCCGAAAAGATGTGTCAAGACTTGCCAAGAATGGCCGAGACACTTCAAATGCCCAGGCACTCTTGGCTCAACCGTGTACCTCGGCGCCTTGATCATACACTCGACTCCTTAGAAGAGACCCTCGGTCGTCCAACCAGGGTATAACCTTATATATATAGTTGGAAATCCAAGGTATCTCTCCTGGATGGGCTTTATTGACCCCAAATCTCCATGACTCGGGTTCCGGGGGCGGTGTAACCTTTTCCCTGAGCCATGTAAAGAGATACCCCCTTATATGACGCACTTTAGGTCTTACATTTGCCTCTTGCGAAATTTTATTCGCGAACTAGGGTGTACGCCATAAAGGTTCGTCCCATTCATTCATTCTTTCATTTCTGTCAATTATTTCAATCATTCTTTACTAAATAATCATTCTTTTCTTCATTCTTTGCGAGATAATCATCAACTCTCTTCTTTGCGAAATAATTATAGATCTTTTGAAGTAATGAAATACCAAATTCATGACTCTGACCAACTAATTGTACTAGAAGTTCGCAACTGTACAACTTCTGTGCAAACTTAAGCCTTGATATTTTGTTTACTGTTGGGTGAACTTTAACGGGCTTGGACGAATTGGGCTTGCCTGCTATTCATTTCTTCTTTACGCTGATATTTGGGAAGTAAGCATCTTTTCGAAGGAATTGAACATCTGCAAAGTAGCATCTTTGCGAAGGAATTGAACATCTGCAAAGTGTTCATTGTTACTGCAAATGTTCGCAAGGTAAACATTTGCAAGGAAAAAAAAAATTCTGTGCGAAGGGGAGACTCGAACCCGCGACCTTATACTCGTATTCTACCGCCCAAACCAACTGTGCAAATTCTTGTTTGTGTTGATGTAGTAAGCTTCGCACCACTTATCATCTTGTTATTGCCTTTCTTTGTTGATTGTTCCTTCATTAACTTTCCTAAAAGATGACTTGCTGCGAGTTATTTCAATCAAGTTGATTTTCTTCTCAAAACACTTATTAGACAATCCTTTCTCCAAGACGATTTGTTGTTTGAAATCTTTGCAAAGTAAACTTGGTTGAATCTTTTTCCTTATTTGCTGTAACTTTCTTCCTTTTCGCAGAAGCCATTAATTTCACATGAACTATTAACTTCGAAGGAATAATTATTTTGCTGTGGTTCTTTATATAAGTTCATCTTTTCTTTCTTCTTATTCGCACTGGTTGTTCCCCTGCTCGCAGTATGGATTTATATGGTTCCTTCTTTGGTTGATTTGCTTGTCGTTCATGAAACTAGCTTCTTTGGTAGCTTTGCTGAGATTAATGATGAAGTTTGTTATCGAATAGTTGATCAAGATTTGAATCTGTGAAATGAATCAAGTTTATTGTCGAATAACTCTATTCGCTGGCTAAACTGGTTAGTCTTTGTAGGAGCTGATTACGAAGTAACTAAACTCGTATCTTTTCTTCCTCTGATATGTGGATCTCATTAACTTCGCAGGTATTATTATTCCTATTTTCCTTCTTTTGTTGATGATTGGTGGTTTTATCGCAATATTAATTTATGCTGATTCTTTCGTGCTGCAATAATAACTTTTCTCTTTGTCTTCGATTTCAAGCATGAGAAGCTTCTTGTTGCTCCTGCTTTGTCTTGGCTTGGTTTCCTTGCTATTTGCCTCTCTCAATCGTTCTACTCGTTTCCCTCGGATTTGTGTTAGCTATCTTCTTTTACAAACTATATTTGCTTCGCTGATTAGTTCCGATTTCATTTTCGCCAAAGTTATTTGTTGACGAAGAAAATTTTGCTTCTAAACTTCTGTCTTTGTTCACTGTCCTTCTAGCTAGGAAAACATTGCTTGTACCTTTACGAATTATCTTGTCACTTCGCGGGATCTTATCTCTTGTGATTAGAGTTCACCTTCACAGGTTTCCGGATGAAGTAAGCTTCATAGAATCTCATCTTCTCCTAAAATTTTATGAGCGGTGTTATTTCGGTGAAATGATCTCTGCTCTCCTATCTTCATCTTCGTGTAGGTGGATTGACGCGCTTTTTGTCTTGGTTCTGGATTGGCTGACTCCTTTTATAAGCTATCCTTCTTTGCGACATGAGCTGTTCCGGGTACTTATTTCGCAAGTTTACTTCTTCGAAACTAATCCTCTTCTCGCCAGTTAATCTTTACTGAGTTGATGGTGAGCTTCGTATGTATTGAGAGCTCTTCGCCTATAGCTGCTATCAGTTCACATGATGGGTTAGAATTGTCATTTCGTACTGGTCTGGTTGGTTCCTGTGCGTTGTCTTCGCTAGTAATTGATGATAATTCCTTGCTGTTGATTTTTATTCTTCTTCACTGTGCGTATTTTTCTCCCCTTTAGTTATTTGCGGTCCATATTAGAGGTTTAGAAAGGTTTGTGCCAACTGGTCTTTGCGAAGTAATCCATCGTTCTTTATACATTGGCAAGGTCTTTACTTCGCTGAAACAACAGATGATCAATAGAAAAACTAAATCAGTTTGTATTCTATGCTCTGTCAAATTTGAGCAAACTAATGGGGAAAATCCCAAATCGAGTAGAAATTTTTGTATTTCATGTTTTCAAAACTTATTAAATTGGTTTTTAAAGCAAGATCGGTTGTGATAAACTTGCAGACAAAATTTGGTTTGATTCGAAATAATGAAAGCAAATCTTGTTTTGTGAGTAATATAGTTTAGCTTTTTGAAAAATTTTCTCAAAATGTTTTACATAAATCCTCAGATCTAAATAATCAAGTCAAGGACGAGAAAAGATTTGTCCTTTTAAGATTAATTTTGATTAAGATTCTGCTGATGTAGAAATTCGTCCTTTTGACGTAGCTTTGCATCTTCATCTTTTTCTTTTACTTTCTTTAATTGTGTTGCTTGAAGACACAATTTCTCCATTGAAATTTCCACTTTTCCTCTCAAAAGTGTTAGATCCAGTGAGGTCTAATTCTCCCAATAACTAACTTCTTTGAATCTTCTTCAATCTAGCAAGTAATAGGTTCGGTCCCTGTTTCTAGCGCCAAAATGTAGTTGTAGGAAATCCCACAACACACCCCTCATCATATCTTGATAATAATTTCTAGATCTAAAATTATTTGATATGAAAATAAAGATAAAAATCCTAAAATTATATATGGAGACACAAGAATTTACGTGGTTCGATCAATGTGATCTACATCCACGGGGTAGGGTTTTTCACTATGATTATTGAAATTACATAAGTATTACATTGGGAATCTCCATTAATGGATATTTTGTAGAGCTCTAGATCTAGTTTTAGGGGAAGAAGATGATAAAGAAAATTAATAATCTCTCTCTAAAAATATCTCTCTCAAAAATATCTCTCTCCCTCACCAAAAATTGTCCCCCCCTTCTCTCTCCTGCTTTCCTCTTTATATAGGTTTTTACATAGTGGATGACAACTCACATACAACCCATATTTCCCCTATTTTAGGATCCCTTGCTACGTTCTCTCAGGCTCCGCTACCTTCTCGCAAGCTTGTAAATGCTAATTTCGCAAATATCTTTAATTTCGCTAAATTACCACACTTTACTCATGTTTACGCTGTTGTCATCTGTTATGTCATCCCTGTAATTATTTTACGACGTCCTCGCAATCGTTGTTGATGAGATTTTCGCTGGTGTGTTGTTGTTGCGATATTTGGATCCTACAAAGGCGGCATGAATATATGAATCCACTTTCATGTAGCCATTTGAAGCATACATGTCCGCAACCATCTGATCCAAGTGTGTGTACAGAGAACCAAAAAACAAGTCGGCAATAGGGAGAACGACACCTTTTGCCAATTTTATGGCAAACTTGATAAGTTCCTGTCTTATCTCCTTCTTACCCGAGCCGTCATCAAAAAATATCTCTGGATAACCAAAGAGCCAAGAACGCCGCAACATGAAGCGTACTATTGTTCTGATTCGGCTCCAACTCATCAGGAAACCACTGAGACACCCACCAGCCATAGAAGCACCTCGTCTCGTTTTCTTTCCGAACGAATCCTTTTGATTTCGCGACCAGAGCGGCGCGCATTTCTTCTTCATCTGCAGATAATTTGACATCGAGGTTTCCTATTACGGGAAGATTCAGCAATACGTCCACGCTCTCTAAGGAGATAGTCATTTCACCACACCTGCATATGGCCCTGTGGGTGTCCGGACACCATCTGGAAGTAAAAGCAACCAAGCCTGGAATATCTTTCCTAATTTGAAGCACTGCGGAAGCCGCGACAACATCAATGATCTTCACCTTGGTCAAACTGGCTTTTACACATTCCTGGCTCATCATGAATCGCATCCATTTCTCAAAGGGACACAACGGACTCACAGAGATTTTAAAGTCGATAGGAGAAGCATAATACTCTTTCCTCTGAAGAAAAAACCTTATTACTCCTCCTGGCCGAACCGACCGAGCCTCTCCTTCACTTTCCGGACCAGTCAGAAGAATCGACACATACTTGGGATGGTTTCTCCTAATCGTGGAGGATGTTGTAAAGAACTCATCATCTATGTTGGGCTTGGAATTTCCAACGTCTTTCGGTACGGCAGAACTTTTCTCAAATGATATCCTAGCGAAAATTCTCTCACGTTACTTCCACTTCCGAAACAACTACAATGGAACAATACGAAGAGAAATTATTACGGAAAGTCCATGGAAATTATTTTATCAGACACAGGAGATCCATCCTGTACGCATGCCAATTTGTTTCAAAGTCACAATACATATAGGCAAATAAATGGGGACTGACAGACCCTGCATCACCACCTCATGCCAAGGCCGTACCCTGCAGCGGGAAATTTACGTCCGGACAAGGAGGCGCGCCCCACCATGGGAACCATACACACGGCCACACCAGGAAAAGGAGTAAAACCTAGAAACTAGGTTTTCATGAGAAGGGAATGACAGTTACCAGCTCATGCATGCCTACTTTGCACAATAAATTGAGGCGGTCAACATTGCTACGGTATTCACGCCTAAATGCTACTACAGGTTCGTGCAAAGCATACCAACGGCTAGGATTCATGCCAACACAGAAGGACAATATTTTCTACAAGATCATGAAAAGGTACGCCTGCAGCTAGGGTTTGCACTAACACAAGAAAACAATAAATAATAAATTAAAGAGGAAGTGCTGGAAGACATACCTAGGATTCGCTCGTCCACTTTACTGTTACCACACGGCCAGAGTAAAAAAAAATAAAAAAAATAAAAAAGGTGTGAAATAAAAGGAGAGGCCGGCCCCTTTTATAGGCGTGATACTTGGGAGTTTGAATAAGGAAAGGACTTCCTATTTGAGTCAAGTAAGGAAAAGAGGCAACCGGGCCCGCGAAGACAAATCACCATGCCAAGTCGTCCGCACCATGCCTTGGCCCCACCATGCCAAACCGTCCGTGCATGCTTTGCCTCACCAAACCATGTCATGCCTTACTCCACCGTCCGCGCCATGCTTGCCTCGCCAAACCGCGTCATGCCTTGCACCATCGTGTCGCGCCATGACTTGTCGCGCCAACACCAACAACTCGCCGAGCCAGCGTCATGATGTTCCCTAACCCAGCCAAGATGATGCATAGCCAGACTAAGCCGACGATCTTCATCTCACCGCTTCACGGTCTACACCACAAATAGAATCTATGCAAGGCTGCCAAACACGGGGATCATGAACTCTCCTAACCTCTCGAAAAAGGTTAGTCGGACTTTCCTGACCATCTTTTCACGACTTGTTGTTTCGATTTTTTTCCTGGCCTGTCACCATCTTACGCTTACCTCGCAACGATGCTCCCGTTCCGACCTAAGCAGGGGACTTAATGTAGATGGTGGTTTTTAGCTTAGGGTTAAAATCGTAAAACTGTACAACTGACATGACGTCACTATGACCATTAGCACATTTATTGAATCGATCAGCATGCCTACGCAAGAATTACCGGGGTACCTTTTTTTTTACATGGGTCATGTTCCACGGTAGAACCCTTAACATTGACCGACATCATATATGCCAAACCCTAATTCTCATGCTACCGCGCCAAGGCATGCCAACCATGCCAGCCGCACCACTGTGCCAATGGCAAACCATGCCATCCACATCTCCGCGCCAAGGAATGCCAACCATGCTAGCCGCACCATGCGCCAAGGAATGCCAACCATGCCAGCCGCACCAATGGAAAACCATGCCAGCCGCGTCTACCGCGCCAAGGCATGCCAATCATGTTAACCGCACCATGCACCGATGGCATGCCAAACCCTTGGCCCCACCAAGCCAACTGCACCTTGCCTTAGCCCCACCATGCCAAGCCGTCCGTGCCAAACCCTTGGCCCCAACCATGCTAGCCGCACCATGCGCCAATGGCATGCCAAACCCTTGCCCCCACCATGCCAACCGCACCTTGCCTTGGACCCACCATGCCAAGCCGTCCATGCCAAACCCTTGGCCCCACCATGCCAAGCCAAGCGCAACTTGCCTTGGCCCCACCATGCCAAGCCGTCCGTGCCAAACCCTTGGCCCCACTATGCCAAGCCATCCGCGCCATTTTGCCTTGGCCATACCATGACGGCCTTCCCCATGCGGCTACCAAAACGAAGGCGTGCGATGATCAACGACCACCCTTCCATCCTAGATGCAAATCCTAGCCGTCCAATGTCGCCAAACAACGCTTGGTAACCTTTGGCCCAAAACCCTAGTTTTGGCCACACCAAACCGCGCCAAGGCATACCATACCGCATGTGCCAATGGCATGCCAACCACCTTGACGCGCCACACCATGCCGTCCTTCCCCATGCGGCTACCAAAACGAAGGCGTGCGGCGATCAACGACCACCCTTCCATCCTAGATGCAAATCCTAGCCGTCCAAGGTCGCCAAACAATGCATGGTAACCTTTGGCCCAAAACCCTAGTTTTGGCCACGCCAAACCGCGCCAAGGCATGCCATGCCACATATGCCAATGGCATGCCAACCGCCTTGCCGCGCCATGCCATGCCGGCCTTCCCTATTGCGGCTACCAAAATGAAGGCGTGAGACGATCAACGGCCACCCTTCCATCCTAGATGCAAATCCTAGCCGTCCAAGGTCTCCAAACAACGCATGGTAACCTTTGGCCAAAAAACCTAGTTTTGGCCACGCCAAACCGCGCCAAGGCATGCCATGCCACATGTGCCAATGGCATGCCGACCGCCTTGCCCCGCCATGCCATGCCGGCCTTCCCTATTGCGGCTACCAAAACGAAGACGTGCGACGATCAACGGCCACCCTTCCATCCTAGATGCAAATCCTAGCCGTCCAAGGTCGCCAAACAACGCATGGTAACCTTTGGCCCAAAACCCTAGTTTTGGCCACGCCAAACCGCGCCAAGGCATACCATACCACATGTGCCAATGGCATGCCAACCACCTTGCCGCGCCACACCATACCGGCCTTCCCTATGCGGCTATCAAAACGAAGGCCTGCAACAATCAATGACCACTTTTTCATCTAAGGTGCAGATCTTAGCCATCCAAGGTTACCAGCCAATGCATGGCAACCTTTGGCCCTAGTTTAGTCGCGCCTAAATTAAGCCAAAACCCTAACTTTTGGCCGCACCTAAACTAAGCCATATTAAAGCCATACTGATCATGCTTTCATGCCACTAGCCACCAAACGAAGGGTTGCAATAATCAACGGCTATCTTTCCTCTTAAGATGCAAAATCTCGACCGTCGAAGGTCACCACCGAGCCGGCAAGTTTCCCAAGCTCAACTCGCCGGACAACAACAACGTGCTACATGTTTTCCACGAAAACACTCGAGACATCAACGCATATCACAAACTGGGGGATGATCATTGGGTATTGGTTTGGCGGTTTACAGCGTGCGGCGTACACTACGCCTGTTATAGGAAAGTGTCATAAGGATGAGGTGGTTAGTAAATACAGGGAGTAATGGTGAAACGCTTTCTTTTATGGAACATCAATTCCATGCGTTACCGGTTACCACCTCCTCCCATTTACTCACCCGTTTTCCATTTCTTAATGAGACCAGAGTACGTTTCACTTCGACTTGTATAAATAGGCATTACCTATTTCCACTGAACGACAAGTTCAGGTCAGGAGCGTACAACACTCAGAAAACATTTGCTAGCTCTCTATCTGTGAGCTTCCCACTCTCTGATACAAGTCGTAAAACAACTACTCTTCCAGAATCAACTATTCTGGTCTCAACACTTTCTTCGCTTCCCTCCCCAAAACCAACCCTCCTCCTTCACTTTGTGACCGAAACAAGTCTGGAATGGCCATTTCTTGGTTTAGGCCGAATTTGTACATATTGATCTCTCGAATCTAAAGTACTCCCTTGCAGTACATTGTTTAGGGTTTAAATTCGTTTCTCACCCACACACCCAAAATTACCAAAATCAGCAGAAACCATTTTCACCCTCAAACACTAGGTTTTATTACGTAACGCTCACACGAGCACTATTCTAATAAATGATTAAACCAACGTTCGATCGTTCTTTCACCAACTGGTCAACAAAGGACTTTGGTGCACGCTCACTCGAGCACTTGGGCGCTACATGGTCGACCATCATCCCATGTGGTCGGTTCCTCCTTCACTCAATGACCCATTTTTGAGTAAATCATCAATTGACCAGCAATTGATCAAAATTAGGGTTTCGAATAAATGCTCTGCAAATCATAATTTTTGAGCAAGTTCAAACACTAATAATTTTTATGTTGATCTAACAATCAACATCTGGATTATTTATCCTGGCGAGATTGGGGTATACCCAGATTAATTGGGGTATAGCCAATTTTAAGTGGACTCGTTTTTAAGGGCAAAGGGGGAGGCCTATGGGTAAAGTTACAAAACTACCCTTTCCCATTATAACTCTAATTACTACCCTAAATCAGTTTTCATTCTCTTCATTTCATCTTCTTCTCTTCTTCTTCTCCTCCTCAAACACATTACCGGCTCCTTCATCCCCCACCACCGAAACTCGTCGATTAATTCGTCGTAATCGTCGATTCAAAAGTTCCGATTAATCTTCAACAATGGATCCGCCACGACCTAGAGCAAGTCGTATGAAAGATGCTAATCGAAAACCCAATGAGTATAACCCTGTAATTGCAAGTTTGGTTCAAAAGAAAGTGAAGAAAAAAACGGTTGAAGAAGGAGAATTTGCAGTCGCTGAAATACGAGAAATGGTGCGATTAAGAAAGTAAGGGCCTACTTAAACTCACTCCAGTACTTCAATTTCATGTTTGCATGTCAAATTAGGTTAGAAAAATCGAATGTTTGAATTTGCAGTTATTTGGCCGGCATGGTATAATGCTATCGATCCTGCCGACATTTCATATTTAAGGTTGGCCGGCAAGCTATTAGGTTGAAGAACTTGCCGGCTACTTAGTATCTGTAACTACTACTTGTAGGGCCGGCAAGGTATTAGGTTGAAGCACTTGCCGACGTCTGTTGTTTTTTGTTAGCCAGGTCGGTTGTGAACTTTAACCTTGCCGGCTGTGTTCAATTTTTTTGTTACGTCTCCTGATGCCTTTAAGTATGAAAGTTGGAATGGTATTTTGTCAAAACCATTCCGGCTGTATGTTAGCCGGCAATGTATGGTTAATAGACATTGTCGACCTGTAATGTGGAAAATCCTTGTGTCATATTTGTTATAAGCCGGCAGGTTATTTGAATGATACCCCGCCGGATATTGTTTAGCCGGCATATATGTTTTACTCGAACCTTCCGGCCGTTGTTCCGCCGGATTGGTTGTATTTGACGACCCTGCCGACTTATATTTTGTTTTCTTATTCGTTCTAGTTCAGGTTGCAAAAGGCAAAGAAGAAAGCAGCTCTGAAAGCTCTTAGTCCTCCTTCAAGACCTCCTCGTGTTGGTGAAAACTCTTGACTTCAACATATCGAGGGCCATACGTTGTTCCGGGAATGCTCAAGATACGTGTACCGAATGATTCTGAACCACCATCGGAACCCAGTGACTCAGACGACACTCCAGATGAAGACCAATCAATTCCATCTGGTAGAAGAGGTGATGATGATGATGTTGATGAAAGAACTCCGGCTGCTGAAGGAGGTAACAATGATGATGATGATGGTGATCAGGACATGCCTAATGTTGGAGGAGGTAATGATGATGATGATGATGATGATGATGGTAATGGAGATAAAGATAAGGATATCGAATATGAAATTGTTGAAGAGGCAGTGGAACAAGAAGAAGAAGAATGAGGAGGAGATGGAGATGGAGATGGAGAACAAACTCTAGCTATTGTTCAACAAACCGAAGCTTCAACTTCAAATGAAACCGGAAAGAATAAGAGGGTGATCACTAAACCATCTAATTCCCACATGCCCGCCCCTCACTTGATGGTTACACTGAAAAATAATGAGTCTCCAATGGGGACCCCAAGAGATGGTGGAAATGTTATTTTTGGATACAAAGACTCATGGGCATGTACGATCCATAATACTATCGTAAGTAATCTCAATCCGTCTTTGTTTTTTATTCAAGTGTGTATCTATCTTAAATTTGCGTCAAGTGTTTGTATTTCTTTTCATTTTGTTTTTTTGGTATTTAGGATCACAAGCATGTTGTCCGTCTCATGAGGCGCCAAGCTTCATGTTCAGTGACTAAGACTTGGGATCTTAAGGATGAATGTGAGGAGGTGCAAGTGATAGTCAAGAACTCCGGGTTGTGGCCTGCGGTGGAGAGTTCGAATATTGAGCATGATATAGTTACCGTATCTGCATTCTGTGAGAGGTTCAACGGAGAGACTGATACAATGTTCTTCTCATTCGGTGAGATGGTGATAACTCCCGATGATGCTCATCAAATTCTAGGCCTCGAGGTTGAGGGAAAAGCAGTCAGTGAGGGCTTCGATGATAATTTTGATTTCAAGGATATTTACAAATTGAGCCAGAAATTGTTCGGTTGGAATCAGATTGAGACGGAGGTTATACTTGAGAAGAAGGATGGTCGTCTAAGAAAGAAGTTTAATCTGAAGAAGTTGAGGGACACATTATGTGAGACCAAGAAAATATTTGATACGGAAGGAAGGGTGAACCCGGTGCGAATCAATGCTACCGTGTCAGCTTATTTGCTATACGTCCTGGGCAAATGTATCTTCCCCGACAGTTCCGGAAACTTGGTCGACGCCAGTTATATGCAACTATTGGATCCCTTAGATAAGATGCATGAGTATTCTTGGGGTACTGCGGTGGTCGCCTTCTTGAACAATGAGTTGACAAAGGGTTCTAGGGCACTCACTGCGCAAGTTAACGGAAACATATATCTCTTCCAGGTAATTTTATTGTCTAAATCATTTATATTTGCAAAATTCTCGTAAGATAAGATTCTTACTAAACTTTTTTTTGTTTGCATAGGTTTGGATATATTTGCACTTCCCTTCTTTGGTGAAAGCCAACTCCTACATCAAAGTGGATGCGAATGTTGCGGTTAATAAGCCAAGAGCACAAAGGTACAGTTTTAAGGGTACTCATGATAAGGATATGCCACAAAATCTTATCAAACTCCGAATCGCCATCGACAAATTGACTGCGGAGGAGGTGATATTTGATCCGTATCGAGATGCTAGAACTCAAGGTTTAATCCAAAGGAGAGATGAAGTTGCATTATACTATGGACCCTTGTTGTTGTGCTTCGGTGGATATTCAATGTACGATCCACATCGGGTAATGCGAAAATTGGGTTACGTCCAAGAAGAACCTCATTTCGATGAAGAAAAGTTGTTCTTTACTGTGAACAGGGCTGAATGCACCATGTCCCAAAAAACTATTAACGTCTCTTACACTCCAGCACCAGTTCAAGAACATTGGAACGATAGATGTGGCCGTAAAATCGATGTGATTCTTTTGGACGAGGTGACCACCGGTCATTAAGCTAGTGAGAAATACATGACGTGGTACTTGGGTTGGGCTCGCCCTACTGTGATTTGGGAACCGACTGCTGAAGAATTGGATCGTAAGAAGAAGATGGCATCAAAAGACCCAGCAACAAGTCTTAAGAGCATTGTAAGTATTTTAGACTTGCTCGCTCTTATTGTTTTAAGATTACATTATCAAATCATTCTATTAATTGTTTGATGTTTAATTGAAAATAGAAGGAGCACTTGAAGACCCTTGTGAAGGTGATGTGTTGCGCGAGAGAAAGAGGAGAGCCTTTGTCATTTGAAGAGCAAAGTAAGCAAATTGACTTTGCTAGCAATGTTGACAATGAGGATGCCACTGAATTCTTCAGGCAAGCTGAGGCTGAAGTAAAGAGGGAAGAAAAAGCTAGGAGGGAAGCACAAGCCAAAATGAATGCTGACAAAAAGAGGGCTCGTAGTGGTCGTGGTGGTGAAGGTAGTAGCAGTGGTGGTGTTCATAAACGGGGTCGTGGTCGTGGACGTGGTCGTGAATGAATGCAGTCTCTAGTTTATTTCTTTAAGTTGTGTTGCACAAATGTTAAGGTTAACGGTTGGACAAATGTTTTTTTTTTTTTTTTAAGTTTATGGGACATGTTTTCGTATTTTGGACAACAAGTGTTGGATTTCTAGTTGTTGAATGAATGGTTTGTTTACCTATGTTCAGTACTTATGCCGGCATGCTTATTTTAGGTTACATTTCCGACCACACCAAGGCCGGCAGGGTTTTGAACTGTCAGACTGCCGGCCCTGACACCAGACTTTATTTGCATATCAGGGTCGGCCGGGTAATCGGATCAAAACCTAGACGGCTATTAATAAGCCGGCAGGGTCTCATATTATAGACCTTGCCTAGCTAATCACATAAAAACACCTTCTCCTGATGCCTAAAATCATCAAAGGTCGGCATGGTAAAAAAATTCCCACCATGCCGGCCAAATCATAGACGGCATGGTAATGACCAATACATTCCCGGCGGATACATAGAAGAAAATGTTCTTCTGATGCCTAAAATCATATAAGGTCGGCATGGTAACAAAATCACGACCATGTCGGCCGGTACGTGGTCGGAATAGTTGACAAATAAAAACCTCGCCGGCAATTTTAAAATTCAAATTTTTTGAAAGTACAATTGCATTGATTGACTTGTACTTATGCACTATAACGGCCAAATTTGGGCACCATCCTATAAATACACTACTTATCTCTACAAAGAAACACACAACTATTTGCATATACTCTCCAAAGCTCATATCATCATACACTCCATCTCTACAAAGCAACACACAACTATTTGCATATACTCTCCAAAGCTCATATCATCATACACTCCATCTAACTCACCCAATAGCTCTCTACATACAATAAATGGCATCATTTGATTCAAACGAAGATTTGGCAATCACCAAAGCATGGTACGCGGAAACTCGAGTTAGACATCAATCCTACGTAAGGGTGGATTCCGTAACCTTTTGGGCTAGGGTACACAACAAATTTAGCCAAGAATTTGGAAATCCTAATGGAAGAAGTGTTCAACAAGTCCATGATAGGCACCTTATCATCGAAAATGCGATACTTGCTTATTTAGCTATCCAAAAACCAATTTTCAACGCTCCCCACTTTAACTTGTCCATTGAACAATTTGTAAGTTTTTTTGTGGTTTATTTTACGTGATCAATGTTGTTTGATCTTCCTAATAACAAAGTAAGTTTGTGTTATGTTTTTGTAGTATGAAGTCGCCAAAGCGCGCTACTTGGAGGAAAAGGGGGAAGCATTCGCATTCGATGCAAGCTATCAATTCATGGAATCCAAAATCCCGGAGTATGCCCCGGAGATGATGGAGGGTGTATCGTCCTCGGACGAAGACTGATGGCTTTAAAAGTTTTTGTATAGGTTTTGTGGGTAGACCTCTATGTAAACCCTCACGAGACTATAACTCGTCCACTAGGGTCGCCTAGGGGTTCAAAGGCTTTGTGCACATGCTAAGTGCATTAGTTTTTCCGTCGACAAGGAGTTAGGTTTTATGTTTCAATCAATGTAGTAACCAAAATTGCATGAATAAAGTGAATTACATCTTCCCAAATTCTGTTTTCTATTGGGTATAACTACAGGCCGGCAATGTTATAAATCATTAGCATGCCTACTATAGGTCAGCCGGAAGTGTTTGTAATTATGTGCATGCCGACGACATTATAGCCGGCATGGTAGGAAATATTTACATGACGATCATTAGATTGCTGGACCAAGATAGTCGACATATTATTCATTCAAAGACCCTTCCGGCTTGAAAATTGTCGGCGTGTTATTCATCCGCGAACCATGCCGGATAGAATTTGTCGGCATCCTATTCAAATGCAGACCAAGCCGGCGGATCTTAGTCGGCACCTTATTCAAACATGGACCTTGTCGACCTTTCATATTTTCAAAACTTAATTTTTTGATCGAAATCGAACTCATAAGACATATAAAAGGTTTAATACACTGAATTCTCATTTTCAAAATTTTAATCTAAACTCAATTAATTAACCTAATCAGAATTTTTAGTGTTAATTAAATAAGGGCATATTAGCCATTTAGAAAATACAAGGTTAAGGGGTGGCTTGGTTTTACTTCATAATGACCAGATTTTGTCTTATTGGGTATACCCCAATTAGTTTGGGTATACCCCAATCTCGCCAGGTTAATTATATAATATTCGGTCCAGCCAATATTTTATTTGGTCATGTTACCAACAATTTATCAATTGTTCGAATATTGATCAAACTATCAATATTCAGTAACTTATCGATTGAGCAATACTTGCTCAATTGTTCGAATATTGATCAAACTATCAATATTCAGTAATTTATCGAATTAGAAATAATTGCAAAATTGCTCGAATATTGATCCATCTATCAATACTCAGTAATTTACCGATGCTCGAACACCGATTCAACTATCAATATTCAAAAATTCATCGGACAATATTTGCTCAGACGAGCAATATCAACATCATTCATTTCATTCATTCGAGAACTATACGTCCCAGCAGACATGTTCAATTCATGAATCCTAGAGCATTCAGCAATCATGCTCGACTGAACAATACTTAGACCCATCGTCTAATCAAGTCAATGACTGACTAATCAAATACACGCCTGCTTTGCAGACTCCACGTTTGTGAGACATCAATCACGTCACATGGGGGATATCAATTAGGGTTTTGGTCTGGCGGCCTACAACACGTTTGTTCATCCACGATGAGAAATGTAAGTAAGTTGTGCAAGCAGTTTAGGGAGTTAGCAAAGTCGTGGGTGGACAATCAACCAAGTCTCCGCATGACCTGGAACTGGTTAAACCATGATTTCCCACTCTTTCACTCGAGCAACTGTCACACTTACTGGAGATCAATGTGTCTACTATTCTATCAATATAAATAAGTCTCTGAATCCACGATTGAACAAGGCAATTTTTCCAGCAATCACTCTCAAGAATTCCATCAATCGACCAGAACTTATTCGAACACATCAGTTCATCATTTGCTGAAATCCACAACACATTCACTTGATCACCATTGATCTCACACACTTCTCAGCTTCCCTCCTACAGATCAACCTTCTTCCCTCTTTGTGAACGAATTGACTCTGGAACGACCATTGACTTGATTTGGGCCGGAGTCCTATAGATTGATCTCTCGAACTCAAAGGACTCATGTGCAGTGCATCTGTTTGAGGTTAGGCAGTTTGCTCGGTTGAGGAGCCTCCATCACACGGTCGTCTCTCCGTTCCCTAAAAAACCAGCAAATCGTTTTTCCCCATCAACACCTGCAATTTTATTCACATGCCATTCGTAAAACAACCCATATTTTGTTTAGCATGAACAACTTTTGTGCATCAAGTTCCTCTTTCTCTATTATTACCGACTTCTTTATTTAGTTAGCTAACCTTTCTGATATATCTCAAATAGAGAATTGCTTTCTCTCCTATTCTACTCATATTGAACCACTAAACATACTATTAATCTACTACATTTTAATGTAGATCAATTAAGAAAATATTTCCTCTTAATTAGATTTAGGACGTGATGATATTCCATATTTCAAGCGACGGGTATTATTAGACTGACACTTTTGTGGTTATTAAGTGCGGGGATCAGTAATCACTATATTCTACCAGGATAACTACTTTAAAGTGCTAGAAGCAAGCATTCCATCGGAACAACTACTTTGAAGTGCTAGAAGCAAGCAAGACAAGAAAACCTAGGGTACTCGAGCTTTAAGGAGAGGGACAACAATCTAGGAAGAACTTCTGGACCAATGGGTGTGTGAGTTCCATTCTTGGCTTTTATTTTTGGTTTTGAGGGCCTTGAAATTTTCTTATTTGGAAACCTTTGGCCAAGGCAACATGACAATGTCAAAACTGGATAAGAAGTGCGGCAAGTACTACTACATAAACAGAATGTCTATAATGTCCACATATTTAGCTTCCGGCTCTGGCATGCCCTAAAAATGGAAGAAATTAGAATTTTTAGCTTAAATTAGTAATAATAATTGTCTAAATCAAAAATTGGATACTCACTTAAAGGTTGAGCCCCGGCGGTAGGCCGGGATGATATCTTGTTTTTTTATAATACAACGCAAGGGAGTATCCTTACATACAAGTTGTTTATGTAGTTGTAAGAAGTAATACATCCTACATCCAACATTCAAGAACAAGTGAATGCAAGATAAACAAGTTGTTAGAGCATAGCTCGGTTGAACTCACTAAGAGTTGGTATGTCAAGTTTGGTTGTCATATTCTAGTATCAAAGCTCATCTAGAGTCACTTGATTAAATACTAGAGTCAACTTCGTTTAGGTTAGACTAGAAAGTCTATGAATGTTGAGACATAAAAGTATTACTCCAAAGACCAGAAGAATGCGAAGAAGTAACGAACTACAATGACGACATCGTCCTTCCACTTGAGGTTAGTAATATTGACATGAACTATTTCATTCCTAACGTATATTTCAAGTCGTGCTATATTGAAAACATAACTGCAAAGCTGTATATACTGTACATATTGTATAATACTCTAGTGATATGACATGATGATAATAGTATGATCACAGTATTAAGGAATTAGACTACGAAGTTGTTTATGGGTGAAAACTATTTCTGCCGGTTTTGGTAATTTGGGGTGTGTGGATGAGAAATGAGTCTAAACCTTAAACAAATACACTGCACGAGAGTGCTTGTAGATTCGGGAAATCAATCTGTGCAAATCCGGCCTAAACCAAGAAATGGCCGTTCCAGACTTGTTTCGGTCTGATACAAGAGATGGGGTTGATCTTAGGGAGGGAAACAAAGAAGGTGTTGAGATTGTGAAGGTGTTGGCTATGTATGACTTGTATCGTAAAGCTAAGGCGGCTTGCGTGGATATAAGCTATCGGCCCCGGTGTTTGAATACGATGGTATCAACACTTGCCTTTGTTGTTTGGACTTGTTTTTTTTTTTTTTGGAAATAGGGAGGAGAACCTATTTATACAAGTCATTTGAGCCTTATTCACTTCTCTCGTGGGAAGTGGAGGAAGTGGAGTGATGGAGTAGTGGAGTTGTGTGTTAGTGTTACATGACCAGTCTTGCCCACTTCTCCTGTCATATCTAACCGTCCATGACTTCCTGACACGTTCTTGTGATGGCACGTTGCATGCTGTACGCTGTAAACCGCCAGACCAATACCCCAGTATGTATCCCCCAGTTTGTGACATGATTGATGTCTCGAGTGTGTGGATCGTGGGACCCACAGAAAGTAGCATGTAATGCTAGATTAAATAACTAAGTTATTTAGGAAGTCGATACTTGTGAAGTATCGTGTGTTTTTTTATGCAGAAACTGCATCATGGTGTGGTAAAGTGACGGGTGGTGATCACCATGACGCCTCACCGACCAGCTTAACTCCCGACCGGGGTTGTATAACCAAGCCGGTGAAGTTGGACGGACGAGATGATCTTTGAGACACTCATCCGCGACCGTTGGTGAAATTAGGGTTTTTGAAGAGGTGCGCAAGCATCACTCTTCAGCTTGGTCGAATCCAAGCTTGGGATACAATTTTGGCAGGGCCGATTGTTTATGTGTGTAGACGACATGACGGTGTAGGCGCCCATACCTCATTGTCTCGTGAAAGTGTGATCTCGGCCACTCAATTTGTCCAGCGAAGTTGAGTGGTCGAGATCAATTTGCAACAGAAATCTGGTGCCGCAAAAGCCGCGCATCATGTCAATTTTTGGGCACGCGTTCCGAGACGACCAAGCTTGGTCGGTCTTGGCCGATCAGCCCGGCGCGCATACGGTGGGATGGTGTATATACCTGTACTTCATCGTCCCATAGAAACGTGATCTAAGCCACTCAATTTTTCCGGTAAACTTGAGCGGTCGAGATCAGTTTGTGGTTGAGAAGTGTGACCACGCCTAGATTGGGCGGGCGAATCAAGGTGTACATCCAAGTTTGGTGTTGGCCGATCGGGTGTGGAGATAGGTGGGCCCGCAGTGATCATGTTGACACTTACCGGACCTGCTTAGTCTATTCCTGGACCCTTCATCCGAGCAGGAGAAAAGGGATGCTCGTGATCGCGACACAAACCTTAATAAGGTTTTGCCACGAATTAAGACGACCAACCATAGTTGGTCCTGGCCGATCAGTCAGGTATGTAGGCGGTCCCACGGTGTTTGTGTTGACATGCTCTGGGCCCTTTGAATCTACATCTACACCCTCCATCTATGCCTGCGAAGATGGATGGTTGAGATTGTTTTGCGATACATGTAATGTGCCGCAAACCCTAATTTAGGGTTTTTCGTCCATACTGCTCTGGTTTGGACGGTTTGGCAAGCTATGCCACCCTTTTGGGGAGGCCGACCATGCGGGGCCCGCGTTGGGTCGGTAGTGAATATTCCAATACCTGCTTGGGGTCATGGATTCAATCTAAGCCATCCAATCATGCTTCGGTGAAGTTGGATGGTTGTGATCGTTTCGAGACCGATACGGACGGTCCAGGTTCAAACATGCTCAATCGAGGCTAGTATAACACACCGAGAGATGTATGCTCAATCGGGCTAATATAACACACCGAGAGTTGCAACTTTGTACGGGTATTTCGTACATGCTTCATTATTAATGCTTGGAGGTTCGTGTTGCTCTGCTGAGAACAACACTCAGTCGTCATGCCGCACCGGTAATGAGTACATGAAATATAAGGCTGGATATGCATTAATTAATAATGTTGTAAATTCACAGGGTATATGGGATTATTGCCAAATGCTCCAACCTCGGATGAATTTCGTGTATTTAATTCACGAGAATCTTCGGGATTGTTGCCACATGCTCCATTCTAGGTGAATTAGTAAAGTGAAGAAGTATTCATCACTCATTAATGGCTTTATCTTTTGCAAGATGTTAGCGCATAATTTTGGCTTTTACAATTTTAGCCTTAAATGAAAATCCACCATCAACATTAAGTCCCCTCGCCTAGCACGTAATGGTTACACCATTGTGGGGTAGGCATGAGATGGTGACAAGATTAAAGACAAAGCTTATGAGACAAAGTTAGATGTTACCGGGAGAGACGAGTCATCCTGTCCTTGGAGCATGTCACGTTCAAGAGGCGTCCAGGCGACTGTTCCCCTAGCATGATGTCGGTCTTGCCTGCTTCGATGGATTGTTACGCCTGTTTCGTTTGTGGGGTTACTGCACCTGCTTGATCGGACGTGGGCTTGATGTGCCTGTTTTGGTTAATCGTGGGTCCGTTGCGTCTGCTTGATCGAACGTGGGACCCGATGTAAGCATGCTTGATTCGAACATGGGCAGATGTGCATGCTTCGATCAAATGTGGGACCACCGTGTACATGTTTCAAACGTCGGCCATGTCTTGTGCCTACTTTGACCGTACGGTTGATGTACTTGCTCGAGTGTCATCTTGCTACTTCGACCAAACCCCGACCCAGCTAGCTTGACTAAACACCGGACTTGATGCTTTGACCAAACACCGGCCTTGCTGTTTGCTTTGCTCGAACGTGGGACCCGATGTGAGCAAGCTTGTTTTTTTTTTAAATGAACCTTGTGTGCTCAAATGTAAATGTGGGTCCTGTAGAAAGCGTTAAAGCAGCTTCTGGAACAGGCCCGGGAGAGCGTTGAAGTGTTAGAGCTGAAACGCCTTCTTCTGGAGAGAGAGCTTTGATTGGGGACGGATGTGTCTGCTTCGACCAATCTGGGGCTGGGATCAAGTGGGACCCGCCGCGTGCCTGACTGAACTTCGACCCTGTGTTTTGACTGAAAACCGGCCCTGCTGCGTGCGCCTGTTTTATTCGAATACCAGCCTTGTGACTTTGATCAATACCGGACTTGAAACTTGAGCAATACCGGACTTGTGACTTGATCAATACCGGACTTGTGACTTGATCAACACCGGACTTAAAACTTGAGCAATACTGGACTTGTGACTTGATCAATATCGTACTTGTGACTTGATCAACACCGGACTTGAAACTTGAGCAATACCGGACTTGTGACTTGATCAACACCGGACTTGTGACTTGATCAACACCGGACTTGTGACTTGATCGACACCGGACTTGAAACTTGAGCAATACCGGACTTGTGAATTGATCAACACCGGACTTGAAACTTGATCAATACCGGTGTTTGGACCCAGCCTTGTGTACTCCAACGTGAATGTGTGTTCTGTCGTGTGTGACTACACATCTCACGCGTTTTTATACAAGTACTGACTCATGTCTTTTATTGTAGAATGAAGAAAAGAACTCATGTTGAGATGTCTTCTCGGGGATAATGTTGGTGCCAAGTCGGGAGGTGTTGATGACTTCAAAGATATGCCGAACATTGATGATGAGTTGTTCACCGCGCCCTTTCAACTATATGAAAATATCCGTTTCACAAGATAACCCTTCTCCTATCGACTTCAAGGTTTTTCATGCTCCGCTGGGCCCTCATGAAGGATGGATGAGACGTATGTTGAGCAATGAGTACATCAAAGATAACTTGACCAGAGCGCAGATTATTGATGCAGCTTGAGTGTTGAAACGACTCGAGAGGATGTTAAAGTGGTTTCTGGTGCGAACGTTGAGGTGGATCCTGGAGAGAGTGTTGAAGAAGGATTCTGAAGCGAACGTGGGTCCCGGAGAAAGCGTTGAGGCGGCTCTTGAATACACCATTGAAGCATCTTCTGCTAGAGGGAGCGTTGAAGTGTTTCCCTCTTCAGTTCGATTTACCCTTGCGAATTCCATGCTTCTTGACTGACCATCTCTCTCATGTTGAAGAATTCCTTGACTGACGGCGAAGGAACTTCATGCTGAGCCTCAGTCCCCAAGCGTGGTTTACATGGTTTGTTCGTAGTGGTTGTTGTCGAGCTAGATATGGAATATCTTGGACATTGTTTCATCATTGTGGGAGTCGTGCATGTGGTACTGGAGTTGGAGTTGACGGACGCGCAGGATGTTGTATCTCGGTGGTTTTCCTCTTGTCGCTTGTGGAACCGCTACGTAAGGTCAAGGTTGTATCGCATGTTGGTGAGATATATGCCCCTACAAACATTATGAGGCTCTTCATTACGGCAGCCTGGTTCTTTCTATCATGGCATATGTTGTTGTAGATGAGCGTTCAACAGCTCCAGAGGATGACCAAAAGCGTGGATTCTCCAACATAGCATGATAGACTTGTACCACTGTCTGATAAAGTGACTCGCCCGGATCTTGTTCGACCACTGTCTGATAGAGTGACTCGCCCGGATCTTGCTCGATATGATGCGTGTACATCGTTATCTTCTTGAGGCTGCTCCCTTGAGGTATCGGCTCCAGTGGAAGATTACCGTCATAGAGCGTTGATACGTTACACTGGCATTCTTTAAACCAAATGGCAGTATGGTATAAAAATTTTCGAGAGAAGTTCGAAAAGCTATCTTACTTGCATCATGCTCGTACATCCTTATCTAGTTGTAGCCGCTACATCCATCCATGGAGGAGAACATGTCGTGTCCGCTGGTTGCATCTACTAACATGTCGATGTTAGGTAGAGGAGGATCGTTTTTGGAGCAGCACCTGTTCAAGTCTCTGAAGTCTATGCAGCACCCGATCTATCCATTTTCCTCGTGTCTGAACTACAACTGTTTAACCGACTTGGATCCAGGTATGACATGTAGATGATGGGTGACCATTTTTCATCTAAATCCGGCATTTCTTCATATTTCCAAGCGAATATATCCGGGTACTCTTTGAGAAGTTCCACGAGCTTCGTGCGTTTATCCGTACACAAGGTTGAGCTGATGGAGATAGGCCTAGGAGATTCCTCAACGATTTCAATCTCATCAGTTATGGAGTTGGTGCCATCTTGCAGCTGTTGTGGAGCATCTAGCACTTGTTCTTGTGGTTCATTGCTATTGTAGAATTCCATTGGGTGGAGAGACTGGGTAACAGTCTCCCCTGCTAATTGATAATGGCAGTTTCGGTATACCGTTTTCCCTTTCTGGTCACGACTCGCCACAAAAGTTCGTTCCCTCTTCGTGTGAACGTGGGTCGTGGCTTCACAGGATGGAGAAGAATGCTTCGTAAGCAAAGATGCATCATGGGTTTTAGCCCTCAATGATGTAAGCCGGTCTTCTTCCTGAATTGACGCCCACGTGGGGAGTGGGACGCAACGAACTTGTCTAATTCTTTCCGTGGAGCTTCTCATGTATGTGCTGGTTTGGTTTCCAACGAAGTCCGTCATTGTGGTAGGCTTCCGTACGACCTTGCCTGGGAGAACCTTGGATGTCCTGAGAGTCTTGAGAGTAATCACATTCGAAGACGCTCCTGTGTAGATAAGGGTCATCTTGAACTCTGAATCCTTGATGCGTGCGGTGACATGTAGGGCACGGTCGTGACCTTCCTCTGGTTGATTGCAGCAAAACGTCTCCGCGCGCTGATTCTTCGAGAGGTGTGAAAGTTCGCATAAACTTTCCACTAGAGAAACCGCTTCCCGATCCACCGCCTCCGGTTCATAGTGAAACTATTGACTTGAGGAGGATCGTTGTGAGGATCGGTCCCAGTGTAGGAGTCTCCATGACAGACCGCTCATATCGATGTCGCTTCTTTGATCAGGTCCATGGAGGTTCGCGCCGTTGAAGTACCTTCTCCGGTGCGTTGAATGCGTTCCTTTTTTGCTTCAGGGGCTGTCGCGGCTCTTGTGGCAATCGATCAGTTAATGTCTTAAGAAAAGTGAGTACCTTTTTCTGAGTTGCGGCCATATCCGTTTGAGTCTTAGCAAGAACTTCCTGCTTCTCCATCAAGTCTGCAATGGTAATGGGGGATGGTCCTCCTCTCGTCCCTCCGGCTCCTCGTCCCGATGAAGGAGTGGAAGTTGTTGCTCGGTGACTACCAGCAGGTGTTACACTTGATGAGATGCCGGGATTTGCGCTGCTCCGGCTCGTGATGGGAGGTGTTACACTTACGGAACATCTCCTCGCTACACCGGCACCGGTGGTAGAAGTGACGGCTCCATAAGATGTATTGACCACGGTAGCTCAACTGACAGGTACATCGACACCGGGAGTGTTATCCACACTAGCTCCATCAGAATTGATTGCTGATCCAGACCTGAGTTATACCATCTTGAATTGGATTGATGATTGAATTGGTCCTAAGATCTACCCTTTTTGAAATTGATAAAATTGAATCGGATTTTGAAGAAATTGACTTTACAACCAAGAGATTAACCTCCCACTGTGGTCGCCAATTGTTTATGGGTGAAAACTATTTCTGCCGGTTTTGGTAATTTGGGGTGTGTGGATGTGAAATGAGTCTAAACCTTAAGCAAATGCACTGCACGGGAGTACTTGTAGATTCGAGAAATCAATCTATGCAAATCCGGCCTAAACCAAGAAATGGCCGTTCCATACTTGTTTCGGTCACAAAGTGAAGGAGATGAGGTTGATCTTAGGGAGGGAAACGAAGAAGGTGTTGAGATTGTAAAGGTGTTGGCTATGTATGACTTGTATCAGAAAGCTGAACTGGCTTGCAGGATATAAGCTATCAGTTCCGGTGTTTGAATACGATGGTATCAACACTTGCCTTTGTTGTCTGGACTTGTTCTTTTTTTTTTTTTTGGAAATAGGGAGGAGAACCTATTTATACAAGTCATTTGAGCCTTATTCACGTCTCTCGTGGGAAGTGGAGGAAGTGGAGTGATGGAGTAGTGGAGTTGTATGTTAGTGTTACACGACCAGTCTTGCCCACTTCTCCTGTCATCTCTAACCGTCCATGACTTCCTGACACGTTCTTGTGATGGCACGTTGCATGCTGCACGCTGTAAACCGCCAGACCAATACCCCAAAGATGTATCCCCGGTTTGTGACATGATTGATGTCTCGAGTGTGTGGATCGTGGGACCCACAGAAAGTAGCATGTAATGCTAGATTAAATAACTAAGTTATTTAGGAAGTCGATACTTGTGAAGTATCGTGTGTATTCTATGCAAGTACTGCATCATGGTGTGGTAAAGTGACGGGTGGTGATCACCATGACGCCTCACTGACCAGTTAACTCCTGACCAGGGTTGTATAACCAAGCCGGTGAAGTTGGACGGACGAGATGATCTTTGAGACACTCATCTGCGACCGTTGGTGAAATTAGGGTTTTTGAAGAGGTGCGCAAGCATCACTCTTCAGCTTGGTCGAATCCAACCTTGGGATACAATTTTGGCAGGGCCGATTGTTTATGTGTGTAGACGACATGACGGTGTAGGCGCCTTTACCTCATTGTCTCGTGAAAGTGTGATCTCGGCCACTCAATTTGTCCGGCGAAGTTGAGTGGTCGAGATCAATTTGCAACAGAAATCTGGTGCCGCAAAAGCCGCGCATCATGTCAATTTTTGGGCACGCGTTCCGAGACGACCAAGCTTGGTCGGTCTTGGCCGATCAGCCCGGCGCGCATACGGTGGGATGGTGTATATACATGTACTTCATCGTCCCATAGAAACGTGATCTAAGCCACTCAATTTTTCCGATAAACTTGAGCGGTCCAGATCAGTTTGTGGTTGGGAAGTGTGACCACGCCTAGCTTGGGCGCGCGAATCAAGGTGTACAGCCAAGTTTGGACTTGGCCGATCGGGTGTGGAGATAGGTGGGCCCGCAGTGATCATGTTGACACTTACCGGACCTGCTTAGTCTATTTATGGACCCTTCATCCGAGCAGGAGAAAAGGGACGCTCGTGATCGCGACACAAACCTTAATAAGGTTTTTAAGGCTGTGTGTCATACCCAGTTTGGGGCGCACGAATCAGGACGACCAACCATAGTTGGTCCTGACCGATCAGTCAGGTATGTAGGCGGGTCCACGGTGTTTGTGTTGACATGCTCTGGGCCCTTTGAATCTACATCTACACCCTCCATCTATGCCTGCGAAGATGGATGGTTGAGATTGTTTTGCGATACATGTAATGTGCCGCAAACCCTAATTTAGGGTTTTTCGTCCATACTACTCTGGTTTGGACGGTTTGGCAAGCTATGCCACCCTTTTGGGGAGGCCGACCATGCGGGGCCCGCGTTGGGTCGGTAGTGAATATTCCAATACCTGCTTGGGGTCATGGATTCAATCTAAGCCATCCAATCATGCTGGTGAAGTTGGATGGTTGTGATCGTTTCTGAGACTGATACGGACAGTCCAGGTTCAAACATGCTCAATCGGGCTAGTATAACACACCGAGAGATGTATGCTCAATCGGGCTAGTATAACACACCGAGAGTTGCAACATGTACGGGTATTTCGTACATGCTTCATTATTAATGCTTGGAGGTTCGTGTTGCTCTGCTGAGAACAACACTCAGTCGTCATGCCGCACCGCAATGAATGAGTACAGAAATACAAGGCCGGATATGCATTAATTAATAATCTTTGTAAATTCACGGGGTATATGGGATTATTGCCACATGCTCCAACTTGGATGAATTTCGTGTATTTAATTCACAGAATACTGGGATTGTTGCCACATGCTCCATTCTAGGTGAATTAGTAGAGTGAAGAAGTATTCATCACTCATTAATGGCTTTATCTTTTGCAAGATGTTAGCGCATAATTTTGGCTTTTACAATTTTAGCCTTAAATGAAAATCCACCATCAACAGAAGTATAATGCTTATCTTTTGAATTTCGTAGATATGACATCAACATAATCTTGTATATAGTGTTATGATTATGTGTATGGGTTATGGTGAAGGTTTCATCCGAGGAAACAATGTTTTACATTTGTTTAAAGGAAGTACATTCATGAACTTGTTTTGTAATGACCCATCCTCCACCGATATTGTGGCCTCGGTATCATGTAGACGTTCCTTGCCTCTTGTGAAACCAGTATCTGGCATAACATCCCAGCATACTCCCCCACCCGAGCACAAGCGACCCGTCCCTAGTTGTATCCCAACTAACACCAATATTGTTCCCACTTACCCACTGCGATTATCCAGCAGTGTGAGATTTTTATCGGCACTACTGCGAATATCCAGCAGCAGCTTCCCAAGAGGTCACCCATCCTGTGACTACTCCCGGCCGAGCATGAGATTTTAACCGCACTACTGTGGATATCCAGCAGCAGCTTCCCGAGAGGTCACCCATCCTATGACTACTCCCAGCCAAGCACGCTTAACTGAGAATTTTTTTCCCACAACTCAGTCAAGTGAACCCATCAGGCCTCGGTGTTAGGAAAAGACAAATCATTACTTATATTCCATTCGGCCAACCACTACCGAATATCGGGATATTACAATACCACCACCTTAAATTGGAGCCGCCCTCGGCTCCTAAATATATTCGCAAGCCCAGATCTCCGACGTTCCCTGCCCCTGATGAGAAGCACCTGGACCAACCCCGTCCAGTATACCTTCCCACCCTCGGCAGTTGTCTGCTCTGATACAATTTGTAATGACCCGTCCCTCCATCTATATTGTCCCCACTTAGCCACTGCGGTCATCCGACAGTGTGAGTTTTTCAACGGGCATCGCTGCGATAATTCGGCAGCAACTTCCCGGGAGGTCACCCATCCCTGGATTACTCCCGCCGAGCAGGCTTAACCGCATAATTTTCTGCCAACTCTAGAGCCAATTGAGCTGAAAAGGCCTCGGTATCATGTAGGCGTTCCTTGCCTCTTGTGAAACCAGTATCTGGCATAACATCCCAGCATAGTCTTCCACCCGAGCACAAGCGACCCGTCCCTATTTGTATCCCAATTAACACCGATATTGTTCCCACTTACCCACTGCGGTTATCCAGCAATGTGAGATTTTTAACGACACTACTGCGGATATCCAAAGAGCTGACTTCCCGAGAGGTCACCCATCCTGTGACTACTCCCGCCGAGCACGCTTAACTGAGAAGTTTTTTTCCCACAACTCAGTCAAGTGAACCCATCAGGCCTCGGTGTTAGGAAAAGAAAAATCATTACTTGTATTCCATTCGGCCAACCACTGCCGAATATCGGGGTATTACAATACCATCGCCTTAAATTTGAGCCGTCCTCGGCTTCAGAATATATTCGCAAGACCAGATCTCCGACGTTCCCTGCCCCGGATGAGAAGCACCCGAACCAACCCCGTCAAGTGTACCTTCCCACCCTCGGCAGGTGAACCGTCGTCTGCTCTGATACCATTTGTAATGACCCGTCCCTCCACCGATATTGTCCCCACTTAGCCACTGCGGTCATCCGACAGTGTGAGGTTTACAACGGACATCGCTGCGGTAATTTGGCAGCAACTTCCCCAGAGGTCACCCATCCTTGGATTACTCCCGTCCGAGCATGCTTAACCGCATAGTTTTCTGCCAACTCTGGAGCCAATTGTGCTGAAAAGGCCTCGGTATCATGTAGACGTTCCTTGCCTCTTGTGAAACCAGTATCTGGCATAACATCCCAGCATACTCTCCCCATTTGTAATGAGCCGTCCCTCCACCGATATTGTCCCCACTTAGCCACTGCGATCATCCGACAGTGTGAGGTTTTCAACGAGCATCGCTGCGGTAATTCGGCAGCAACTTCCCAGGAGGTCACCCATCCATGGATTACTCCCGTCCGAGCACGCTTAACCACACAGTTTTCTGCCAACTCTGGAGCCAATTGTACTGAAAATACCTCGGTATCATGTAGACTTTCCTTGCCTCTTGTGAAACCAGTATCTGACATAACATTCCAGCATACTCTCCCACAAAAGCGCAAGCGACCCATCCCTAGTTGTATCCCAACCAACACCGATATTGTTCCCACTTACCCACTGCGGTTATCTAGCAGTGTGAGATTTTTAACGACACTACTGCGGATATCCATCAGCAGCTTCCCGAGAGGTCACCCATCCTGTGACTACTCCCGGCCGAGCATGATATTTTTAACGGCACTACTGCGGATATCCAACGGCAGCTTCCTGAGAGGTCACCCATCCTGTGACTACTCCCGGCCGAACACGCTTAACTGAGTAGTTTTTTCCCCACAACTCAGTCAAGTGAACCCATCAGGCCTCGGTGTTAAGAAAGGACAAATCATTACTTATATTCCATTCGGCCAACCACTGCCGAATATCGAGGTATTACATGTTTTGTGAATCGAAAGAAAAATCAATAGGCTTATTGGTTCGGCTATTCATTGCAAATCTTTGGATGACCAATATGTGTGAAATGGTAGAACCGATCTTAACTCAGGTTATGTATTTTAGTATAACTAATCACAATGCCTCGAGTTATGATTTGGTATGATCGGTTTTGATAATTGGTGTAACCGATCCTAAGTAATCACCATGTGATGGTATGATCGATCCTCGTAATTGGTGTGACCGATCCTAGTGTTGATGGTGGATTTTAGTTCAGGGCTAAAATTGTAAAACCAATATTTTTATGCGCTGTCACCCTGCAAAGGGAAAAGCCGTTTAAACAGTGATGAGTGCAGAAAACCTCTTCACTTCATTTATTTGAAGCAATTCAATAAATACGCAAAATTCACCCAGAATGGTTCGTGCAACAGCAATCCCAAATATTCTGTGAATTTTACTAGCATTAATAATATATGCATGATTTGCCTAGTATTTTCCGTGCTGTGTTCTCAGCCGAACTCTCATTATTTGCATGACATGACGACTGAGTGTTTACTCTCAGCAGAGTAGCATGAATCTCCGTGCCAATATTGAGACATGCACGAAGTACTCACACAATCTACATCACTCTCTGATAGAGAGAGTCTCGCATCGACGCACTTTGGTTAGCCCGATCGAGCATACTTAATTTCCTTAAGGGAAATCTGGACTGTTCGTATCAGTCTCAGAAACGATCACGGCCACGCAAGTTGACCACATGATTTAACCAGCCTAGACGAACCCTAACATGAGCAGGCGATCACCGTGATGACCACCGGCAGGCCCGCTTATGCCCTAGACGGTCGAACACCATACCATACTTCCAACGCCCGTCGAACGCCAGCCCTAAAATAGGATGGCCGTGTTGTTTTGGGAAAGGCTCGAACGAGCGAGACTGATCAGGTCAGTCTTAAAACCATCACAACCGTCCAACTTCGCTAGCCTGGTTGGACGGATTAGATCATCTCGCAAATGATCAGGGAAGCGCTAACGTACACATTGGCGGGCCCACTCTATCCTTGCCCGATCGGCTTTTTCACGGCAAAGCCATGGAGCAATGAACGTTTGCTCGAAACATGACTGGCGTGATGCTTTTAAAGGTCGCGGAAATTCCACTAGTGTCTTAGAACGATCACAACCATCCAACTTAACCAGCATGTTTGGATGGCTTAGATTGTACCTAGGACCGTTAGGGAGGTGCACACATGTTCACCGTCAGCCCAACGTGGGCCCCGCACAATCGGTCTCTCCAAAGGAGAAGCATGACTTGCCAAACCGTTTGGCCAAAGTCATGTATACGTGACTGTTTCAAAACCCTAAGTAGGGTTTGCGGGCGTTGCATATCTACCGTAGTTCAATCACGACCATCCATCTTCGCAAGCCTGGATGGAGGGTGTAGATATAGACTTAAGAGGTACCAAGAGTGTCAACGTGATCACTGTGGGCCCACCTTTGCATGTAGCCGGTCGGCCTAGGCAGACTAGGACTCGACACCTCGAGACGTGCGCCCCAAAGTGGCATGTCACGCATCCTTTAATCCTTTGCGGTAATGGATTTTCTGTCACAAATCGATCACGACCACTCATCTTTGCCGGTCAAATTGAGTGGCCTAGATCGAGTCTTCGTGGGACAGAGAGGTATAGGCATGTACAACAACGAGCCGTCTCCATGCATGACCGACCGGTCCCACCAAAACCGGAGCCCAAGCTTGAATTCGGTCAAGACAAAGAGGGATGCTTGCGCACCTCTTGAAAACCCTAAAATCTATCAGCGGTCACAAATAAGTGTCGTAAACCATCTCGTCCGTCCAACTTTGCTAGCTTGGTCGGACAGCCTAGGTTAAAAGCTAGGCGATCAATGAGGCACCTCGATGATCACCGTCCGCCACTCTTCCATAGGGAGTGATCGACCAGGGGATGGCCCGCCCATGCGGCCTCCAAACGATCACTCGAAGATGGTTGGACGTGATGCTATTTTAAGACGCTTGATCCGCGACTTACTCGGTTAAGCTTTAAAACATCGATGCTTCATACATGTTGATTGTTTGCAATGCATTACATGCATCGAACATACACGATATTTCATGAATATCAATTTCTTAAATAACTTAGTTATTTAACTTAGCATCGTATGCTATTTCTGCAGATGGGTCCCACGATCCGCTCATTCGAGACATCAAGCATGTCACTGGCGGGGATACTTACGGGGTATTGGTGCGGGGTTTACAGCGTGCAGCGTGCAACGCGCCATTACAAGAACGTGTTAGGAAAAGGTGGACGGTTAACAGTGATGAGGGAAGTGGGCAAAGGTGTAATCGTGTAACAATCACCACTCCTACACGACCCCACTACTCCATCACTTCACCTCCTCCACTTCCAACGAGATGAGGGTTGCGCTCCATGACTTGTATAAATAGGTCCTTCACCTATTTCCAAACAACACAGAAAAAACCAAGTGTTGTCATCGGTATCCAGAAAACACCCAGAACTGATAGCTTTCATTGTGCAAGCCAGTTCAACATTCTGATACAAGTCATAAACAGCCAACATCTTCATAATATCAACACCTTCTTCACTTCCCTCCCTAAGATCAACCCCATCTCCTTCACTTTGTGACCGAAGCAAGTCTGGAACGGCCATTTATTGGTTTAGGCCAGAGTTGTACAGATTGATCTCTCGAATCAAAAGCACTCCCGTGCAGTGCATTTGTTTAGGGTTTAGATTCGTTTCTCATCCACACACACCCAAATTTACCAAAACTGCAGAAACAATTTTCACCCATAAACACCTAGTAATTGGTGTAACCGATCATGAGAAAGTGTGACCGATCCTTGTAATTGGTGTAACCGGTCCTGGTAACTGGCGTGACCGATCACAAGTAGATACCTTGTGTAGATGGAACCGATCCTTGTAAATGGTGTAACCGATCCTAGTGACTGGTGTGACCGATCACAAGTAATTCCATATTTAGGTATAACTGATCCTAGTGATTGGTATAACTGATTGAACCCAAGTATGTGATTTGATATGATCAATCACATAGTAGTCTTGGAATACAGGCTAACCTATTCTAAACTTGTTTGGAAGTGTGGTATAACCGATTCCAAGAATGCAAACCCATGTAAATATGAAATAAGGATTTGCAGTAAAAAGATGTCAACATACTTTGAACAGGAGAAGTAACTATTATCATTAATTGTTCAAAGATATTCCTTGGTACTCAAGGTGATCTTGTGCCGAAATAAATTAAGAATCTTTTAATTAAGGTTTTTGATTTTATATGCTTTAATTACCAACAATTAATGCATAGCTCTAGAGAATAAAAATTAGTAATGTGCATTTACTAATTGGAGATTTTCTATTGAGAGATTTCAGATGTAATACCCGGTATTTTTATTTACCGTTTCGGGTCTGGTTATAACTGCCTTAGTTTGTTACTTAGGTTGTTTATTTTGCCTTAGTCTAGTTGGTGTGTTTGGACTAGAAAAGCTACAAGTTAGGGTGGAAATAAAGTCATCTACTTTATTTTAATAAGTAAATAAAATGAATAGAAAATGAAAAGACAATTAAAAGAAATATTAGTTATCATTATGAATATTAGTATTATTAAGGTTTTTATAACAAAAAGTTTAGGAAAAGAATTTTACAAGTTAGAAAACATAAGGCTAAGGAGAAAAAGAAAGAGATGGAGGTTGTCCGTGCCGATAAACGATAAGTGGGTGTACGAACCAAGGTTTTCGTACCGTGAACTCATGGTTTCTCTGTGACGATATTAATACGTGAATATCTCTGTTTAATCATTGATGAATGACTTGTTGACAATTATTTTGGCATTGTAAACTCATGGTTTGTTGGTGACAATATTAATTTATGAATCGTGTGTTGAAATCTCTATTGAACGATTTGTGGAAACCTTAATGGTTTTATGAACTCAAGCATTAAAATACGATTTGAAGTATTTGTAGGAAATATTGATAGTGTTATGAATTCGTTTGTGAAATCTAGTTGGATGATTGATATAATTGTTGGTGTTGTTTTCTTAATTAAACTCATGTATAAAAATAATTCCTTAAGCTTAGTGAAATAACTATAGAAAATAAAAACTTTTTGCCTCTTTCCGACCCGTAACACTTTGAGTTCGGATCTCCATATGGGTTTGACCCTGGTCCGGAACTCGGGGTGTTACATCGGAAATATTGGACAAGCATTTATATTGGAATTAGGAAAACCGAGTTTTTTCATTCATTGCATATCTAGAGAATATCTTCGGTTTTGGAAATTCCTTGGTGTCAAGATATCATTGGTCTATAAATACCTAAGTTTGCATTTATAGAAAACTATCCTAAGAGCCATATAAACTTTATTTCTTGTTGTTTCTGGTGGAGCCGTCTATTCGAAGAGGAAAGTATCCTAATTATGTGAAATCTCTTATGGCCGCTCGTTTAAATACTTCTATGGGATCAAGAAGCTCTACGAGTACCATTGGTGGGAAACTAGATAATTGCAGTGTTATTAGTTTTCGATTGATTTGCTTGACTAACGGTTGTTGAAACTTTGATTGCACCTAGTTTGTTTATGCTTGAGAATCTTCTCTTCTGATATAAGATTCACTCAAACTAGATCGGAGTGTCGACGGGATCTTTAGAACTGTTTTTAGATCTAAAGACATCTTGTGATAATCCATTGTTAACAGGCTCCATTCTGTGCGTGATTGATCACAAGAGATTCAAGTGGTGTTGTGCAGGTTTTGAAGATTAAAGAAGATTTGAAGACGAAGGAGATTTCTTATTAGTTTTCGTATCTTGTGAATTGTGTACACAAACCTTGATCGGTTGGGATCCAACTAGAATCAGTTTATCTTTGATAGATATGATTGATTAGTTGCGTGAGATCGGCATTCTCTATATTTATCTTTGAGTTTATATTGATTGAGTGTGAATCTATACTTGACTATTTCGGTAGTTAAAGTTAGATTGATCTAACCAGACAATGGAGTTTATTAGATTAAACGGAAGAGCCTTTGTCATCTAAATCTTGTAGCAAGATTGATTAGAGTGGTTACCAAACAGATTCTTCCTTTGCTGTTTGGAATACGATCCAAAGGACTTGCTATTCACGTACGTGATTCTAGAAGTCGAAGGCGCATGGATACTGAGGGAACTAAGTAGCTAGGGGTAGTCTGCTTGGTCTCAACTATACAAAGTTGGTATTAGATTTCGTATAGCGGCTTAATTCTGAGAGTATTCAAAACTGGACTAGGTCCCGGGGTTTTTCTGGTTTTGCGGTTTCCTTGTTAACAAAATATTGTTGTGTCTTTTACTTTGATTTTCGCATTATAATTGTTTATTATAATAAAGTAAAATACACATATACGTTAACTCCGTAATAATTGATAGTGATCCTATAGAGTTTGGTTATTACCGAACCTATTATTAAGTATCACACTTTTTTGTAGTATTGTCTCTATAATACCCCGATTTCGGCAGTGGTTCGCCGATGGAATAGAATATAGGTAATGGTTTGTCCTTCCCTAATACCGAGGCCTTTTCAGCCCATTTGGCTACAGAGTTGGCAGAAAACTCTGCAGTTAAGCGTGGTCGGGCGGGAGTAATCCAGGGATGGGTGACCATCCGGGAAGTTTCTGCTGGATTACCGCAGCGATGCCCGTTGAAAACCCCACACTTCTGGATAACCGCAGTGGCTAAGTGGGGACAGTATCGGTGGAGGGACGGGTCATTACAAATGGTATCAGAGCCAACGACAGGTCACCTGTCGAGGGTGGGAGAGTACGCTGGACATGGATTGGTCCAGGTGCTTCTCTCATGAGTGACAGGGAATGTCGGAGATCTGGGCTTGAAAATATTTTTCGGAGCCGAGGTCGGCTCCAATTTAAGGTGGTGGTATTATAATACCCCGATTTTGGCAGTGGTTCGCCGATGGAATGGAATATAGGTAATGGTTTGTCCTTCCCTAATACCGAGGCCTTTTCAGCACAATTGGCTACAGAGTTAGCAGAAAACTCTGCAGTTAAGCTTGCTCGGGCGGCCGGGAAGTTTCTGCTGGATTACCGCAGTGATGCTCGTTGAAAACCCACACTGCCGGATAACCGTAGTGGCTAAGTGGGGACACTATCGGTGGAGGGACGGGTCATTACAGTCTCGATCTTGTATCCATAGTCAATCACACAAGTTATCTTCTTGTTGTATTGTCTCGATCCCGTATCCATAGACAATCACACGAAGTGTGAACCAAATCGTCGTATTGTCTCGACTCTGTCCATAGACGATCATGTACGGTAGATGAGTTATAGGTTAAAACAAAAAGATTGTGGTGTATTTGGGTACCCTCATCTTTTCACAAGTAAAGAGACACATAAGAACACAAGATGTACATGGTTCGGCATGATTACCAACGTCCACGGGATGAAAGGATGATGTTATTATTTATTTCAAGTCACAAAGATGATAGCTCTCAACAATATTTAGTCTCTATCCTTACTCATACACTTACAATACCCCCTCTTCTCTTAATACAAGGGTGCACATTTATAGGCAGAGGTGCACATACAACAATATTACAGTGTTGGTCTTATTCTATCAATTTCGATGATCCCATCGAGCAAATGTTGGTGTCTTCTCCCGATATTTGGTACCCAACTCATTATTCACCAAAGAATATATCTTCCTATAGGTCATCGCTTGTTATGAATGTCTCGTCCAATATGGGTTCCTTAACCGATCCGATCCTGCTATCCTTCTGACTTCAGGTCCCACTATGATTCGGCCCTTCTGCTTCTCACGCGTGCTCTGTCAATCGTATTTAATGCTTTGTACCCCGATTCAAACTCCACCGTTAGATGTAGTCTTCGATTTACACGTGTTCCATTTTCGATCAAGCGTGGTAGATATCTCTTTTACCGTGTCAAGGCCGAGAGGTGATTATGTGCTTCTCTTTGATCGTTCTTTTGGTACACCATTGTTTCGGATGGTGCCACCTGTATTTGTCAAGTAGTTGCTATTACAGGTTATAACATTTTCATCTGAAGTGCTAAGGCTACCAATGATGTGACGAACATATAGACCTCAAAAGTTGTCGATTGGACATTATGCAGGCAGGGATGTCCTCGGAGACTAAAATATTGTTACTTTTAATTTATAGTTAAGTTATGCTAAGAAATAAAAAATATGATTAAGAAAATATAAATAAAACTAATATGGAAATAACAAACAAACAAATAAAAGATTACCAGGGATTTCTGCATCCACTATTTGAATTATGTAAACACATTCATCTTCTGAAACTATTCTTGCTATAACTCGAGACAGTATCGAAATGAATCTCATGTCTCGGAAAATGTTGCAGTTAAAACAAATATAACAACTTTTGTTGTAAACCCAAAATAGTTTAATCTCCTTCACGTATAAAAGATCGATAGACAGAGACTATCGAAAACAATTAAAATGAAGCAGTGATTGAAGAGAAATTAATAATTCAATTAACCCCAAAAGAATAATTTATTAAAAATACCTGAATCATCTCTTACATAATAATAATGGCTTCCTCCGTAGCCCAGGCGAAAGAATTAGCTATTCATTACAATAAAACTAAAAGAATAAAGAGAAAAACTAATCCTAAACTACTATTGCAGATAGCTATTTGTTCCCCCTTCGAAAATGAATTCCAGTCCCCTTTTATATGCGGCTACTCGCTCCCCCTTCCTAAAGATTAATATGGATGCCTTAATATGTTATTGCAACAAGAAAAACAAGCATAAGACAGATCATCCGTGATTGTGCAGGTAGATGTCATAGATCAAAAGGAAACTTCATTGATAGGGGTCCGAATCTGGAATATGTTGCAGAATAAGTAGAATACATGCCTTTGATGGAAACAGTTAGGTGGGCGACATATATGTGTTTCAACAATGTCATTTTTGAGTCAGATAGTGAAGCAGAGATCTGTCAATGAATCTGCCTCTGTTGTTCATGAGGCCAATAAAAGATTTCATTTTAGAAAATAAAAATAAAAATCAAGTAAAACGTCTTGGTTTTATAAGTCGGTCAAAAGATTAGAGAGTAGTGTTGCTCATGCTTTGGCAAAAAAAAAAAGGAAGAGAGTGATTTCTTTCTTAGAGTATTATGACAATTTCCATCCGTTATACTTGAATAGATAAAACAAGACTCCAGCGTTGTCATTCATTAATTTTTGACTAAAGAGAAAAAGAACACAAAATTTATGATTCTTAAAGCAAAAGATATTTTGGACGAAAAATAAATTAAATTTGGCCTGTTTACAGACTCACTCAGTAAGTCTATGATTTTATCTCTCTGTTGATCATTTTTTGCTCTCCCTTGCACAGTAATCTTTGCTAATAAACAAAAAAGTTTAATTAAATTAAAAAAGGAAAGAAAAAGAAAAATCACCCAATGAAATTGCTTCTTTTATCTTGTTAATTTTATGCACCGTTTCACAAATTTACACAAATACATTAGTGGGCCTTCTCATCGAACATGGAACTTGTGTGCCTCGCCGTCTTTCCGTGCAGTGTGAATTGTGAAAGCTGACAGGTACTACCATTCTGAACAAATCCAATGGACAAAATTGTTTTGACTTTTTTTAATACGACATTTTGTCTCCCTCTTCATCTCTTTGATCTCCATATGATCCTAAAAGGGCTCGGTAAAATTTGGTAAGGAATTTTTGGCGGACGAATTGGAGAAACACTGCAAAACGAAATAAATAAATCAACACTATTAATTTGAATGATCAATCAACAAAGAACAAATTAAGATGCCAGAATCATATTCATACCTTAATCTAGTAATTTCGATTTGCGAAAAATCAAAATTGGTAGAATTATTTCGTAATATCGACGTAGTGTTTGTCTTTGTAACAGTTGGTTCTTTAATGGCGAGGATTCTGCAATTTATGATGGTGTTAGCCATGGCCATCCTGCATACATGTAAAACTAAATAAATTATGCTACTAGAGCATAAAAAATGAAGAAATGATTGATTAATCAAAAGAGTTATTGGGATTTGATCAACTTGTAAAGGAAGCTTTCATCATGGAGTCCTGCAACCAAAGCGGATGCATCGATTTCACGCACCATCGCTGCGATTGTAATACCATCTTGATCACCTTCTTTGACAATAATCTGAACTTTTGCCTGTAACAATTACATATTCACACAGTCATCAAATTTGATAACACATTGATTCAAACTAAACTAAATAAAATCTAGAACAGAGTGAGCGTAGCTTACATTAAGGAAACTATCACAAAGGTCTTTGAAAGAAAGGGCTAATTCAAATCCTTTCAATCTCAAAGCCCGTTTTCTGTTATTGGTGATGCTGTTGTGGTTGTTCTGCTTCTTGTTTACTGATGATGATGATTTTGTAACTGGGAAGATATGAAGAAGAATGATCAGATCACCATAGCTGAGCAAGTTATGAAGAGCCCACTGAAGAGCAGTTCTAGCTGTTTCCACTTCTTCAACTACTACCACTATTTTCTTCATCTCTCTTTCTCTCTCCTAAAAAAACTTCACTATTTCTTCTCATCCAATAGGTCTCATTGTCCCTTTTGTAGGGTTTGATAATAACACACAAATAATCCCATCTCTATCTAGGCTTTGTTGTGTTGTGAATTAAAATTTCTAATTATTTTGGGATGATGACTTAATGAATGAAAGTAACATCAAGAAATTTTGAGATATTGTGCATCTTCATCCTTGGAAGTCACCGTTTAGAACTAGGGGTGGGACTTGGGTTGGGTCAACCCACCCAACCCATGCCCAACCCGAACATTGGGCGGACATGGACAACGTATTTCAAAATTTTGGGCAAGTTTGGGCATAAATTTTATGAACCCGAGTTAAATTTGGGCAAGCATGGACACAAATATTTTTTACCCAAACAACCCGCCCAACCCGAAGAACTATATATAAGATATTTTTTATAATTGGTATTATCATCTATTTAGAGAAATTTTAGATATTATCTTCAAATCTATTAATGAAAATATAAATTATATCTATCTCATTAATCATTCAATATAAAAAGAATTTATATTACTGTAAATAATCTTCAGTTATTTGGAAATTTTAAATAAATGGAGCAAATAAATTTTATTATTACTAAATTTATTATTGTCATATTAACAAACTTGTATGTCTAGTGGAACTTGGGCCAACCCGAGGAACCCGGGGAACCCGAGGAACATAATTTGGGCGGACTTGGGAAACACCTCAATGGGTTCCACGGGTTCGATGGGCAATCTGGGCAAAGAATTCCTAGCTCGGGTCTGCCTCGGCCAAGCCTTCGAACCCGCCCAACCAACCCAAGTCCCACCCCTATTTAGAACTCGGTATCATTAAGGTTGGAAATGCATGTACATGACACGTGTCCGTAGCAGTAATATTATATCAAGTTCCGGTATCTCCAATGATTTGATATCTATATTGCACGTCTTTGAAAATAAACCTACTCCAATAATGATCGGTCATGACCGTCGGGTTCGTGATCAGAACATGCAAAAGAATTATGTCCATTTAATAATGTCGCACGATCAACAACCATAGTCTATCCTGTTAGTTTCATTCTTTTAAGCCGATGAATAGCTGACCTTCTCTTTAATTTTTAGGTAAGCTGATTAGTTTATCAAAAAACTACTGTAAGTGCCTGTCTGGCCAGATTGCTATAGTGGTTACCGAAATTGCTTAGAGGTGTACTAAAAGTTAGGCCACTTCCTATGCACATGCCAAAACATGGTATTTGGCATATATGCACCCACTATGGGTATGCCAAACTGCCAAACTCATATGCCAATATGTTTTTCCTGGCATATAGGCATACACGATGAGTTTCGGTGAGCGATAGAGTCTTCGTCGCTCGATGGTCAAACTATCGTTCGATGGTCATTCAATCGACAATGACAGTCAAGCTATCGCTCGATACTATGATAATCGCTCATCGAGATCTTCATCCAACGGCTAATATTTCCCCCTCTATAAATACCTAATTTTAATCTCATTTCAACTCACACGGGAATTTCTTAATCTCTTAAGAATTTCTCAATCTCTCTAGAATTTCTTAATCTCCAATTCTTTTCATTACTCTTCCAATTCCTTAGAGAGCATGGTGATAATATGAATCGGGCCGAGTGCATGGCAAACCTTTGTATTATCCAAAATCGAGAAGGTCCAACCTTGAGAAGTGGTGAAACCACGGTGGAATTTCGGGGGAAAGTCATCGTGTGGAATATCGTCGCATCTACGGGCAAAAATTCCATTTTGAAAGTTGTTTCGAGGTTTTAAGATATTTGCCCCAATATTGTCCAACATTTGTGTTGTAATTTCTCAATTGTCCACTTTTAAAGTTTTAATATTTGTTTAAAATTTTTAAAGTATTAATATTTTTAATATTTGTTTAAGTTTAATTATTTGTAATACTTTTAATGTTTAAGAATATAATTAATATTAATTTTCAACAATATTCGTCAAATTTTCAAATTCATTAAACTTCACAAAATTAAAAACTTCAACATAATTAAAATAGTCATTTTACAAGACATAAAACTAGACAATAATTGGAAAGACTCTAAAAAAAAAATTTGGAACAATGTTCTTCATCTTGTTCATCTTCTTCATTTCACTAAACTTCCAATCAATGCGCTCATGAACGGAGTCTCCTTTGTTTATCTTCTTCTTTGACTTCACATTTGTTTTGCCTTGATTTTCCTTGCCTTTAACCTTTCTTGGCCTTCTCTTAGTTGCGGTTTTGACTTGGTTGATATCCAAAACTTGGAGACTTCTTTGCTTCTTACTTATTTCTTTAAATCTATCACATATCTTCTCAACGGCACCTTCAAGTACTACTCCGGAAAAATCAAGTTGTGTTGCAAGAATCAAGTTTGGGTTAATTGTGCCATTTGGATAAAATAGAAGAAATAAATTAGATTGAGAAAAGAGAATAATAGATTGAGAAGAAGAGAAATTTTTTGTGTAAAAAATTTGGGATAAGTGTTGAGTTTGAAAGTTACCTATTTATAGCGATGAAGAAATAGCCGTTTCCGCTAGAGTGAATATCGCCAGCGATATTCATAATATCGACAGCGATATTCACTTTATCGCTGTCGATATTGTCAATATTGCTCGCTAGGGATTCGATCGCTTAGCGGTTTCCCCATAGTGGCGCAAATGGGCGGCATGCCAAACACCATTTTTTTGGCATGTGCATAGGAAGAGACCTTATAAGGCAAAACAGCCCCAAGCAAATTGGTAACCCCATTGGCCATTGTAGCAATGATGCCTGTTTGGCAAGTTCGTAGAAGTTATTTTAGTGTTTTCACCTCGCTACAAAATGGTGCCAAAAAATTGTGTACAGACGCAAAATCATGCATTCCAACCCACTGATTAGAATTCTGAATCTCCACGGGTTCACCTTGTGATTTGATTTTTATTTTCTCGGTTGGCCCTAATTTATATCAACATAGCTAATTTAAAAATCCGAATCACTACAGAGTTTGATAAGATCATACAACAAACATCAAAATTAAAAAATTCCACCAATTCTCTAGCCATATTTTTCTGTTCAAGAAAGATGATGCATGAATTACATATGAGGCTTTATTACAACTTACCACTACAGCAAAAAAGAAAAAGGGGGAATGAATAATATTTTTTGCCTGAACAGAAATGGTAGGTACAGGTAGCCAGCAAACAACCAACCCATGTACAATTAGGGAATTGCACTTGTTAAACAAACATTGACTACCAAATATCGAGCAACATTTTCTTCAATACAGAGATGAGAAAGTTAAAGTGGTACCTGAAAACTAAAACCAGTGTTTCTACCCACCAAGAAAAAAAACAGGCAACTAGAGCACTAACCAGCAAAAACTACACAGTAAGCTATCAAGAGTTTCAGGCAAAATCCTCTCTTAATCTTCGGGCTGTGCCTACTTCTGATACTAAAAATTACAAGGAATCACGGGCCACACAAACTAAAAACCCATATACGTGTTGCGGTTTTTTCACCAACATAACTAGTAGTAGCCACGTCCAGACATTGCCTGACCTCGGCCCCTTCCTCCTACGTAGCCACCATTCCCTGTTCCATGATAGTAACCTCGTGAACGTCCACCTCGTGGTGGACCTCGACCACCCCAGCCACCACGATGCCTCGGAAAATTTCCAAAAGTCTGGATTGAGGAGAGCATTTCATGAACCAAACCTTTCATATATTCTGATAATAAAATAGTATTAGAAAGTAATATCACGAGTTTACCTCGGTATCGATTTTCACCTGTTCAGAGAACTTGGTCCTTCCATTTCTCCGTTCTTGATCAAGTGCATTACTCGAAAGAGAGTCAAAGAAGTCATCCTTCACGTAAACAGGCTAGAAATAGAATACAGAGTACTTAGTAAAAATCACATACTGTGTAGTAAAGGTAATTAATGAGGATTTGCTAACGATGCTCCACTTTGATGTGGAAAACTAACCTTTCCATCTGGTTTCGCTGACTCGGTAACATCTTCATCTTGAGGATAATCCTCATCCTCCTCATTCTCATCCGCTTCTTTGTCCTTCGACTGAGCTATTTTACCAAGATGACCCCATACTTCGTCTTTGTTGAATTTCTCATTCATAGCCTTGAAATCAAAGTCCTCTGTGAATTTAGTTGGAGCACCTAAAATCTGTAATGCCAAAGATTAAGGTCTTACTTTATCAGACTACCCGTGAATTGCACATACATTTTCACAGCGGCACCAGGTTAGAAATGAAATGTGTGATTCCTATCCAGGTTAGGAATGGGAAACACCCATCTTCATCTTGTGAATTTTACATACATTTTTACAGCGACACCAGGTTAGAAATGGGTGTTTTCGTATGCTCAAGAGCATAACATTGTTGTGCTAGGAAGGGGCAAAAATATTGAACTGCTAAAATAATCTGACAGCAAAAGGAGAAGGAAAACTTACTCCATTTCTTCTTCCTCTTCCACGCCCCCTGTAATTGTAACTGTTATAGCTGTGATGGTTGTGATAATTGTGATACTGAGCTGCATTCCGCTAGAAAAGAACAAAAAGAGAAAGATCAGTCCCAACGGGATATACAGTGAACGTTACAACTGCGAGTGGTTGCAATAGATCAAATCCATATTGAGTTATACTTTAATTAGTATTTATATTATGCTTATTTATGTATTTTGAATGACAATTATCGCAGCAAAAAATTATTGCACAAAAGATGAGCCTTCAAATATTCCAAATTTGAAAATGGATATACTCTATTAAAACTACTCCGAATCGCCATTTCACCACTCTAATAGTGTCCTGCTAATGGATCAGATATAAACTACCAACGCACATATGAGAAAACAAAGGAGATGGATCAAAGAAACCACATATTACCAGCTAAGTAAAGACATGAATATCTTCTCAAGGGGAAAGAACATAAACCAAGTGACCAAACCCAAGCAGTTGAATAGATGCAATACAAATTAAGAAAAAAATCCTGTTAAAACGTGAAAAGCATAACAGAGGAACACCATGTGATATACTTGGCAGTTCTACCTTCAATAAAGGCATCATAACTTCTACTGAGACTGTGAAAATGATTCACTGCCAACTAATAGTATATTAACAGTCAGTTGTTGTAAAATAAATATCAGCGGGAATATTACAATAGAAGAAGGCATCCCGTAGCAAAGACAAACAATCCATGACCATATAGTTGAAACTTCCATAAGAGATAACTGTCAGTTTCTCATTTAGAAACTAGTTGGGAATGTATTAAAAAGAAAGTACGAAATTCAAAAAATATCTGAAATAGCTAACTAAATTTGAAACTCCAAACTCGAATGGGGGTTATGGCTAAACACTATCAAATCATCACCAATGGAAAAGGAGAAAGTATATCCTTCTCAGTGGTGGGTGAGGACTATCTCATGTTAACTAACACATTCAGAAACAGTAAAAAACTATCTTCCTTATAGATCAAAACATCTGCCTATAGCAATTTTTAGAAAGATCATCAAGGTTCATCAAGTTACAAGGAAACAAACACATTTCCCCATGTTAAGTTACACCACTAATTATGCCATTGTCAAATAGTTAATCAACATGGAACTTCCCCGGTTACCTATAACGAAATTACCAAATATTTATCATATATAAAGCCATAAAAAATCAGATTAGAAACAACAATACCCTTTGTTCAGGTGGCGAAGGTAGTGGCAATATTGGTGGCTGAGTTTCAGCTGGAGCTCGAGGTGGCTCTGGTGGTGATGTTTGCACCACTTCTACATCTTTATGAGCAAGTTCTGAAGACATCGACGAGGAAAATGCAGTGGGTCCAGATTTCAGTATCTGACTTGGTGTTACCAGGGAAGGAACTGGTGCTTCAACACGAGTTAAACTTGATGCCCCAGGATTGACCAATTGGGGCATTTTTTGATCTGCTGCAGCATACCCAGTCACATTCTTGGGTTTCTCAGAGGTCAGACCTCCGTTTCCAATTGTATCAAAAATGTTATTTGGTGGAGGAGAGACAAATGAATTGCTGGCACTTATTGGTGCTGGCGGATAACCAGAAACAGGGGCCTTATTTGGTATAAGATTTGATGTGGTGTCAGGTCCTAATGCAGCAGAATGGACCGTAGAGAAAGTCAAAGGCAAAGTAGAGGATAGGGTAGTGGAGGTTAAAGGTTGTGAATGATTACTACTAGATTGTAGAAGGGGGGAACCTATATCTGGTAAACTTGAAACCGGCAAGTTTGTAGATCCCGATAGCAAAGATGAATTGATGTTAGGGTATTGCATAGGTTGCTGCATGGAGGGAGGCATTGACAAACCAGTTGGCGGTCGAAGCATAGGTTGCTGCATGGCCGGCATTGACAAGCCAGTTGGAGGAGGATAGTAACCTTGCCAGTACATTGGCATAGCAAGTCCACTACCATTCACATTTGGAGGCAGAGGTGATGACCCCCAAGGACCTAAGCTTCCACCAGATTGATGTAAAGGCATACCGCCTTGGAATGATGAACCCGCAGGAGGTCCCATTTGAGAAGTCTGAGAACTATGATCTGTTACAGGGCCACTAACAGGAGGAGGAAAACTTGTAGGTACGGCTGGTGGGTGAGAGTAGTGAGACTGCATACAGAAATAAGATAAAATATTTAACAAGTTCCCGGAGGCCAAAATTCGAAGTTAACTAAAGATGTAATATGGATCCAATACCTGTATAATAGCTGGATCATGATCAATAGGTGGCGTCGTAGGAACAGGGGAAGACTTAACCTGTAAATCCTGTATCCACATGTAAAACAGTAACGATCAAGATAAGAAATCCAAACCAACGAATTTTTATTAAAGACGAAAAGCGGTAAAGGGTTAACTCAAAAATTACTCAAAAGCTACTGTTGCTGCATGAATGTGTTGCACAGATTTTATCAGCTTCTCGAGGATGGCCTAAGGTAACAATAGCTCATCCTATATATGACTGGTCTTTTATCTTCTTTTTTTCCCTTCTAAAATGGCGTTTAAGAAGTTGAAATGGTGCAGACACCTTAGGTGGTGGTGTTAGGCATCTGAATCCAATTTATTAAAATTTTAACTGTGTGAATAGTCTTAGTCTTAAGCTTCACCTCTAAATTTAGTCAGACCTTACAAGTCAGATTCAACAAACAAAAAATACACAGAAGTTATTATGCAAGGGAAGGTCTAACTTGGTGTAAAATATATACAGATGCCTATTCCAGAATTCCTAAGCTTGAAATTCTGGTACAACAGAGGTTTATAATCACAAATATATTTAAGATGCTTAATAAGAGCAAGCTCAATTGCTAGGCACTGTTCCAGAGACATCATGCTTAAACTTGTCCTGGTGTCCAGTAACATTACCAAGATTATTCAAGACATAAGATATTGAGGGTTTTTAACTTGCAAGCATTGCACGATTAGGGTATGGGTGTCCAGACTTCAATAGTTCAGCTGTTCTACAAGACCTCAACAGGGGAGGACAAAGGGTGTGGAGAATTATTAAGCTCCTTACAGCCCTTAAGTACTGATGTGTATTTATTGTTTGCAGTTTTTGTTTTGGCTTTTCATATTTCAATAATCAAAATTAGGAATTTTGCACCTAGAACCCACACAAAAATGACAGCCTTGCTATACATAGCGTTAGTGTAATGTGTGTATTTACCTTGATGTCACTTCCACGGAAGAGAATATACTCATAAATCTTGTCATTAGGAGGAATTTGTGGTCCATCCTTCTTTCGTCCTTCTGTTCCAAATGATCTTACTGCCACAATGAAACGAAATATAGAGTTAAGTTGATCACAGGATATTTGTTGACATAGTGTTTTGAACCCCAAAAGTTCTATCTGCCTAACCATATCCATTATAACTGTTTTCCATTTCTTTCAAATAATAATAACAACAACTATTTTTATAAAACTATCTTTCTTGACAAATTAGGGAATAAAAATGTATCCAAATTGACATTCATACTGGTTATAGAAATTAATTTATTAGGTTTTAAAACCCTCATGAAACCCTAATACACACCAGACCACACATAAACAAGAAGTCAAATTACAGAAAATACCCAATTCCCTATCTTTGACGGTGATCAAATCCCAATCTCTACTTCAGAAACCAAACTTAACGAACAAACTTAGATTCAAAAACATATAAAATCGAAAACCTAAACAAGAAACCGAAGCAAAGAAAACTCAGTATGAAGGAAAGAAGAGTCAGATGGTACCATTTCTCAAACCAATACTAGACTCTTCAGTATTGATGTCGTAAAGAACTCCTTCGTAACGAATTTCATACTTAGATGTTAAACTAATTAAACTTCCGATGTAAGAATCGGCTGATCCACCACCACTACCAGATCTATTAGCCTCTGCGGCCATTCTTTATCTGTTAGATTCACAGTTTTCTGCTTCAACTTTGAAGAGAGGGGAGGAGAAGAAGAAGAAGAAGAAGAGAGATAAAAAGAAGAAGAACCTAATTTGGTGAGTGTTTTCTTTTCTTTCCACTGCGGTTTGAAAAACAAAAAGATAATTCGAGGGTGAGGGTTTCGTCTTCTTTTAAGACAAAAGAGGTGATTGTAATGTACCTCGCAGAGTTTTCCTCCATTTATAGTTTATTACCACACCGGACCCACACAGTCACGACTCGCATGGGGTTACACTCTATTTTTGGTTCTTTTTTCCCTTCCGCTGTTTATATTTCTGGAAACATTCTTTTTTTTGTTCACAATATAACCATACTGCTGGTGTTTCTTACGCCATTTTTGTATAAATAGGATGGATAATCATGGTTCAAGAATTAAGATAGAATTTAGACTGCACATTCTGTCCCCTGGCTGATGTCAATTTTATGTGACCCAAAAAATGAACAGTAATTACATGAAAATTTTAAAAATAAATCTCAAATTCATGTTTGATTCATCAGGTTGCCAAGTGTACAAAATTTCTTAACGGGGTTAAGTAGGGAAGAATACAGAACACCTTCTTTTGGTCTTCCCATAATAATGAACATAATAATACAGCGGGCTACAGATAAATCGTTAACATGTTATGTTGCAACCTTTAAACTGAATGATCACGCTAGGTTTCTGGTACACGAGCTAAACTGTAAGACGATTAGCACTTCGGATCTTCTTCAACCTTTAAAGCATGTATACCTTCGGAGATATTGTCAGCAAATACCAAAAAGAAAACAAAAAACGGAAATAGATAGGAATGACTCTCCGATCATGATAATAGAGGCAGTTGGAGAAGTATTTCAAAATCCATTTAAGATTCTCTCTCTCTCTCTCTCCCAAATGTCCACTGGAGGATGATAAACTATCTGGAATCTTGACAATTAGGTGACCTTCTTTCTCTTTGTTGATGATGGAGACGTGAAAAGTTTTCTGATTGAAGTAATGGGATCATCTAGCTGTACAAATTGTTGCAAATGCAATATTGTCAAATAACAATATCTAGCAAATATAGTGGATTCAATTAGCACGTTCATAGACGTTTATCATACCTCTAGCATAGGCGTAGATGGAGGAGAGCTTGTGATTGTAAGATGGGAAGGGTCTTTCTCATGATCTAAAGCCTTGAGTGTTTGTTGCCACCCAGGCGCAACATTGCCAGTTGATATTATCCAGGGACAAAAATGCCTATGCTGTTTGATTGGATCGAACTCCACGGCGTGGTCTACTCGAGCTTCCTCTACTTCTTTCCCTGCAACAACAGAAGGACATGTAGGAAAATCCGTAAAGACAGTCCAAACATAAGAGACCAAAACGAATATAAACTTCACGACGCTTTCTTAGTCCAACGCACATACAACAGAATAAAATTAATTTGATACTGCAACGGTGTTCGTCTCTTTCCTAATAATCTATATCCAGTAATTTCTAATTTTACTGGTTCAGATCTGCATGATAATATGATATGAATTGAACATGACAGGTCTGAATGCTTTTACTTCTTCGTTATGCCAATTTAAAATTTTAAAAGAGATCAGTATTATGTTAAACAAGTTGAATGTGCAACTTTGGTATATAACTTAGAATGACTCTTAATCGAACCGTCACAGCTAAGCTAGCTCTTAAATAGTATTAAACTAGGGTATGACGAAATTGCCAACGCACTAAAAGACAGAAAAATGTTGACAGAATCATGAAGTCCAGAAAAGGAGCTCAACCAAGACGATATATACTTCACCTTTATATTAAATACAAGAGAAAGAAGCGAACATCATAAAATCGGTCATATGACTTACCTGAGCAATGAGCTGAGGGTGTACAGATTTGCATTTCCAGAGATTTCTGGACATTGGCTCCTTCATCAACTATTTTTGAATCCTTTTTACCAGCACTATCTGCATTTGCATCCACAGAAGACGTAGCATTATTGCCAGCTTCACAAACTAACAAACTAATATCCGAGCGAATACCAAGGCAGTCTCTTTCTTGAGTATCACTGTTAATTTCATTCCTGAGAGGATCGACTTCGTTAAATTCACTATTCAAACATGATTGCACATCACTGCCGAACTCAGTTGTTTTGCGCTTATCTGACCTAACTTCAGTCTGAGCGATTTGCACACAAGGAGTATTGTATGTGTGATCTTTCTCCTGAATTGAGTTGGTGTTATCCAAAGCACATGATGTGCGGTCTCTAACATCAGACTTAGACGAGACGGATCTAAAATGCCGGCTCATGACAGGAAGAGAAACTGTTGCTCTGTAATTCTGTTTGGCTGGTGAAGGACCTCCAGCTATCGACAAATTCAAACTCAAAGGTTTTTCCTTAAGTGACGCAACAGTGCTCATGATTCCGTTAGAACCAACATGGGCTTCTTCTCTTGGCCCACCAACCCCTGAAGTGTTCCCAATCAAAGAGTTTCCAGGGTCTTTCCGACCATTGACTTCAGAAGATCCAATTAACCTAAACATTTCCAAAGGCCGTCGAATTGTGGAAAAAGCCCAAAGCCCAACACTAGCCCCACAAAGCCTACAGTCCAAAACAGAAGATGCTGGATCAGATTGTAATTCACTGAGAGATTGTCGTTCCTCATCAATATCCGTCTCATCACCACCAGTTGTTGAGCTCATAATTACGCTGTTTCTTTTTTGATTTAGAACCTGTAATGAGGACTCCTCGGGACGGATATTTGCTGCAGATTGAGTGGGGACATCGCAGTCAACCGCATATGGTAGTGTACGAATTTCCCATCCACATAAAGCAATGAGTTTTAAAGCCTGCAATTCCAGCTTCTAGTTAGCAGTTTCTGGAAAGTTTATAAATTTTTAGCTTAGCAAAGCATAAACACCAAAGGCGAAGGGAAAAAAAAAACGAGGGAAAAAAAAACGAGGAACGGCCATTTAGACATACTAATCGTGGTTGTATAAGAAGCTTAGAAGAATGGACACACAGTGCAAGGCATAACAAACCTGGTAATACAAGTTTGAATTAAGTCTTCCATCTACACTACCAAAGTAGGTAACTGCAGAAGCTTCTCCACGACCAATTTCTAGAGTTGATGCTTCTTCCAGAAAACTCTCCAGTTGAAGGCTCCTCATGTAATCGATTGCTGAAGAAGAAACCTTGGGTAGAGCTGATAGTTGCAATAGTGCAGAGGAGCGTTCTTTGTAGCTATCAGCTAAAGCTGGGGGAGTAGTTGGCGGGAACTGTGCTAATCTCTCTTCGCACGCATTATCAATCCAAGGGCACAGTAATTTGTGTCCACTATCGAGCTTTAAGCTGAACACAGCTGCTGCTTTCTCAACTGAGGCAATGAAAATAATAATTTTATAATGTCAAAACATCCACACCATTTAAATCTAAAATATCTGCAAAATTTACTCCACAGCATTGTTCCTAAGCAAAAATTCCAAATGGACTAGCACCAAGCCTTACTCTGTTGCCTTGACCAGGATGAAGGGGTGGAGAAAAGGAGACGTGATCCACAAGCCTCGCAAGCTATTATGTCCATCTCCACATTGATCCAGCCTCTCAGTGCACAATTTATGGCACTTACTGCCTGAGTAAAGAAAAGGAAATATCATTACCTGTCTCAGTTTTTACTTAAAGAAGTTGAATCAGTTTACAAGTGAAAAGATTTGAAACAAAAAAATAATTTGGTGACGGAAGGACGGAGGGATGACTACAGAAGTCTTCTTAAAGCAGATTTATATGATCCTTTAGATGAAGAAAACTAGACCCACAAGAACTCATGAGGTTACAAAAATGACCAGTTTAGTAAAAATGTCAGGACAATAAAAATCAGAACAGGCAGAACTTCCATCATTTTTTGGTATCCTATCAACTGAAACTGGTCAGCTGAGAAGCATGGCACTAAGTTATTACAAACTTCTTTCTCGATGAAAAATAAAAACTACAATAAAAACATTCTGCTTGAGTTTCTATTATATATGTATTCTTTGATGATTATAAGCTAGTCTCTTGAAATTTTCTAACTAAAATTATAGCTGACTATTACCCGTATATACCTACTAAGGCTACTACACATGAGTTATTGCATATAAAATGCCCATGAAAAAGCTCAGATAACAGCAATAGACTAACATCCGCAAAAGCAAAAATGGATATAATGTACGCCTGGACGCGAAATGAGGATTTTGAGGTATGCACCAAGAAAGACAAAGAAGACTAAATCTAATATGAGAAACTCAGGAAAGACACTCACAGAACAACTAGGCATAAGAGAAATAATTTGAATCTAGCGAAAGAAGAAGATTTTTCAAACCTTAGGCTTTCCAAACCAGGTCATTGACTTGAAAGTCGCTAATCTTCTCAAAAGATCACTTCTATCCCATGGTCTACATACCGGAGCTTCTGAAGACAGTGACGACCCACACAGAACAGCAGGACGCTTAAATCTTCCCACTGAATTACTTGATTCAGATGATTCATTTGTAGAATCCCCTCTTTTTCTCTTGGAAGTTTCTTTCCCAGACAAACTATCAATAGAACAACTAAGGTTATGAATAACATTTTACATTTTTTTCAAATATCACGTCAAATTCAAAATAAACTATAAAATTGTATTCGTTGAGCAAAATTAGCGGCATATATAAAGTTCAGACCCAAGAATCTCTAATAATGAAAATCTAAAAGAACAAGAAACCCTAACAGAGATAAACTACATAACTTTGAGAGAAGCTAATAATTGAAAGGTAAAGAAAAGAACCTTGTGATGGATTTTGATTTAGGAGTTCGAAAGATGTTGTCCATGATTGACTGAATCCTATTCTCTGATTCTTCTTCTGTTACCATGATTTTGATAAATTGTAAAGTAATACTGTATAATCGAATTTTGATCAATCGAACTCGTAGTGAACTTTCCAGCACAAGCACCGTCACCACTAAAATCAGCTCAGTAAAGCATTCATCAGCGGAGAATTTTAAACGTAGTAAAATTGCTGATGTTCTCAACGTAGAGAGACTACTGGTAGCGGTAGGGGCTTTTCTTTTTCGCACTCTTTTTAGGGCAAATCCTGCATTAGTATGATTTTCTTTTGCCAAGCCACATTGAATTTATTTTTTTAATAAACAAGCCACACAGATGACAACCCGAAAAACCAAATCCTGCGTTAATAACAAGCCACACAGATGACAATCCGTAAAACCTAGGAAAAGAGACAAATAGTTGGCCGAACGGCCACGAGGGTGGCGAGCGGCCAAGCGACCACAGGAGATCATCTCATAACCGCTCGGCCATTCTCTTTTTTCTTCAGTAATTAGGAATTACGTTTTGAGAATCAAATTCTTTTTGAGATTGGGATTTCGCCTATCTATGTTTATATATTAGAATATCAAATATAAAATTAAGAAGATGGTAAGTAGTTTGACGGGATTCAAAGTGTTTTTGTTGAAGAAACTCAGTTGTTGTTAAAGAAAAACGAGTTTTAGATGGTGTGTTGGTAGCAAGTGAATGCACAGATGCTAGACTCAAGCTCTACAAACCTGGTATCCTTTGCAAAATAGACATGGAGAACGCTTTCGACAATATTTGATGAGTTCCACTCTTTAAAATATTAGAAAGGCATGTGTCTGGAAGAAAATGGAGGAACCGGATATAATGGTATGTATCTTGTTGTCATCTATTTTTCCTATTAAATGGTAATACTTCACAATAATCCAAGGCTTCAAAAGGACTACGACAAGGAGACACGCTCTATGCATTTCTTTTTCTCATTATGGCTGAAATCCTCACTAAACTAATACATCAAACTTCGGGTAGAGGAAAGATTGAAGGTTTCAGATTATCTCACAATAGTGTTCTTATCTCTCAAATGTAATTTGCGGACAACACGATTTTCTTCTTAAACGAAGACATCAAGGAAGTGAGATCATTAATGGTTTTATTGGTGTTATTTGAAGCTCTAATTGGTCTCAAATTAAAGCTAGTAAAAAGCACAATAATTAGTGTGGGGTGAACCAAATCATTAGTGTGCTTTCTAAAGAATTGGGTTGTAGGACTAAAAAGTAACTAATCAACTACTCATCTTGGTGTTACCCCGAGATCATTTTCAATTTGGGAATCCATACATAGAGAATTGAGGTGAAGCTAGCACAATGGAAGACTAAATACTTAAATAAAGCTGGCAGGTTAACTCTTGTCTATAGTACATTATCTACATGACCAACATATTACATGTCTCTACTCACTTTACTAACTCAGGTAAAAAAGAAGATGGTTGGTATTATGGGAAGATTTATTTTGGGGACAAAGGATGACAAGATCAAATTGGTTTGGGTATTTTGGGGTAAAGTTTGTAGACCAAGAAACAAGTGAGGACTTAGAATAAAAAACTTGAAGTCTGCGAACAAAACCTACTTTCAAAATTGGTATGGAGGTACTTTAAGGAGAAAGTAGTTTTGCAAAGAACAAGCAACTTAGAAGATTTCATCATTCCTATTGACATGAACAGATCTCAAGAAAAAAGAATAGGGAAGGGTATTTGAAAAACGAAGCAATTAATGACAAACAATATGTCTATCATGGTGGTAAATGGTAAAAGATGATCATGTGAAAATCGCCTTGTAATATCTTACATGATTTGTGTGAGACAGTTATTTGATGTAGACTCAGAATATTTCGTATTGATCATTCGAAGCTAATAGTTTGCGTGAGACAGCTATTGTCGTCTTCTAAGAATGTTTTAATGATTGAAATGGGAGTTTAGAACAATTAACCATTATCTGGATGTAGCACAGTATGCATACCCGTATGCAAACTGTTGTAAGAATAATTCAGGTCCGGGAACCAAGTATGCATACCCGTATGCGAACGGTCTTAACTGTTAAAGTCCGGGAACTAAGTTTGCGTACCCGTTTGCAAACTGTTTCACCTGAAGTCGATCTGGAACAATAGTATGCGTACTCATTTGCGAACTGTCAGAAATGATCAAGTCTGTAACTTAGGTTTGCGTACCCGTTTGAAAACTTATGTGGTTAAGTTCTAAAATCGGTTAAGTATGATTTCATACTCATGAACAAATACATTTATATATTAAGGAATGCAATTTTGCTAACCGTGGCTAAATGTTCATGAATTGATTCTTGTGAATCAAATCCGATTTTGTTTCAATTGTGTCTCGTATACTTATATGAGAATATAAACAATTGAACAACTCTATGAGTAACACAATTAGATTCATTTGATCTAGAAGTGTTAAGATGAACATGATTAACACAAAAGTGTTCATATGGCTAACTTCGGTTAACTGTTATTGAGCCAACTCAATATACACGTTTAGGTACGGTTACCCATATCTAAATGAAAGTGTATTTAATTTGTGTGTAACAAGCTAAGACCATCTAACGGTGGAAAGATATTAGCTTGAATCTTAAATCAGGTTTTCATCTTGCGGTGAATATTGATTGCTTTGTTCCAAAGTTATCAAACCCTGATTTGAAGACTATATAAGGGACAACTCTAACAATTAGGAAACCTAATCCCCACACCTCATGTGTGAAACTAGTTGCGACTAGAGTCGATTCTACTTTAACCTAGGTTTTTCCTAAAACCATTATAGGTTGACGACTTAAAGACTTCATTGGGATTCTGAAGCCAGGCCCAACTATTTTCTCTATAATTGTGTGTTCTGATCTTACTTGTTCTATCGTATTGAGTATTATCTTCTCTAAGATTTGCTCGAGATTTATCTCTGATAGGTAAGATATAAAAAGTAATCACAAAGTTCTTTGTCTCATTCTTTGTGATTCAACAATAACTTGTTCTAGTACCATATAGTTAAGTTATTATGAGGTGATTGATATTTCTGGGTTGTTCTTCGGAAATATAAGACCGGATTATCAATTGGTTCCTGTCCACCTTGATTTATCAAAAGACGGAACAAAAAACTTCGTAGGTATTTCTGTGGGAGACAGATTTATTAATCAGAATAGACTTTTCTGTGTGAGATATATTTGTTTATAAAGTCTTCGACTTTGGGTCATAGAAACTCTTAGTTGTGGGTGAGATCAACTAAGGGAATCAAGTGTGTCGAGTCCTACTGGGATTCAGAGGCGTAAGAAACGCGATTGTACCTTAATCAGTGTGAGATTGGTTAGGGCTCAACTACATTCGATCCTGAAGTTAAATTGTAGTAGGCTAGAGTCTGTAGCGGCTTAATACAGTGTGGTGTTTAAATCTGGACTAGGTCCCGGGTTTTTTCTGCATTTGCGGTTTCCTCGTTAACAAAACTTCTGGTGCCTGTGTTATTTCTTTTCCGCATTATATTTGTTTATATAATTGAAATATCACAGGTTGTGCGTAGTTCAATCAATTGGTAAATCCAACCTTTGGTTGTTGAAATTGATAGACACTTGAACATTGGTCTTTGGTACCGTTTAAGTTGTTTTTCAAAATAATCAGGCTCGCGGATTTCTATTCGTTTGATTTGCTTATTACATTGAGAAACAGAGATATAACTCTTGGATATATTTTCCTTGATTGAGTCTGGCTATCTAGTTGATTCTCTTGGAATTATATTGGAGTTAGTTCATACAGATTGCCTAACGAAATATTGGGTGTGGTTGTTGTACCCCCGCTTTTTCAATTGGTATCAGAGCAGGAAAACACGTTTAAGACCTCATAATTCTGTGTTTGTAGCAATCTGACTATATGGACAGAACCGTTATCTCTGTAAACCTACCGCTAGTCTTCGACGACTCGAATTATTTATGGTGGAAAATTACTATGCGTGCATTTCTCCAAGCACGGGATTTTTAATCATGGGTTTATGTTGTTAATGGATATAGTCTTCTAATGGTTACAGTAGACGGTGTAACTGATGCAAAGGACATTGGTAGATATGAGCCCGACGAGATTCTCGCTACAAAGGAAAATTCTGACGGCTTAAATGCTATCATACATGCCATTACCCCAGATCTTCAACACCATGTGACTACGTGCACTCGGTCTAAAGATGCTTGGGATATCTTAGAAACTGTATTCGAAGGGAATACCTCTGAAAAGGATGCTAGGCTTCAAAACCTAAATTATGATTGGGAAAACCTTTGTATGGATGATGAAGATTCATTTGATGAGTTTAATCACAAAGAATATGAAATTGTTAATGCATATTTTGCATTGGGTAAGACTATTCCTGAAAAGGATATTGATGAAAATTCTCAAATCGTTACCAGCTAGATACGATTCTAAGAAACATGCCATCGTTGAAGGAAATAGCCTTGATACACTTTGCAGAAATACTCTTGTTGGGAAGTTAAAGATCTTTGATCATGAGTATACATCCAAATATGGAAACGATATTGCTTTCAAAGCACAAAAGAACACTAAATTACTTGACAAAAGTAAAAGTGTTGGCAACTCTGTTGTTGATCCTATTGAGATTGATTCATCAGATGAAGATCTTGACCATTCAGTCTCACTGATGACAAGACAATTTAGAGATATTCTTTTAAAGAGAAGTAAACGGTTCATCAGAGATAAACCCAGATCATCAGTCAAACCTCATGACCATGCCCCTCCTAAAAATAGGGAAACTGTCGATACTGATGATGAGGATATGCCACAGTGCTTCAAGTGTAAAGGTTTTGGTCATTTTTCTAATGAGTGTCCAGATCGTAGAAAATACACTGGGAACAAAGGTCTTGCTGCAACTCTTGATGAAATGTCTGATCACTATGATTCAAATGAAGATGAAAAGTAAAGTGTTGCACTCCTTGGTAAAAATATTGATTTTGATAGTTGTAGCAATACGTATATCAATCTTGATATTCTTCCTAGAGAAACTTCTTCAACCACTTTGGAGGATAAAATGGATTTTCCCTGTCTACTGAAAATTCTATCTCATATGTTTCAGGTACCTCAATTTGTTTAGCAGCATGCTCAGCTATGGTGTCCGAACTGTCATCCACATTGACATGTTCTTATTGTACTCTTAAGGGCCATGAACTCTCTAAGTGTTTCAAGTACAAACATAAAATAAGATATGTCAACAAACTTTAACGGAGAGCAAATCGATTAACAAACAAGCTCAAACTTGTTCAGAAGTCGAATTCGTCTGAGGTATGTAAACTCAACTCTTCTCCGAAGAAGTTAATTTCTAAAGAAAAAGTTAGACCTCTACAAAAAATAACAAGGTCTAAACATTCTGTGAAAAGGGGTATTAAGAATTTCGTACAAGAAGTGTATGGTGTACATATTATTGTTCACCCTAACATAGCTTAATTGTGTTGAAAGTGCATCTTGTCTCATGTGCCTGATCTCAAAGAGACAAGCGTTAAGCACAAAGCAGGCTTTAGGAAAAGAAAAAAAAATTTTGATTTTTTTTTTTTTTAATTTTTTTTTTTTTTGGAATTCTGCTGATCTTTTCATATCTTGATTTGGTATTGAAAAGGGTTTCCCTGTAGGATCATTAAAAGAGGGTTAAAATTGACAATTTTACCTTTTTAGGGTTGAGAGTTGTGTGTATGTGAATCCTTTTTACTCTGTATAAAGGTTTCGTAACCTTAAGTTCCCTTTTCCTTCCCTGAAAACTCTTTTTATCACAAGATTGCTTGTAGAGCTTGATTTGTGTATTTCTCTCACAATCCCGTATTTGAATAGAGACTCCAAGCATCATGTCTTCTGATGAAAAAGATGTTAATATGATTGTTAAGCCAGCAATCATGAAGGAAAGAGATAAATCTCCTTCCTCTATAAATTTGAAGAGAAAAAGGAAGAATATGAAGAAACCAAGGGCTATCCCTTCAAATCTTCAAAAGTTTTCTAGTATTCTTGAAGAGTTGAAGGAAACAAGGGAGGAAATTCAGCAAATAAAGGATATTGTTATAAGAACTCTTGAAATTCAGAAGGCCCTGGTTCGGCATCAGTCTAGAAGATTCGTTGGAATTGACTCCTTTCTTCATGAACCTTATGTTCCAATGTCTGTTGACGACAAAGAGTTCGGGGACGATAAAGAATTTTTCAAGAATATTAATGTCTAGGAAACTTCCTATGACAATTTATTCTTATGTTTTAAGAAGGATAATTAGGGTTTGGAATAGCAAATATTATAATTACACATAGCTATTGCCAACGATTTTCATCTTGCAACGTTTTAGATTTATTTATTTAAATTCTAAATTATTTGGAAGATGATTTTGAAGTATTAATCTTTATTGGTTTTATATATTGCAAAAATATTATGGGATATGTGTGTTTACGTCCGTGAACTATGATTGTCCCATATATGTCAAAAGTTAAGTCTATTATGTCGTTATGCAAATATTGATAAAAGATAAAATGAACTTTTGAATATTCCGCAGTATTGATCTTTCCTTGATCCAATTCTATGTGAAAGTATTGTATATCTCTGTAAGTTATCTTGCATTTCCGATTCAATTAATCATTAAGGTTCTCTTTTGGTTAATTTAATTGAGTTTACTGGATACAAATTCATGTCTCATGTGATTTGTTAATGTCCAAAGAAATCCCTTCTTTTCTTGTAAAAGTAAGGTCGCTCTTGTTGTTCTTTCGGGAATGACATTTTATGGGGAAGAGTTCTTAATTGAACTTGTGCTTAATTGCGAAATCTTTGTGGGGAGTGCGGCTGTGGAATATTGTAGGAGTTATCTTGTATCTTTATAAACTCCTTGATGAATACATTAAGTTTCGACTATGTGAAATCATCGAAACAAAGTTGATATGTTCTCTTTTAGTCATGAATAATCTCTTTGAGAATTTCATGATGATCCCGCTAGTTTCCGTACCTTTGCCAATTTATATTGACAAAAAGGGGGAGAATTATTTTGTAGTTCACACTACATACATATGGTTTACTGATCATTACGTAAGCGGGAGTGGTTTTCATTGTGAGATGAAGTAATGACTAAGGGGGAGTGATACATATCACCGTAGCATTATTGTCAAAGTTGTGATACAATTGAACTTTGATGCCGTGTAATAATATTATGACACTATATAACAACTATGATGCTGAGTTGAACACGTTCAGAATCGCTGGAGTACTTGGAGTGACGAAGAAATCAAGGAATGTTGAAGAACCAAGGAAATCAAGCATTTGGATGAGAAGCTACAAAGTTTATTTATTTGTAATTCATATGTATTGATAGTTTTGTCACTAAAATTGACAAAGGGGGAGATTGTTAGAGCACTGCTCGGTCGAACTCACAAGCGTTGTTATCTCAAGCTTGTTTGTCAAGTTTCGTTGTCAAAACTATAAGTCTTGATTTCTAGTGTACTTATAGCTATGTCTCGGATTAGGATAGAATGTGTAGTTGAGCTTTAGACTTCACGGCGTTCATCGATTGAAGACGAAGATCTACTAAGGGGAGCTTGGAGGAACTTCATCAACAAAAGGTATGTGGTCTCAAAAGTATATTTTTTTCTATCTCATATTGAGACTAAGTCGTATAGCTACATAGACTTTACACTATACACATTTGATATTTCAAGCCGAGTTTAACTCGCTTATATCTTTCTCGAAATATGTATTGGAAAGCTTTTTGCTTTAACTACGTTCATCATTATTCTTGACGAAAGTCAAAAGATGGTCATGTGAAAATCTCCTTGTAACGTCTTACATGATTTGTGTGAGACAGTCATTTGATGTAGACTCAGAATATTTCGTATTGATCATTCAATCACTTGAAAATTGCTTAGAAGCTAATAGTTTGTGTGAGACAGATACTGTCGTCTTCTAAGAATGTTTCAATGATTGAAATGGGAGTTTAGAACAATTAACCATTGTCTGGATATAACACAGTATGCATACCCGTATGCAAACTGTTGTAAGAATAACTCAAGTCCGGGAACCAAGTATGCATACCCGTATGCAAATGGATTTAACTGTAAGTCCGGGGACTAAGTTTGCGTACCCGTTTGCAGACTGTTTCACCTGAAGTTGGTCTGGAACGACAGTATGCGTACCCGTTTGTGAACTGTCGGAAAAGATCAAGTCTGGAACTTAAGTTTGCGTACCTGTTTGCAAACTTATGTGGTTAAGTTCTAAAATCGGTTAAGTATGATTTCATACTCATGAACAAATACATTTATATATTAAGGAATGCAATCTTTGCAAACCGTGGCAAAATGTTCATGAATTGATTCTTGTGAATAAAATCCGATTTTGTTTCAATTGTGTCTTATATACTTCTATGAGAATATAAACAATTGAACAACTCTATGACTAACACAATTAGATTCATTTGATTATCATTTGATCTAGAAGTGTTAAGATGCACATGGTTAACATAAAAGTGTTCATATGGCTAACTTCGGTTAACTGTTATTAAGCCAACTCAATATACACGTTTAGGTACAATTACCTATAGTTAAATAAAAGTATATTTCATTTGTGTGTAACAAGCTAAGACCATCTAACGGTGGAAAGATATTAGCTTGAATATTAAATCAGGTTTTCATCTAACGGTGGATATTGATTGCTTTGTTACAAAGTTATCAAACCCTAATTTGAAGACTATATAAGGGATAACTCTAACAACTGGAAAACCTAATCCCCACACCTTTTGTGTGATACTAGTTGCGACTAGAGTCGATTCTCCTTTAACCTAGGTTTTTCCTAAAACAATTATAGGTTAACGACTTAAAGACTTCACTAGGATTCTAAAGCCAGACCCAACTATTTTCTCTATAGTTGCGAGTTCTGATCTTACTTTTTATATCGTATTGAGTACCATCTTCTCTAAGATTTGCTCGAGATTTATCTCCGATAGGTAAGATATAAAAAGTAATTACAAAGCTCTTCGTTTCATTCTTTGTGATTCCACGATAACTTGTTCTACTACCATATAGTTAAGTTATTGTGAGGTGATTAATATTTCTAGGTTGTTCTTCGGGATTATAATACCGGATTATCAATTGGTTCATGTTCACCTTGATTTATCAAAATACGGAACAAAAAACTTCGTAGGTATTTCTGTGGGAGACATATTTATCTATCAGAATAGACTTTTCTGTGGGAGACAGATTTTTTTATAAAGTATTCGACTTTGGGTCATAGCAACTATTAGTTGTGGGTGAGATCAGCTAAGGGAATCAAGTGCGTCGAGTCCTACTGGGATTTAGAGGTGTAAGAAACGCGATTGTACCTTAATCAGTGTGAGATTGGTTAGGGCTCAAATACATTCCAGTCCGAAGTTAACTTGTAGTAGGCTAGAGTCTGTAGCGGCTTAATAACAAACAAGACAAAGGAATAACAAACAAGACAACCTTTACCAGAAAAAGGTCGGCAAGGTCTTAGTTATTTAAAAACGGGGGTCTAACAACCACACCCAATATTTCGCTTAGTAATCCGTATGGACTAACTCCATTATACTTTTAAGAGAATCAACTAGACAGTCAGACTCAATCTTAAGAAAAGTATATCAAAGAGTTATACCTCAATCTCTCAATTCAATCCGCAATCAAACAAATAATAATTTCGAGCCCGATTGAATATAAGAGAGAAAACTTGAACGATACCAAAGACCAATATTCAAGGATCAATCAATTTCAATCAACAACCAAAGGTTGGATTTACCAATTTATCGATTCAACGCACAACCTGTGATATTTAAATTATATAACAAAATATAATGCGGAAAAGAAATAAAACAGACACCAGAAGTTTTGTTAACGAGGAGACCGCAAATGCAGAAAAACCCTGGGGACCTAGTCCAGATTTGAACACCACACTGTATTAAGCCTCTACAGACTCTAGCCTACTACAATTTAACTTCAGGATGGAATATAGTTGAGCCCCAACCAGTCTCACACTGATTAAGGTACATTCGCGTTTCTTACGTCTCTGAATCTCAGTAGGACTCGACGCACTTGATTCCCTTAGCTGATCTCACCCATAACTAAGAGTTGGTACGACCCAAAGTCGAAGACTTTAATAAACAAATCTGTCTTACACAGAAAAGTCTACAAGAATAGATAAATCTGTCTCCACAGAAATACCTACGAGTTTTGTTCCGTCTTTTGATAAATCCAGGTGAACAAGAACCAATTGATATACCAGACTTATATTCCCGAAGAACATCCTAGAATATCAATCACCTCACAATAATCATAATCGACTAGCGAAACAAGATATTGTGGAATCACAAATGATGAAACGAAGGTTTTGTGACTACTTTTCTATCACAGTAGAAAGAGGACTCCTTTCTTTGCTCGAACGCCCAAAGGAGGAAGCCGGTCCCACCAAGACTCCATGGTCACGCCGGCACGACCACATGGACGATTACTAGCAGTTGGTCAAAGCTCCTCCGGGTAAGCTTCCTTTGTCTCGTCTTCATACATTGTATACATCACCATCTAATGCCTACCCCACAATAGTGCAACTATTATATGATAGGCAGGGGACTTAATGTTGATGGTGGTTTTTATTTCAGGGTCAAAATCGTAAAACCCTATATTAACGCTGTGATTCTGCAAAAGGGTAAAGGCCATTCGAAAGAAATGAGTACTCAAACCTTGTTACTCATACATGTATTGAACGCCTCAGTATATAGATGAAGTTCACTCAGAATGGTGCGTGCAACAACAATCCCAAATATTCTGTGAATTTTTAGCATTATTAATTAATACATGATTTGCCTAGTATTTTCCTATGCTATGTTCTTAGCCGAACTCTCATTATTTGCATGACATGACGACTGAGTGTTCACTCTCAGCAGAGTAGCATGAATCTCCTGAAGTGTCAATATTGTGACATGCATGAAATACCCACACAGGCTACATCATTCTCTAACAAAGAGAATCTCGTATCGACACGCTTTTGGTTAGCCCGATCGAAGCATGCTTAATTTCGGAAATCTAGACTGTCCATGTCAGTCTCAAAACGATCACGGCTGCACAAGTTGGCCGCATGATTTAACCAGCCTAGCCAAACCCTGGCAGGAATAGGCGATCACTGTAACAACCACCGGCGGGCCCACTTATGCCCTAGCCGGTCGAACACCACACCATATTCCCCAGCGCCGTCAAACGCCAACTCAAAGTAGGGTGGCCGCGCTGTTTTGGGAAGAACTCGAACGAGCATAGACTGTTCAGGACGGTCTTAAAACCATCGCAACCGTCCAACTTCGCCAGCCTGGTTGGACGGATTAGATCATCCCACAAATGATTAGGGAAGCGCTAAAGCACACGTTGGCGGGCCCACTTTACCCTCACCCTATCGTTTTCTCATGGCGAGGCCATGGAGCAATGAAACGATTGCTCAAACCATGGCAGGCGTGATGCTTCTAAGGGTCGCTAAATTCCACTAGTGTCTTAAATCGATCACAACCATCCAACTTATTCATCCTATTTGGATGGCTTAGATCGCATTTATGACCGTCAAGAAGGTGCACATGCGTTCACCGTCAGCCCAACATGGGCCCCACGTGATCGATCTCTCCAAAGGAGGATCACGGCGTGCCAAACCGCTTGGCCAAAGTCACGCATGCGTGACTGATTCAAAGCCCTAATTAGGGTTTGCGGCAATGCACATTTGTCGTAGTTCGATCGTGACAGTCCATCTTCGCCAGCCTAAACGGAGGGTATAGATATAGACTCAAGGGGTCCCAAGGATGTCAACATGATCACCGTGGGGCCACCTTTGCGTGTGACCGGCCGGCCTATGCAGATTAGGGACCGGCGCCTCAAAACGCACGCCCAAAAGTGGCATGCCACACGGCTTTCAAACCCTTTGCGGCAATGAGTTTCTGTCACAAATCGATCACAACCACTCATCTTTGCCGGTCAAATTGAGTGGCCTAGATCGAATCTTTATGGGACCGAGAGATATAGGCATGCACGCCTGCGGGACGTCTCCACGCATGCCCGGTCGGTCCCACCAAAATTAGCGCCCATGCTTGGATTCGATCAAGCCAAAGAGGAGATGTTTGCGCACCTCTAAAAAAAACCTAAATTCCTTCAACAACAGTAAACATGTGCCGTAAATCATCTCGTCCGTCCAAATTTGCCAGCTTGGTCGGACGGTTTGGATTAAAAATTAGGCGATCAATGAAGCGCCTCAATGATCACCGTCCGCCACTCTACCACAGGGAGTGATCGACCAGATGATGGCCCGACCACGCGATCTCCAAACGATCACTCAAAGAGGGTTGGACGTGCAGCCATTTTAAGACGCTTAATCCGCGACTTACTCAATCAAGCTTTAAAACAACAATATTTCATGCATATCGATTGTTTTGAGCTGCTTACTTAAGAGCGATGCATTACATGCGTCACACACGATATTTCATGAATATCAATCCCATTAAACAACGTAGTTATTTAACATAATAGCACCATGTGCTATTTCCTGCGGCGGGTCCCACGACTCGACCCACTCGTTCGAGACATCAAACATGTCACAAACTGGGGGATACTTACTGGGGTATTGGTCTTACGGTTTACAGCGTGCGGCGTGCAACGCGCCCATTACGAGAATGTGTTAGGAGGCATGGACGGTTAATGATGATGAGGGAAGTGTGCAAAGGCGTGATCGTGTGACAATCACTTACACGACCCCAATACTCCATCACTCAACTTCCTCCACTTCCTACGAGATGAAGATTGCGCTCACATGACTTGTATAAATAGGTTCTTCAACCTATCTTCAAACAACACAGAAAAACCAAGTGTTGTAACCAACGTATCCAGAAAACACCCAGAATTGATAGCTTACATTGTGTAAGCCAATTCAACACTCTGATACAAGTCATAAACAGCCAACATCTTCATAATCTCAACACCTTTTTCGCTTCCCTCCCTTAGATAAACCTCATCTCCTTCACCTTGTGACCGAATTGAATCTGGAACGACCATTTCTTGGTTTAGGCCAGAGTCTTACAGATTGATTTCTCGAACGTAAAAGTACTCCCGTGCAGTGCATTTGGTTAGGGTTTAGACTCGTTTCTCATCAATACACCCCAAATTACCAAAAACAACAGAATCAGTTTTTACCCATAAACAACTGGCGACCACAATGGGAGATTGAACTCTCGGTTGCAAAATCAATTTTCAATTTCATTCCAATTTTCTCAAAATTCAAAATGGTGTATCTTAGATATAAACACATTCGTGAACCCAATTGCATTTCAATCACAAATCTCAACTTCTACTCTGTAACGCATCCTCGTCAGCCAAGTTCTCCGAAAGTCATGAATGATAGAAGTGCGATCACCGCGGAGGACATAGCTAGGGTGTTTAAAGATGTCCTCGCAAGTCAGGCTGATATCTCCAAACGGCAGAACGAGATGCTTTGTCTTTTAAGAAGCTTGGTAAACTGGTTGTGGGAGGAGACGGCTAACGCTCGCCCGGAGAACACCATTAGCGATAAAGATAATGTCGGGTCTTTATCTGAAGTCCACGCTTCCGATGCAGACAGGATACGTAGCCACATCGGATATGAGCCGAAAGTAAGCAATCAACAAAATCCAGCCAGCGACGAGGAGCCGAAGAAGTTTCACATGGAGACGGATTCGCCAGGAGTGGCGCAATACCCGCAGAATAAGAACGAAGGCCTGGCTTATGAAACTCTGTTGGAGAGCATAAATCTCAAGACGCTTGCAGAAGTTCGGAGAGCTGTCCAACAGTCCACAGCCCTGACTCCCACAAATTTACCAAATAAAGAAGCGCCACAAGAAGGAGAAATTTGCCAGGACCACCACGAAGACAAAAGCTTCACTAATGAACGGTACTCAGTTCAACCACGTTGCAACATTATTGGTGTGGACCCTCGGGGGGAGCTGCACTTCGGCAAAACCGCCAAACTAAACGGTCCGCGTCTATGTAAACGCACATCTCAGCCACACCCTCGAAACGAGCCTCGTATCAAAACCCGCAAGAATTCTCACGACAACAGCTGCAAAGACAAGAAAAGCTGGCTCTGAATACCCGCACTTCCCGTTTTCAATGAGAAAGGTTCTGGAACTGCTGGAGGTTTTGGTGAAAGATGGAGTAGTTCAATTACCTCCTATATGGCGTTCACCGACTGATCAAGAGATGATTGATCCGCGATATTGCCATTACCACAGATTCATCCATCACCCCACCAGTGAATGCAATGGCCTGAAACGCATTGTCTGGGAGAAAATCAACTCAAAGGAGTTGCGCCTATGAATCGAGAATATTTCCTCTCTCCACAAACCGACATGTGCAATTTCACAGGAGAGATCGAATTAACTGGGGACTTTTCATCAGCAGAAGCGTGTTACAATAACTCGGGTCGCAACTTGGATTTTAAGCAATTATCCAGGAAGCCCAATCTCGTTCGTCGGAACCCGTCAACAAGTAAGTCTCGTTAAAACAATTATCTGTACGAGAAATCTTTGGGAATTTACTGGGGACTCAACACATGTGTCCCGTTTTGAGAATGAAGTCATTATCGTCCTCAATCTCCATCTTATGTTTGCTTTATATGTTTTCCTTTCGTGTGATGCTTGCAATTTTCGTGCAACATGCACAATTTCTCTAAAGTACATTACTTGCATTCAAAAATGAGAATTTATAGGATTCCTATTGACCCGGTCATAATTCCTCTCAGAAAAAACTACTCATAGATTATCCCAAAAATCAAATTCAAAGATCTTCATAAAAACCAAATCACTTGCTAGTTCAAAACCAAAAAAAATCAAACCATGAAAAGAATTCCTCATGTCACTCAAAATATCTAAAAGAGAAGTATAATAAAAGAAGACGCAAAGTATCAAGGGAAGTCTTTCAGCAACAACTCGCTCTTCTTGGAAAGAGCGGCTTTCGCATTTTGGAGGGCGGTCTGCTTCAGCTTCAACTCCTTAGACAGCCTCTCGATCTCTTCCTCCTGACGAGCAATGCAATCCATGGAAGGAACTTCGTTCATTTCGCCTTGCAGCTTCTGGATTTCAGAAAATCCTTCGCGGAACCAAGAGGCATTGAACTCATACTGCACGAACACGTCTCGATGGAACTTCCAGCTTTCAATTACCTCCTCGGAAACGGTGCACCCAGTCACGATGCTCATACCATAAATGGAGGATAAAGCTTCTTGGACACGATTGACTAATGAAAAGCGACTTTTAAGCTTCTTGGAAGTAGCGATATGACCGTGCTTCTTCCATATCGTGGTGTATAACTCCTCATACTTATCTGGCACACTGAATCCTCCAACCAACACATGATCGTTAAAAGGGGCATCGAAAGGAGGGTCAAAAGTGGCCCCAGCGACGGAAGGCACAGATTATGTTTTGTCAGTCACAGGAGGCGCCTCTACGATCATATATGTAACATCTCCAGTGGTCCCTGCAACATCAAGGTTAGTAGCTGTCACGGTCTCATCTCCTAGCTCGCTGGAATGATCACGCTCCCTACTGCACTTGGATATGCTTCCTTCGTCACCGACCGAGTCTTCGCCATTCATACCTTCACCCTCAAGAGGTTCAGTATCACCGGATTTCTCTAAAGCTGCATTATGACTACGTGCTAGCCTCGTAAAAACATTCTCCTTCCTGAGACCCTGATTTTGAACGAGAAGCACACTTGGCGAGGATTACTCGAGATAAATAAAATCAGTGAAATCAAAAGAAAAACTTAAAGTACCTGCATATAGGAAGAGTTGAGGACCACCGGTCCACTTGCCTGCTTCTTAGACTTCGCTCTTGCATCCTGGGGACTGCAGTCATCGGAAATGTCAGCTCTGGTTCGCTTGCCCGGAAGCGGCTTCAACCGTTTGTGCTGCTTCAAAATTTCAGGAGTGGGCTCACCACGGGGAACTGTCACGACCTCTTCCGAGAATTTTTGAAAAGCTAGCAGCTCTTCTCGCCAAAATTTTTTATACCCACCAGTCGTCGTTGGTTTTCTTCCAAGGAGCAAGAATGGGAGACTCTTCTTTGTCGCAAAGATGCTAGCATCAAGGACAGACGACACATGCTCTTTTGAAGGCATTGGCGGACGATTGAACGGGATACCTTGATCGAACCCCATCTGACGGGCGGCTCTGTCAATGTTATAAGGAACCGTAGTAAGGAATTCATCAAAATAAGATGGAACATATCCTGGGATACAGCTTCGCAGAAATATGATCTCCCCAGAACTCATATCCTTTCCATCGATATGCAACACAATGTCGGAAGCAGTGACAAAGGTATTTGGCTGAACCACAGAAGAATGAACCGGTCCCCACGGACGGAAATCTATGGCATACACATTATTGAGGAAATCAATAAGCCTTAACCCAGGTTTTGGTCGCTTGTTTTGCCAACGGAGTATTCTCGAACCACCGTACAAACTAGAAAACGAAGTTGCATGGATGGGAGCATAATCTTTGAAATGTTCCCATAAGCATGCTTGGAGAAAAGCTATGTGAACATGCGACTCCACTTTATTGTACCCGTTGGAAGCATGCATGTCTGCTGCCAAAGCATCCATATGAGAGTACAATGATCCAAGGAATAAACTGCCTAAGGGGAGAACCACGCCTTTCTCCAACTTTATGGCAAACATGACAAGATCGTGTCTTATGGTCTTCTTCCCGGAGCCGTCATCAAAGATGTCCCTAGACAGCCACAAAGACAGAAATGCGACTACGCTGAGCTCATCATCCAGTGCCTGGCCCGGCCTTGGTCTTGTAGGAAACCATTGAGACACCCACCAAGTATAAAAGCATTTCTCGCCTTTTTTCTGTTGATCATATTCTTCTGCCTTTCGAAGTATAGCATCGAGGATGGAATTTTCTTTGACGGATAGTTTATAGTGGAAACTTCCCGCAACAGGGAGATTTAGTAACATGGTTACGCTTTCCAGAGTAATAGTCATTTCTCCCCATCTACATATAGTCGTGTGCGTGGAAGGGCGCCATCGAGAAATTAAAGTAATCAAACCTGCAGCGTCTTTCCGGATGTGAAGTGTTGCAGACGCCATGATAGCTTCAACAATCTGCGCCTTGGCTAAGTTGTCCCTGATGCGCTCATTACCCAATATATGCCTCATCCATCCTTCATAAGAGTTCGGTGGAGTGTGGCAAACCTTGAAATCAATAGGAGAAGCCGTATATTCGTTTTTCTGAAGACAGAACCTCATCACATATGTTAGGGGAGCGGACGGAGCAGTCTCTTCATTTTCTGAGTCTGTAAGCAGAATCATCTTATGGCTAGGATGAGTTCTAACGTTCGGAAAAGGCATGGTAAACAGCTCATCATCTATATTCGGCATGTCTTTGGAGTTGTTAACACCTCCCGATTTGGCAGCAACATTATCCCCAGGTGACATCTTAACGAGAGCTTCTTTGTTCACTTTCAAATAACTACAATGAAGCGCAATAGAAAAGAGTCATTACTTACTAAGGGAGAAATCACACATGCATGCGACGTAATATGGGTGATGATGGTCGTAGCCGATGGATGAAGAAGTATACACAAATTATTATTATTTTTACGTGGAGTATGCGCCCACGTCCAGCGAAGCATGATTACCCATGCTCGAATGCTCCCTTGGCCATGGAACAAGCACGCATCCAGTGGGACCCACATTTGATCAGAGGTCGCATGCAAGTTGTGCAAGGGGCAAATAATCACGGCCCAGTTTTTTACGGATGGATGGGCAAACAAGGTTGTCCATGGGAGTCATGTCTACGTAGCCTAAGCCAGGGGTTTTATTAAATTATAACCTAAGGCTAGTTTCTGCATACAACTATGAAAAATGAGAAAAAAGCAGTATATCCATGGCTTGTTTTACTAAGAAATCCTAGCAATATCAACCACTTTGCTATTAATTTTATTCGTGGAGTTAATCATGATATGTCTTACAAAAAAGTTTCGTCTACAACGGGATGATTTCTCAAGAGCAAAGAGGTTTACCTAAGAATTAGGGTTTGCATAGGAAAAAAAAAGCAAAACAATGTGAGAACAAATAAGAACGACGCAACACCTACCTTGTTGTTGGTGGACGAACAACGGTGGAACAGTCAAGCGGCGGTGGTACGTCGGCAGCAAGGTCCAGCCACGGCAGCAGCAAGTCACGGTGAGGGCCAGGCGAGCGAAAAAAAAAGAGAGGTAAGAGGAAATATAAGGGTTAACACCCTTTTATACACGAGCAATTGAAGAATCCCAGTAGAAGGAGGACTCCTTTCTTAGCTCGAATGCCCAAAGGAGGAATCCGGTCCCACCAAGACTCCATGGTCACGCCGGCATGACCACATGGACGATTACTAGCAGTTGGTCAAAGCTCCTCCGGGTAAGCTTCCTTTGTCTCGTCTTCATACATTGTATACGTCACCATCTAATGCCTACCCCACAATAGTGCAACTATTATATGATAGGCAGGGGACTTAATGTTGATGGTGGTTTTTAGTTCAGGGTCAGAATCGTAAAACCCTATATTTAACGTTGTGATTCTGCAAAAGAGTAAAGGACATTCGAAAGCAATGAGTACTCAAACCTTGTTACTCATACATGTATTGAACGACTCAGTATATAGATGAAGTTCACTCAGAATGGTGCGTGCAACAGCAATCCCAAATATTCTGTGAATTTTTAGCATTATTAATTAATACATGATTTGCCTAGTATTTTCCTATGCTATATTCTTAGCCGAACTCTCATTATTGGCATGACATGACGAATGAGTTTTCACTCTCAGCAGGGTAGCATGAATCTCCCGAAGTGCCAATATTGAGACACGCATGAAATACCCACACAGGCTATATCATTCTCTAACAAAGAGAATCTCGTATCGACGCGCTTTTGGTTAGCCCGATCGAAGCATGCTTAATTTCGGAAATCTAGACTGTCCATGTCAGTCTCAAAACGATCACGACCGCACAAGTTGGCCGCATGATTTAACCAGCCTAGCCAAACCCTGGCAGGAATAGGCGATCACTGTAACAACCACCGGCGGGCCCACTTATGCCCTAGTTGGTCGAACACCACACCATACTCCCCAGCGCCGTTGTAGATGGGGCAAAACGAGTTGCTGTTTTTTACGGAATTGAGGAGACGACCGTGCGGAGGAGACTCCTTGAACCGAGTGAACTGTCAAACCTCACACAGATGCACTGCAAGAAGGGAGTTCTTTGAATTCGAGAGATCAATCTGTAGTACTTCGGCCTAAACCAAGACAATGGTCGTTCCAGAGTAAATTCGGTCACAAGAGAGGATGGGTCGATCTGTAGGAGGGAAGCTGAGAAATGTGTGAGATCAATGGTGATCAAAGATTGTAGGTGTGTTGTGAATTCTGAAAATAAGATAAGTTCTGAATGATTGAATTTGCTTTGATGAGAGCAATTGCTCAAATGTTGAGTTGTTAATCTCGTGTTGTCTATTTGACGTGAGATTGTCTTGTTTTCAATCATCATTCAGAGACTTATTTATATTGCTAGAATTGTAAACACCATGATCCCATGAAGTGTGACAGTTGATGGAATCAAAGAGTGGAGAAGTGGAAATCGTGTTAAAACCAGTTGCTCAACGTGCGGAGACTTGGTCGATTTTCCACCATTACTTTGTTAACTCCTTCAACTGATTGCACGACTTTCTCACATTCTCATCGTGTGTATGAACACACGTGCCGTAGACCGCCAGACCAAAACCCTAGTTAATATCCCCCTATGTGACACGATTGATGTCTCGTGATTAGTTAGTCAGTTGCTGACTTCATGACTTCATGGGACGATGAGTCCATGTATTGTTGAGTCGAACATGATTTGAAAATGTTCTGAGATTCATGAATTGAACATGTCTGTTGAGACAAAGGAATAATTTATGAATAAACATAGTTAACGTGAGTAAATATTGCTCATTCGATGAACTGTTGAATATTGATGGTTGAACCAATGTTCCTTGGTTTGAGCAAATATTGCCCATTTGAGCAAATGTTGCTCATTTGATGAATTATTGGTAGCATGACCAAATAAAATATTAAATTTAAATACTGGCAACTGAACCAAGTATAATTAATAAAATGTTGACCATGAGATCATCGTAAAATTATTAGCGTTTGAATCTGGAATTACGAATCTTGGACTCAAAACCCTAATTTGATCAATTGATGGTTTATTGAAAATTAACCACGGAGTGAAGGAGGGACCGGATACATGGGATCATGGGTCGACCATGTAGCGCCCAGATGCTCAAGTGAGCAAATACCAAGGTCTCTTGAAGACTTGTTGATTTGTTGATGAAAGAATGATTAAATGTTGGTTTAATCATTTATTAAAATAATGCTCGTCTGGGCCTTGGGTGATAAACCTAATTAATTATGAAGAGATGAGGGACCGACCAAGGGGTCATGAAACCGGCCCTGGGTGAAAATATGAGGGACCGGCCTCTTGCAACCCAAAGAGCCAACCCGGGTCGGTCAAGGTAACATGTTCATGTCACCAAAGTGTTCGCCTCTCAGTCCTGAGAATTTTGATATTTTCTGATGTGCGTTTGAGCAATCATTTAGGAAAATATGAAGAAATCAGGGATTTTTGCTGAAACTGAGGAAACTTCATGAGATGAAGGAAAATAATAATAAAATGAAGGAATCATGAAGTGTGCGATCGGCTATGGCCAAGGCATGGCCAGCCGGCCAGTGACCACGGTCCCATGGTTCTTTTCCTATTTTTATATTATTTTTCATGATTTTATGGAAATATCATGAAATCAAGGAGTTTGTTGAAACTAAGGAGTTTTGTTGAAATCAAGGAGTTTCTTTGAAGTGAAGGAGTTTCCATGAGATGAGGGAAACAAATAATAATAAAATAAGGGTGTGGGACCGGCTTGGGCATGGTCGGCCGGCTAGGGCCCGGTCCCGTGAGTTTTCCTTAATTTTATGTATTATTTCCATGATTTGAAGGAATTTTCATAATTTGAAAGAAATACCATGAAATCAAGGAATTCCATGGGATCAAGGAAACATAAACAATAATAATAATCAAATAAGGGAGTGTGGGACGGCTAGGGTATGATCGGCCGGCTGGGGCCGGTCCCACGAGTTTCCCTAATTTATATTAGTTTTCATGGTTTGAAGGAAATACCATGAAATTAAGGAGTTTTCATGAGATTAGGGAAATAATAATAAAATAATGAGGAATCATGAGGTGTGGGACCGGCCAGGATCAAGGCATAGCCGGTTGGCTAGTAAACACGGTCCAATGACACTTTTCCCAATTTTATATTATTTCCTTGATGCGAAGGAAACACCATGAAACTGAGGAATTTCCTTAAAACGAAGGATATTTGTTCAAATGAAAGGATTTTCATGAGATCAAGGAGAATAACAAAAATATGATAAAATATGAAACTGGGCGTGGGATGGCGGGCACGGTGGGCCCGAGTCCCAGCGTCTTGGTTAATATTTTATTTTTATTATTTTCTTTCATATTTTGCATAGGTTCATCGTTTTTTCGTATTTTGAAATACTCATTCGTGTGTTCAGGTGCTCATTATTGTCGAATACACTTGCACCATTTTGGTCGGGGATTATTCGATAGTGCTCAGATGCCCGTATGTTGGATATTTACTACTAACCCATGGAATTATGCTGGGAAGAACCATAAATTGAAGTAACGAAATATTATGAAAATATTGAATATTTTCCAAAGATTTAGTTAATGAATTTAATGATTTAAGAATAATTAACTGATGGCTCTATACTAGTACGATCGTCTGAGAGCATTAATTATTCAAGAATTGGGTGATATGAGCTTGTCGAAGCGTCATATTTCTTTTATATAGTCAGGGAAAACAATTGTTACATCCTGAAGACGTTATTGCTCTATACTAGCAGGCAAGCTGTCTAGGAGTCGTCTAATCTTGCAATTCTATATAAAAGTGATCACTGAAATTGCTCAGTATTCATGAGATGTACCGTTGCCTTAGCTGAGAGACTACACATCTATATGTACTCTGAGAGACAGTATTCTCAGTCAGAGATTCTCGTGGCCTGAGTTTCTACGCTTTCGATGAGACATGAGCCTCAATACTCATCTGATTGCTGGATCAGGAATATGTATAATTATGGTTTTACGATTTTACCCCTTGTTGAAAATCCACCATCTACATTAAGTTCCCTGCTTAGTGAGGAACAATCATGTTCCTCATTCAGCATTGAATGGTGATTTTCCGGTTATAAACAATATAAGTAATTGAACTTAGTCGTAAGATAAGACGTTACCGGATTTTTGATGGTGTGAGAAAACCATGACTTGAATGAATATACCAGTGGCGTGATAAAGCGTCGTCTAACGAGCATGAATTTGTGTTGAACCGCTGATTTTTATGACGGGACCTTGGTCATTTTAGGATTCAATGGCCAGGCCCAATAAGGAAATCCTTGTGAAATTAGGTTTTGGAAATAAAATTTGATATAAAAGGGAATTAATCCCCCACCTTGATCCCTTCATCTCCTTCACGCCCGAGCAGAGGAAGGAGCAGAAAGTTTTCACCGTAGCCGCCGCCGTCCGACAGTCGCAGCCACCGTCCGGCCAATTTTCGGCCGGCGCCGACCAGGTACGCGGCAAAACCCTCTTTTTTTGCTGAAGTTCATGAGTTTCATGAGTTTTTCATGTCTTGATCATGCTAAAATTATATATATGTGCATATATGAGTGTGAGTTTTGTTGAAAACCCTTGTTTTTTGAAAACGTATGTTCGTTCGATCGTTAGTTTAAGAAACTAGCAAAAATCCCTGATTTAGGAGAGATTTTTTATGTATAGACTTGTGTCCAGTAACAAAATTTTGTTAATGAGTTTTCATGGGAATCAACACTTTATTGTGAAAAGACATGGACTTTTCACAAAACCGAAATAAACCCTCGTTTCAAAGAAAGACGACAGTACGAAAGAAAAAGTTTTTTTTTAACAAAACCATGGCCTGTTCATGGATTTTTTTAAATCAAAACTTGAATTTTGAATAATTCTTAAAGGTAAACAATTATTTATGATGAAATATTGTTTTAGTTTTCATGATTCTATGGTGAATGTTCGCACAGTAGAAGTGTCCATGATTTTATGAAAATCTGAGTTCCGTTCGTCTTTTGTAGGTTTCGAAGAAACGAACGAGTTTTGAAGTGTTAACCTTTGCATTACCATCACTACTGTTAGTGGAATCGTAAAAGGTAAGAGTTTAGGGTTACCATTTTTGCAGTGGATTTATTATCAGCATATCCATAATTCTGTGCTTCTGCTTCTAGAAAATGGTGACCTCTAACAGCAGCGATTATGATTATAGTTATTCGTCCAGCTCTTCTGAAGAGGATTCCAAAGCTTCCACAGCCAACCACAAGCTAAGATAAATCGTACTGAGGGAACGAAGTGATGAGTGCCAAATATTGCATATTTCTACATCTTTTTATTGGCATTTAACTCATCTTTTGTGCTCAGAAATCAGATATTATCCCAAATTCTGTATTTTCTCTGTTTTCAAGAATAAATACTTGTACTAATTAATTTTGTGTTTTTAGGTAGTAAATAAAGCTCGGAGAAATTAAGGAGCCAAAAGAGCAAATAATTGGAGACGAGCATCTATGGAGCAGAAAGCCAAAGCCGGCGCGCGCATCAGTTGCAACTCAAGAAGTAGCAACCCATTTACAAGACATAAGCTTGAGCAATCCAAGACCCGGCCCATAACCCGGATCCAAAGCCCATCTTATCCTGAGCCGTGAGATCTGACCCTTCAGCATCCAACGCTCATTGCGTCCCTCACATCACCATTCGCTGCATCCGCCCTACACCGAAACCACCTACCCCTTCACCCATCGAACCAAACACTCCCCATCTTCATTTCTCTCTTCTTCTCCCGACAGAAACACCAGAGCACCATCCCCTTCTTCCCCCGACCATTGCAGAACCATCTCACCACCAACACCATCTCCTTCCCCTGACACCAGCAGAACAGCCACCACGCTGCTTTGCTTCCGCCACTCTAGCTCAAGCTATCTCTTTCGTAGCTTCTCTCAACCCTAGAAGCTAAGTTTGAGATAGATGGAGCTAGGGTTTCACCAACATCTCATTAATGGCTACCAGAGCCGGGTGGAGGAGGGAACAAGTCGGGGTATGCATTAAATTCCATTTCGAGTGATTGGGAGGTATAAAAATCGAATGTTCTTCATGTGAGAGGAACTCAGTCAATTTTAGGGTTTTATTTTGTTAACCTAATTTGAATTCAGTTTAATATTTGTATCATGTTCTAATTCAGTAACTAGGGTTTAGATGAAACCCTTGATTGCATGCTAAGTCAGTGAAAGTCTTTTTAGTGCTTGTTGTGCTTCATTGTTTTAGGAAAATTGAATTAGCTATTTGAGCACATGAACCTGTGATTAGGTGTACTGTAAGAAGACATCTAATACTAGGGGGAGTTTGTGAGATTAGCCAATACATTATCCATGGTATTCTTCCCTGGAAAGAATCAAGAATATAATTTGACTAGGAATTGCCTTAGCATAGGATCAGGTGGTGGATTCACTGCCCTAGTGTTCTTCAACCTTGTTTACAATCTGTTTTTATAACTCACCTTACATTCACAAACATCCTTGTCGTATCGACACCAACCAAACCCAACATTTGTGTAACTCCTTTAGAAATCAGTTTAGTAAAGCTTTAGAATCAACTTCACACACTCCATTTCCCTGTGGATCGACCTGTACTTGCCCTGCCTCCAATAGGCACTGTGTACTTACAGTATAAGTTGTAGGCAAACACCTTTCCCAGCCTACTAAGTTTTTGGCGCCGCTGCCGGGGATTTGGTAGTAGTGTAGTTGCTCTATTATTAACTTTACTGATTTTGGTTGTAATTTTGTATATATGTGCCTGGATTCTTCTGTTCTCAATCCTTGTTATAGTGTAACTTAGTGTTTCAACCATCTGTTATATATTGTTGTTGCCTGCATCATAATCCTGAAAAAGAAAAAAAAATTCCTTAGCATATTTGTTAGTTCCCCTTTTGTTTCTTTCTCAGTTCATTGGTTTGCACAGGCTGTAGCTCTAAGTTCATTCACATACCTGCATTATTTTTCTTTCGGTCCTTTTTGTTAGTTAGCCAAATTTTGCATCATTGTCCTGTAGCATAAGCTGGTAGCAGCTTGTAGTTCAACTGTTTAACTTTAATCCATTTGTATATACACTGCATCTTATTTCAGAAGGTTAGCTGAATCTGTGTCTTGAACTCATATCAAGTTTGAGTTTGTTTTCATTCATAATTAGTTGTGCTCTGTAATTTAGGTTGTACATTTTTTTTCTTATAGTGTGTCATATTTTGTAGTGTAGGTTTCCTTTGGTTTTCTCTTAGTTCTTTAGTCACTACGATCTGTAGCCTGCTTTTTCATTATGTAGTATTTTAGCTGTAATTTTTCTTTCCATCTTTTGCATTCTGTCACACTGCATTCTCATAACTGCATCTTGTTCAGTTAGCTTAGCCGCTTCTTCTACTTAGCTGCATCTTTATTTTCAGTTCCTATTGATTCAGTCATTGATATTAGTCAGGGTCTTGTGTTACTGGTCCCTTCCTGTAGGCCAGTGCTCAGCTGTGGTTAACTCTTTCAGTTTGTAATATATATTCCCTTTAGTAAGTTAGTCATATAAGAATCTGTGTATACTTTGAAATTTCTTTCTTTTTACTGTTGCCAGTCTTATTTCAGTAGCTTAGTCCATTTGTTTATAACCTGCATCTAGTGTTAACCTTTGATTTTTTTTTAGTTTTATCATGTTACTGCCTCGTGTTTTTGTAAGGTCGGCTGCGTCAGTGGCAAACTAGTTTGAAGTTACTTGCATCTTATCACTTTGACACTTAACTTGTTTGTGCAGGTGTAAGCATTTTAGCATAACTTGAACTTTGTTAGAAGAGTCTGTAATCTGTGTAGATAGCTTTGTCAGTTTATCATATTTTTCCATATGTAAACCTCCATCTGCATGTTAGGACCAGTTTGAGTCATTTGTACCTCTATTTAGTTGCATTCTATAGTTAAGTTGTATATATTAAGACTTATGTTGTTTTTATATCTTTTAGTTTATAGGTCTTTGCATCTGTAACTCCGAGTTTCAGTAATTCAACTTTCAGTCACATAGTTGCATCCCTTTTGCTACCTTTTTAGTTAGTTGACATGCATCATTAACTTGTAATATATCATTTCTGTGAGTCAAGGGAAGTTGAGTCAGTTTTCTCTATAGTCATTCGCATTTTGTAGTCTAGTTTGCAGCATTTTTGTTAAGTTTTCCATTGCTCGTACTTTTCTCAATTTATGGTAGATTAAAATTTGTAGTTGTTATTTAGTCTGCATCATATTTTAGGTCTTTAGAATTTCCAGTCCACTTTTATTGTTTCAGTAGCTGTGAATATTCTAGTATAACTTAGCTTTAGTAGTTCTTCATAACATTTGCACCTGTAGGCCAAGCATCTAGAAGTTAAGTACATCATTAATTAGGTAATTACATATCTTCCCCCTGTAATATATCCAAGCATTTTGCATTTGAAGCTCGTATATAATTATACTTGCATCAGTCTGTCCTGCCCAGATCTAGTTTGTCAGATAATACATCAGTTGGCTCAACAGTGGTGAACAAATAATTTATGTATTCCTTTGATTTTCCTGCACATTTTTGAGAGCTGAACTTCTCCTCTGAGCAAGTAGGTACATGTGGCGCTGCTACACTGCGAAACAAGGAAAGGAAGTACAAAGAAAGTAACAAATCTGTGTCGTGCCTAAACCCAGTTTATATCGGCGGTATTGTCCCTCAAACCTTGTTTACCTGAATGAATGATATAGCATGCTTGTCAACAAAACTAGTTGCCTTCTGTAGTAGCATCCAACTCTGTAATATCTAGGGTTTGCGCACATGAGTCTGTTGACAACTGAATGAATGCATGCTGACCTGTGAATTAGTTGCCATTCCCATGAGCCTTGTATGATAAATTAGCTACCTTGATGAGCAATCACCCATGAGTCGATTGAAAATCTCACAAGCATTACCCTGATTGCCTGTTGAACCAGTTACCTTGCCGCATATTGCTCCATCTCTGGAATTTTTGACTATACTGTGACACTTGAGTGACTGTGGTAAATCTGAAACCCGTGCTTGTATGTAACCTGAGCATAACCTATGAAAATTGAAGTCAACTGAACTAGTTGCCCCTTTCACTGTGACCTCTTGGCTTCAACAAAGCCTGAGCTCAGCTCCAGCCCCTGTAGCTGTTGAGCTTGAGCTGCAACTTGGTTAGCCAAGTTTTCTGCTAGCCCAGGTTGACATCAACTGAGTTAGTTGAGCCATCTGTCCTGTACCTAAGCATGCTTTATTCTGTCAACCAAGCCTGTCGACAGACTTATATGACCACCTGTGTCGCAGACCCTGCCATACTCACTTGATATCAACTGCGTTGGTTGACATCAATTGACCCTGTTGAGCTTTCTGCATTGCAATTTTTGTGCATCAATCTGTGAAAAATTGGGGTCAACTGACCCTGTTGACATCAACTGTGCATCTGTGCATGTCAAGTGTGTTATAAAAGTGCTGGAATTTCATGCTTGCTCATCTATGCTTCTATTGCATCTGTGAGTCATAGTCACTTGCCACACACAATCACAGCACGTACTCCACCTTGAGTGAACATAACCTGGCTACCACTGTGCACGTTTCCTGTCATGTGATCACCTGCCAAGCTAGTCACCCAATCCCTGCAACATCTTGGATCCATGCACATTCCCCTGATATTTTGAGCATCTGTGCTAAGCTTGTCTGTGAATCCCTGAATCCTGTTGCCATCTCTAGAAGCATTACTTTCCACCTTGGCGCATCACTGCTTATCTCCAGTGCAACATCACAAATATGTGTACACTAATTCTAGGGCCAGCCTTACAAATCTCATGAGCATAGTCTACCTATATTGCCTGAGACTGAGGATCATTTTTAAGCATTAGTTCTCTGAGTATGCATTTGTGTCTTGACTGAGCAGTAATACATCCTTGAATCTGGGTGCAAAGGCAAAACCCCGTGACATTTGAGTTATACATTGGTTAACTGACGGTTGTTAGCTGTGCTGCATTTGAATGGCCATGAATCTCTGAATCTGTTCTCTAAGCTTCATCTATAGCCTGGCTTGTGCACTCGTTGCTCATCTTGAGTGTTGTATAGTGTATGGCATGTATGTTAGGCTAATGCTGTTTTGTTTTGTGGCCAAATTGATTGCCTGGCATGATAGGATTTTGGACTGACAGTAGAGATGAAGAATCATCACATAGGTCAATTAGAGAGCTTGCTTATGGGCATGCTTCACAATATGAACCCCTCACAGACCATGATGTCAATGATTTTAGGGAGTATTATGAACCTTCTCAGAGTCATGAGCTTGACTACACATACCCTAGTCATTATTCGAACATGTGTCATCAACCGCCATGGGAGGTTGAACAATGTTGTCCTCCAATGAACCCTTGTATGCAGTCAATAATGGAGAATATCAAACTCATTGAGCAAAACAATGCTAGTTTTGAATGGAAAGCATTGCATGATCATCCATATAACAACATGTATGAATTCCCCTTTGCTAGTGACCCTTGTGCACATCCATGTACTGAATATCCATATGAAGCGTGCATACCCACTAGTGAAGACTCTCTTTCCATTGAACATCTCAACATGATATTAAAAATGAACCTGATTCAATTACAAAGTGAAGAATTGAAGGAATCTCATGATAGGATGTTTGTTGTCCCTAATAAAATAAATTTTGAAAATAGTGTTTTTATTCCTACTCATGCAACTGACACTGAATATGAAACTAATCTAGAGGTAAATGAGTACACTAGAAATGCTACAATTTTGAATAGGGAAATGCATTTTTGTTATGATGATGATGACGATGAATATGATATGTTAGAAGAGCATGTGTATGCTGAAAATATGGTGGAACCTTTGGGTTCAGAAACATTAAGCTTCTCTACTGTAAACCTTATGAATGATGCTTCTTCTAATATTCAATCCATACATACATGTGATCTTTGAATTGGGGTTTGAACAATTGTTCACTGAAAATGAGCATGCTGTACAACTTGCATCTGACCTAGGGATAGCTGAATTGTCTGTTGACACAGATGATTCAATGCATGTAATTGATGTGTCTAATTCTCGGCCTAGGTCACAGTGTGAAGTTTCTTATGATCGTCCTATGCATGAAATTGAAGTTGTAGATGATGATTATGGGCTGGGACTTGTCGAAATATTTTATGAACATGAGCATGTTACAGCACGTGTAGATGACTTGTGGGATATTGATGTAAGTGATAATGGTACTCTTGATCTCACACATGTGAACAACTTAGACATGCCCAACTGCCTGCCTATGTCACAATCTGAGGGTCTTGCACCTAAACCAACTATTCTGAGAGTTCCTAATCTAGGCCTAGAGCTTTGTGCTTCCCAAGTCCTCTTGGACTATTTTGCATCAAAGTATAACACCTTTAAGGAGAGTTGGTGCAGAAAATTTCGGGATTCGGGGAATGGATGTTGGTTGGAATGTGTATGCAAGTGGTTTGCGAGCTTACACTATGCGGGGAAGGGAAGTGATTGGAATTCTTTGAGATAAAAGGGAAACACCACTCATTTTGAATTAGACATCTTGTGCATGATGTACCTTTAAAAATGCAAGATTTTGTGCTCAAAAACACATCTCCGTTTTCTTGGATCTTATGTTTACTTTTGACCGGTGACAAGTTTAGGTTTGGGGAAAATCGTTCACAAAATATGCAAAAGGGAAATCTTACTTGCACTTTATTCTCATGTTATATTTGTTTATTATTGGTTATGGAATAGTTGGATTTCACATAATATGATTCTTTGAGTTTTGTTTATGCGGAAATATATGATTGATTGATTGTTTTTCTCTTGAACTTCTAATCACATCTATTGGTTTGATCCTCAACTAGTTTTAGATTGATTGATGTATGGTAAATTTTTCTTGTATTATAACGTTAGGTTGTTCCTTTAGGTAGAATTCATATTCGCATCTTTTAAGGTCTTGTTAAATCTTCTATCTTGAATCTAGTTATTGTGAAAAGCATGTTAGTGAATGAAAACGAAATCCTTAACCAATATCTCTTCTATCTTATTTGTTTCTTTCTTTTATATTTGTAAAATCAGAAAATATTGTGAAACCTAATGACAACCGATATGATCTCTGAGAATGTTGGATTCTTTAAAAATGCAAGAGCCTTGAGTTTAGGTTTGGGGAAAATGATATGCAATCTTACTTGCACTCTCATGTTATAATCTGTTGATGTTTATGCATATCTTTCTTGGGTTGATCCTCAACTCTTTAGATTGTTGATGTATGGTAAATTTTTCTTGTATATCCAGTAGGTCTTGTTAAATCTTCTATCTTGAATCTCTTCCCTTTTCCGCTGAGAATGTTGGATTCTAGACTCAACATAGTTCTCTCTTGGTATGTGACTATTGAAATTCTTATCATCTGTTGACACATTGAGGACAATGTTTGATTTAGGTTTGGGGGTGCAATTGCATATAGAGTTTTTAGTCTTTTATTTCAAAAAAAAATAATAATAATAATAATAATAATTTGAGTTAGTAGTTTCATTGTTTTTATTGTTATTTTCATTTCATGTAATTGAATTCTTAAAATAAAAAAAAAAAAAAAAAAAAATTTACAAATTGTCAAGTTTTTGTGAAGTTCAGAAGTTCATCATCAACAGTTGAAGACCGAAAACCGAAGATTGAAGACGTTTCTATGGATGCTGAGAGAGTAATGTTAACTGCCGATCGGGTGAGAAGGTAAGTGAGTACTCCCATCCTTGCTAATGGTTGATTTCCTTTCTTAGAGATCATCAGAAAAAGATTCTTTTTGTCCACAACTCTGTGGAGTCTCCAGAAATTATTTCGGAAGGTTATCCTTCTCACCTTCAACATGTGCAGGATTTCTCTCTTTATTCCTGCCTGCACACATGAGAGACTAAAAAAGCGGTCTTTTTGAGTGCAATTATCATAAAACCCTATTGGTGAGGCAGAAGTCGAGGCTTGTGATCACTCTCGAACCCGAATTCTTTCATATGGTATGGTTATTTCTCGCTCAACTCTTAAGGATGAGAATGCGTTCTTTGGTAGTTCTAACTTCGTGTTACTAGCATGCAGAAATTCTATGTCCTCATAGCTCCTTGGATGCTTGAGACTCTTTTACACTCTGAAGTTGGAGAAGGTTTTGTGGGTACACCTCTGGTAAACCCTCACGAGACTACAACTCGTCCACTAGGGACACCTAGGGGTTTAAAGGCTTAGTGCATACGCTAAATGCATTCGAGAGACCAGCGACAGTGGTATAGTTAGGATTTCTTAATTTCTGTTTCACTTGAGGACAAGTAAAATTCAGGTTTGGGGGTATTTGATGAGTGCCAAATATTGCATATTTCTACATCTTTTACTGGCATTTAACTCATCTTTTGTGCTCAGAAATCAGATATTATCCCAAATTCTGTATTTTCTCTGTTTTCAAGAATAAATACTTGTACTAATTAATTTTGTGTTTTTAGGTAGTAAATAAAGATCGGAGAAATTAAGGAGCCAAAAGAGCAAAGAATTGGAGACGAGCATCTATGGAGCAGAAAGCCAAAGCCCGCGCGCGCATCAGTTGCAACTCAACAAGTAGCAACCCATTTACAAGACATAAGCTTGAGCAATCCAAGACCCGGCCCATAACCCGGATCCAAAGCCCATCTTATCCTGAGCCGTGAGATCTGACCCTTCAGCATCCAACGCTCGCTGCGTCCCTCACATCACCATTCGCTGCATCCGCCCTACACCGAAACCACCTACCCCTTCACCCATCGAACCAAACACTCCCCATCTTCATTTCTCTCTTCTTCTCCCGACAGAAACACCAGAGCACCATCCCCTTCTTCCCCCGACCATTGCAGAACCACCTCACCACCAACACCATCTCCTTCCCCTGACACCAGCAGAACAGCCACCACAGCCGCCTGCTCCGCCACTCTAGCTCAAGCTATCTCTTTCGTAGCTTCTCTCAACCCTAGAAGCTAAGTTTGAGATAGATGGATCTAGGGTTTCACCAACATCTCATTAATGGCTACCAGAGCCGAATTGGAGGAGGGAACAAGTCAGGGTATGCATTAAATTCCATTTTCGAGTGATTGGGAGGTATAAAAATCGAATGTTCTTCATGTGAGAGAAACACAGTCAATTTTAGGGTTTTATTTTGTTAACCTAATTTGAATTCAGTTTAATATTTGTATCATGTTCTAATTCAGTAACTAGGGTTTAGATGAAACCCTTGATTGCATGCTAAGTCAGTGAAAGTCTTTTTAGTGTTCTTGTTGTGCTTCATTGTTTTAGGAAAATTGAATTAGCTATTTGAGCACATGAACCTGTGATTAGGTGTACTGTAAGAAGACATCTAATACTAGGGGGGAGTTTGTGAGATTAGCCAATACATTATCCATGGTATTCTTCCCTGGAAAGAATCAAGAATATAATTTGACTAGGAATTGCCTTAGCATAGGATCAGGTGGTGGATTCACTGCCCTAGTGTTCTTCAACCTTGTTTACAATATGTTTTTATAACTCACCTTACATTCACAAACATCCTTGTCGTATCGACACCAACCAAACCCAACATTTGTGTAACTCCTTTAGAAATCAGTTTAGTAAAGCTTTAGAATCAACTTCACACACTCCATTTCCCCGTGGATCGACCTGTACTTGCCCTGCCTCCAATAGGCACTGTGCACTTGCAGTATAAGTTGTAGGCAAACACCTTTCCCAGCCTACCACGAAGCCTAGTGCACCTCTTGATGACCGTAGAGTTACTTTTGCTGAGCTCATGAAGAGAAAAGTCGAAGATGACAGGATGGATGATCATCGACGAAGAAGGGATCGAATTCGGCGCAAAATATCAGCAGCTGAGGAGAAACTTCGATCTCGAGCTGATGGTGTACCCTATGATTCTGATGCTTCGGAAGATGAACCCGTGTGGGTGCCACGGGATCGAAAGATTAAACCAGGCCGGAGTACCAGAGAGCTTAGAGAGATTGCGAAGCAAGTTGAAGCTGAACTTGAAGCTGAAGATGACTCGGACTCGGATGATTCTAATATCCATCCAGACTTCATCAATGGCCCTGATAGTGATTCCGACGAAGATTCCTAGAAGGACGATGATGACGAATCTGATGACTCCGATGAGTCTGACAATTAGTTCTGACCATGAATCTTTCGTAGTCATTTATTTTTTGTTGAAGTAGACACGTTCTGGTTGTTTGAGCAATTTGGCTGTAGAGACGTTTCTTTAGAGATTATTTTGAATCATAATCCTTTGTCATATCATTTTCCAAGTTTCCTTCATATCTCCTGCTATGGACCGATGTCTAGCCATCGACAGAGTGCAACCACACGAATTGCTCCAGCAAAACACGTGGCCTGTCATACGACCAATTCAAAGTCACAATATTGACCTCCTCTGAATTGTCAGTCCCCAGTATTGTTACGTTTCTCCCATTCGTCGTGACTCGGTTAGGGTTTCAACATAAATCGTAACAAATTTATCCGCCCGTTGAGATAAGCATCCATATCTCGACTTCTTGATATCCATAAATCGTAACAAATTTATGCCTAGGGCTTCTTATATAAACATTCTATCACCTCTCGCTTCTGCATACTCATCGGAAGAAATTTTGATCGCAATTGTACCTCTCGTCGCCATGTCTAACAGCAACATGTCTTCTCGAAACGAACCTCAATCGAAGCATGAAGTAGAAGCATCCGTCTCAGTAAGTTGTTTATCTTCTTCATCTCCATTTGATCAAAGGTATTGATCACAGAAAATGGTTTGTCGCAGTATAATTAGAAGAATCCATCTTCTTCTCATAGTTCGAGACCCAAGCGGACTGTCAGAGCCCCTGCTCGGTATAGGTCAGCTCATGCTGAAGCTGGCACAATTGTGAGTGATTTCATGATTTCTTGATTGAAGCTTCATTTGACGGTTTGTCCAATCCTTATCTGAAATTGAAAACTTCTTTATCGCAGATTGATGTGAATGTTGTTGTCGATGCTAGAAAAAGGAGGAATGGGAAGTCCATGGTCGTGGTTGACGATAGCAGCAACCATGTTAATGAAGACTCTACTGATTCCGTGGAAGCTAGGGTTAGAACTCACGAGTATCCAACAGTTGGGATCCCCTTTGAAGTTCCCATGACTAATACTTCCCCAAATAATGGTGTGGTCGGTGGATTCGTCATTCCAAAATGTCATGTACCTTTGTATACCAAAATTTGGAAACGGTATGGGCACATTGCTACGACGGAAATATGGAGAGGTTTTCTCCCAACCCTTCTGACCACGGTCGCCGGATTGTTACCGATCATTGAAGAGATGAACGAGATGAATGTGCGAGATGTCAAGAACCATGAACTGCACAGGTGGGATGAAATGATCTCGAATTGTGAAACTTTGCGGTTCAACATAGGTTGGCTTCATCGTCGGATTGAGATGATCAAAATTCATAGGGCGACAGCTACTACTAATGCAATTTCTACCACAACTGCTTTCTTGGAAGAGGAGAAGGCACTTGCTTTGGAGTCGGAAAGAGTTGAAAAAGCTGTTCAGGAATTGAAAGTGAAGACCAGAAACTTTCAAAAGAAGCTTGACATGGCTGTTTATAAGAATTACTCTTTGCTGGATGGTTTGCTCTGAGTGAGCATTTATGATTATTGTTTTTGAATAGGTTTTAGGTTTTTTATTTAGGTAGAGTAATTGATCATGGTATGAAAGAAATTTTTTGTTCATTTATGAAATGTTTAATGAACAAAGGAGTATTTTGCATACTCTTTGGAGGAATGTAAATTACAAAGGAGTAAGTTTTCTTATGTGTGAGCACTGTTGACTGGGTTGATTGTTTTCTTATGATTAACTTAGTCATTGCTCCATAGATTCTCTTATGTCGAGTATGGCCAGTTAAATTGATTACTTTGTGATTAGTTTGGTTGTGTATTTCGATTAGATTAATTATGGGTTATCTTGTGATTAATCTAATTGAGTATTTTTGAGTCTCCATAAGTTCACTTATGTTGAGCATATCCGATTAAATTAATCATGGGTTCTCTTGTGGTTAATTTAATTGAGTATTTTGGATTCAAATTCATACTTGTATGTGATTTGTTATGTCCAAAGAAATCCTTCTTTTCTCTTGAAATTAAGGTCACTCTTGTTGTTCTTTCGGGAATGACACATAATGGGGGAGAGTTCTTAATTGAAATTTTGCTTAATTACCAAATCTTTGTGGGGAGTGCGGATGTGGAATATTTGAGGGGTTATCTTGTATCTTTAAACTCCTTGATGAATGCATTTAGCTTCGGCTTTATGATTGCATCTAAATAAGATGATATGTGTTTTCTTTCTTTTGGTCATGAAATATCTCTTTCGGAAATTTCATTAGGATCCCGTTCTTTTGCCTTTGCCAATTTTATTGACAAAAAGGGGGAGAATTAATATGTAGTTCACACTACAAATACATATGGTTTTCGGATCATTATGTAAGGGGGAGTGGTTTCCATGTGAGATGGAGTATTGACTAAGGGGGAGTGTTACATATCACCATAGTATTGTTGTTGAAGTTGTGATACAATTGAACTTTGACGATGTGTAATGATACTATGACATTGTATAACAATGATTGAGAACTCTTGTTTTCTTGTTGTTATAGCTACGGATTTTCAACAACGATGATGCTAAACTTACAACCTTTGGGATCATTGGAGTACTTGGAAGTGACGAATATTTCGAGTAATGTTGAAGATTAGACATGTGGAATAGGAGCTACAAAAGTTAATTTATTTATTTTTTGTATTCCATATGTATTAATAATTTTGTCACTAAAATTGACAAAGGGGGAGATTATTAGAGCATTGCTCGGTCGAACTCGCATGCGTTGCTATCTCAAGCATGTTTGTCAATGTTAGTGATCAAAACTATAAATCTTGATTTCTAGTCTACTATAGCTAAGGTCTCGGACTAGGATGAAAGTGTAGTTAAGCTCAAGAACTCCATGGCAATCATCATACAAGACGAAGGACTACTCAAGGAACCGGTGAAACTTCATCGACTAAAAGGTATGTGGAGACTTGAACTTATCTATCACTCAAAAGTCTATTTATCTCCTATCTTGAGACAAAAGTCATTTTGCTATATAAACTAAGATTATACACATTTGGTATTTCGAGCCGAGTTATCTCGCCTATCTATTTCTCGAAATATGTGTTGGTAAGCTTTCGTTTTAGCCGTATTCATCTTTACCTAGTGACGAAAGTCATGTTATGTTTCAATCACTTTGAAAATTGCTCTGACGAAAAATGGTTGGTGAATAACAACTATATAACGTCCTCTGAGAATGTTTCAATGATTGAAATGAGAGTTTAGATTACATAACCATGGTAGGATATAAGCATTGTTGTGGAAACACATATATTTATAAGTCCTTATTCCTTGAACCAAAGTTTGCGAACTTTGTTGATCAACATAACCGGAATGGTGGCGTGAGCCAAGTCCGCGAACTGGCGGAAGTTCTCGACCCGAGAATTTCTGCTGGAGTTTGTGAACTCCTTCCATGAACTTAAGTCCGCGAACTTGAGTTGGTTATATCTAAAAACGATTGTTCTTGAACTCATGTTTAACTAAACTAAGGAATGCTTTTGAAAACCGTGGCTATAATGTTCATGAACCGATTCGAGTGAATCAAATCGTTTTTGCTTCGATTGTGTCTTGTGTAGTTACATAAAGATCTAAGCAATTGAACAACTCTCTAACTAGTTCATTTGAGTCATTTGGACTAGTTATGGTGAAGAAGAATATGGTTGATATGAAATTGCTCATATGGCTGACCTTTTGGTTAACTATTGTTGAACAAACAAATGTACATGTTTGGGTACGGTTACACAAGCCTAGAAACGTGCATTTCATGTGTGTATAACAAGCTAAGTTTTCGATCTAACGGTTGAGAAATATTAGCTTGAATCTAATCAGGTTTTCATCTAACGGTGAATATTGAATGCTTTGTTACCAAGCTAACATTGATTGCAAACCCTGATTTGAAAGACTATATAAGGAAGAACTCTAGAAACTGGGAAACCTAATCCCCACACCTTACGTGTGATACTAGTTGTATAAGCTAGATTCGATTCTCCTTTAACCTTAGGTTTTCTTCTCTAAACTAGGTTAACGACTTAAAGACTTCATTGGGATTGTGAAGCCAGACCGATACTACTTTCTCGTAGTTGTGTGATCTGATCTTGTTGTTTCTATCGTACGAGTAGAATTGTAATAATTGACTTGAGATTTCTATCTCCGATAGGCAAGATAAAAAGAAGTCACAAACATCTTCGTCTCATCGTTTGTGATTCCGCAATACCTTTTTCGTTGCGTCGATTAAGATTATTGTGAGGTGATCGATAATACTAGGTTGTTCTTCGGGAATATAAGTTTGGGTTTTCGATTGGTTCTTGTTCGCGTTGATTTATCAAAAGACGGAAGAATCCGCAAGAGTCACGCCTTACTACTCCAAAGGACTGCGTCGCTTAACTATTATTTCTGTTGTGAATTTGTGCCGCAAGATTGGTTGGTAGAACTTTATAATTCAGTACACTTATTATCTTATTTATGTTTTATCCGTTTTCCGTATTTTATCGGTTTTCAGTAAAACCTGCATTGTCTTTAAATCATTCTAGTGATTACTTGAAAGTTAGTTATTATTTCTACTGGGCACCCCTTTTAGGGATGATGTGCTCACCCATTCCCACTTTCAGCTTCAGAGACAGATTGGAAGATGTGCACGTGGCGATAAAGGCTCCGAGGAGTTGGTTTCGTTAGTTGGTTAGCTTCCGCTATGTTTATTTTGTTGTATATTCTTTTTGTAAACCAACTCATTATTAAATATGTATCACTTGAGAGGAGTTCTTGTATTTATTTCAGAGAGGGTTTAGATTCGGGTTAATATTTGTTTAGAACTTCTTTCTTAATGTTTAAATAGATGTTTTAAATCGTTAGTGCCTCATTTTATGGTTAATCTCTTGGATTAGTCAGCTGCTAGCTTAGGGGGCGCTACAGCAGCTTAGAAGCGAGAGTTGCTAGGCAGTAGGCATGCCAATTGTTAGTTCGTCCAGTATGGATAATGGTTGCATCATCGAAATGAGTTAATAACTGTTGAGCTTCAGTTCTGAATGGAGCAAGCGTGATTTCTTTGAGAGAGTATGTTCCATTCATATGATTGACTAGTAGCTTTGAATCTCCTCTTATTTCAAGGTGCGTTTCTCCTGCTTGCTTGGCCAGGGACAATCCTAGTAAGAAAGCTTCATATTCTGCTGAATTGTTGGTGCAATGAAAATCCAACTTGAACGAATGTGATAAAACCTCGCCAGATGGAGATACTAGCACTACGCCCGCTCCTCCGTTGTCGTTGCTAGGGGTGGCGGATCCATCAAAGTATAGAAGCCATGTTTCTTCCTTGATAACTAAGATATCTGGAAACTCACCGGGTACATCTTCATGTAATATTGTTGCATCTTCCCCTGGAAAAGCAGCGATCAAGTCTGCAACTGCTTGACCTTTGATTTGTTTAGGTGGTGTACAAGCTATGTCAAATTCTGACATCTGAAGTAGCCACTTTTCTGGCCTCCCTATCAAGGCTGGCTTTGATAGTAGAAACTTTATAGGGTCTGCTTTGGAAACGGGTACGACACTGTTGGATAGTAAATAATGCCTGAATTTCTAAATTGCATGCACTAATGCTAGACATGCTCTTTCGGCCTTTGGGTATCGGAGTTGAGCGTCTCTCATTGTACGGCTGAAGTAGTAGATCGGTCATTCGATGCCTTCGTCGTCTTTTTGAGTAAGGAGTGCTCCGATAGCGACATCACTGGAAGCTGTGTAAAGTATTAGTGGTCGTCCTTGCACTGGAGATTTCATGACAGCAGGTGATAATAATATCTGCTGTATTTTCTGGAATGCTTCTTGTTGAACGGTTGTCCATGTAAAACTTGCTCATTTCTTCAGTAGAGGGGTAAATGAAGCGATGAGTTGAGCTAATCTAGGAATGAAACGTCGAATATAATTTACCTTGCCCATAAAACTCTGCAGTTCCTTCACAATGCGTGGAGGAGGCATGGTAGTAATAGCTTTCATCTTGTCTGGATCGACTTTGATTCCTTCTGCCGTGACCAGGAATCCTAGAAACTTTCCGGAGGAAACACCAAAAGCACACTTCAGAGGATTCATCTTTAATTTTTATTATCTGGATCTTTCAAAAACTTGTCTTAGAACTTCAAGGTGGGATGCTCGAGTCTTCGACTTCACCACCACATCATCAACATAGTCTTCCACTTGCTTGTGCATCATGTCGTGGAATATGGCAGTCATAGCTCGTTGATAAGTGGCACCTGCATTCTTTAATCCAAAGGGCATCACAATATAGTGGAAATTCCAATAGGAGTACGAAATGCAGTCTTGTTGGCATCATGCTCGTACATCTTGATCTGGTTGTATCCACTGTAACCATCCATGAAAGAGAACATACCGTGACCACTGGTTGCATCGACGAGCATATCGATGTTGGGTAAGGGAAAATCATCCTTCGGACAACATTTATTCAGATTCCTGAAATCGACGCAGCATCTAATTTGACCATTCAGAGATAAACGAGATCTAGTCAGATTGCAGCGGTTTTCTGCTCTGTAGAATTTGGAATCAATCGTAACCAACGACTAAGATTTGCCACTTTAGTTCGTCCCGACCCTTTGTTTCCTGATGCAAAAAGCAATCGAGTTTTAGGAAACACAGAGGACATAAGATCAATTGATACCTATGGAAACAGACTGAGCATACCTCCTCCTTGATGGACTACAAAATCACGACCACTCTTTTGTCTTTCTCAGGAATTCATCCCGACCACTCTTTTGTCTCCCCTAAAGGCAACTGTTAGTTAATTGATAAAAATAAGATTCGCAAATTGAAAAAATATTCTTATTTCCTGAAAAAAAAAGTGTTCGGCGTAAAATTTAAATTTGGGAATCCGAAGTAAAAAATATAAGATGCAATTTAATACAATGAAATAATATACTGAATCTAAAATTGATTACTCCACAAGCGGAAAAAGATTTTTGTTCCCTAGTCAATCACAAATTTATGTCAGTAGAGGACTATAAAATCACCCCAAAAAAATCTTCACTAATTTAATGACTTTAAATTTCTCTCTCCTTAATTAGTCACTCTTAATTGTGGAAACGTTTGATATCAGGCTTATATAAATTATCTTTAGTAAGTACATATTTTGTTCTTGTATCAAAGTTTACAGAAGCAGATAACTTTACTTTTCTTTTCTTTTCTTTTATTTTCTTTTCTGTATTATTATTATTAGTTTTAAAATGGATGGAGATGGCAAAAAAGAGTTTCATGAGAATTATAGCAGTAGTGCTTTTGATGGTTGGAATGTTATTAGGACAAATTTTATTATCTCGTGGATCAAAATTTCATGCTTGTTTTGATAACTATTATCAAGACTTTACCACCCAAACCCAAGTGATTCACATCTTGCTTCGAAATGCATTTGATATGTGTAAGGCTTCCTACAAAAAAAAAAACACCATCGGATAGCCAACATATGATCATTGTAAGTGTACACTCTCCTCTAATAAAAATGTGTTGATATTTGCTCTGGTGTTTTGCTTATTCAAAATCAATTATCTTTTTTTTAATGATTGTTCAGTAAAATTTAGGTACTGATTAGTTTCGTAGAACATGATTTATAATAGTAGTGCAATATTGTAACTTATACTTGATAGAAGTAATGTAAAAGATGAAAGTAGTTGAACTAAACATGAGAAGCTACAGATGATGTTGTTCCTTATATAGAAACAACTGCAGTAAAACATAAAAGCTAAAGACCTAGATGCAGTGAAAGTAAAACAATAAAGATTAAGAGGAGTTATAGATGACACCTCTCTTACACAAAGGAAAAACAAGAAAATATGCTTATACTTCTAACACCCCGCCTTAATCTGATGGAGGGTGAGAACAATGCATTAGTTGATCAACAAGTTAAAAAAAGGTAGTAAAAGTAAGTCCTTTAAAGGACCATTGAAAGAATTACCTTATAACATTATATATTCCAAAGACGTTATATTTGACAGATCACTTATCTCTCATGTCAGCCTCCTGCCTGCCTGAGTGTTCAAATCAAGATGGAACAGATAACAAGAAGCAAGAGTATGAGAAATTTCACCTTAAATATGAAGAGATCTTGAATTTGGAAAATTGTTACTTGGCATGTAATCAGGGATTTTACCCTTAATGTTGGCTGAAGTTGCAGAAAAAACGAATTATCCTCCATCAAGTCTTGGGAATATCAGGAAGCTCCCAAGAAGAAAATGGATTATTTTGTAAGACGATAACTTCAACATAAGAAAGCATGTAACAGAAATCCATAGGAATAGAGGAAAAACTATTCTCACCTAGGAATACTGTCTGTAAGGATCTCATTCCCCTGAAACTTAGCAAAGCTCCCGATACAATAAAACCTCTATATAAAAATATCCTAGGGACCACAAAAAAATATATTCTTATACGGAGGTCTACCTTGAATAGACCAAAAGAAAAAATTTCATGTATACTTGGAAATACTTATGCATATGCAAGGAAAACACAAAAATGTATCTAAGTATATAGAATACAATTTAAATGAGGATTTTGTTTAAATTTATGTGTATATGAAATTTGTAATAAAAAAAAATCACATAAATCACAACTATCATATAAAAAAATGACAAATGAAATCAAATGAGTGAAAGATATTTGTATTAAGTTGCGCACAAAAAATAAAATAAAAATCCATTTTGAAGCAATATGAATTTGTGAAATGGTTATAGGAATCTCTACGTCTTAAACTTTGATGTATGACAAAATATATATATTTATATTACAATGTCAATTATTCTTGTATGGAGGTAGGTTCCTTAAGAAGGGACCAGAAAAAATTGTTATCGGATCATATACATTAGGTTTAACGAAGAACCAATGAAAAAAATAATGAGAAGTATAATCATACCTTAGAGCCAACATCTAGAACCTATACATATCCTGGACGGTTTGGGGCCTATCACTACATGACAAAATAAGACATTTTGAAGTAGATAGAAAAACCCCTTAGCCAACTGTTTTTCTTAATGGCAAATTTACCCCTGATTAATTAGTGTTAGTTCGGGTGATCAATAGATGTTTAATCAAGTTAACCTATAAATCAACTAACATTAATTCATCATCAAAACATGAATTTTTTTTGCCCAGAATCGATGGATTTTCATTCTCTCGTGTACCGATTCTGGTGTAGTAGGGTATGAAAAAGCGGGGGTCTAACAACCACACCCAATATTTCCCTTAGAAATCTGTATGAATCAACTCTAATATAATTCCAAGAGAATCAACTAGACAGTCAGACTGAATCAATGGAAATACATCCAAGAGTTATATCTCTGTTTCACAATGTAATCAGCAAATCAAACAGATAAAAATTCGCGAGCCTGATTATAATGTGAAACAACTTGAACGGTACCAAAGACCAATGTTGTCAATCAATATAATCAACAACCAAAGGTTGGATTCCTAATTGATTGAACTTACGCACAACTTGTGATATTTCCATTTTATAAACAAATATAATCCGGAAAAGAAATAACACAAACACCAGAAATTTTGTTAACGAGGAAACCGCAAATGCAGAAAAACCCCGGGACCTAGTACAGATTTGAACACCACACTGTATTAAGCCGCTACAGGCACTAGCCTACTCCAAGTTAACTTCGGACTGGAATGTAGTTGAGCCCTAACAAAATCTCACACTGATCAAGGTACAGTTGCGCTCCTTACGTCTCTGAATCCCAGCAGGACTCTACGCACTTGATTCCCTTAGATGATCCCACCCACAACTAAGAGTTTCTACGACCCAAAGTCGAAGACTTGATAATTAAATCTGTCTCACATAGAAAAGTCTATTGAATAGATATATCTGTCTCCCACAGATAAACCTATGAGTTTTGTTACGTCTTTTGATAAATCAAGGTGAACAGGAACCAATTTATATACCGGACTTATATTCCGAAGAACAGCCCAGAAATATCAATCACCTCACAATAATCTTAATTGTATGGTAGCGAAAAAAGATATCATGGAATCACAAACGATGAGACGAAGATGTTTGTGACTACTTTTTATCTTGCCTATCGGAGATTAAGTCTCGAGCAAATCTTAGAAAAGATAGTACTGAATCACGATGGAAATCAGCAAGATCAGAACATGCAACTACAAAGAAAATAGTTGGGTCTAGCTTCACAATCCCAAGGAAGTATTCAAGTGTTAACCTACATGGTTTCGTGAAAAACCTAAGGTTAAAGGAAAATCGACTCTAGTCGCAACTAGTATCACACAGGAGGTGTGGGGATTAGGTTTCCCAGTTGCTACAGTTCTCCTTTATATAGTCTTCAAATCAGGGTTTGCAATCAATGTTACCTTGGTAACAAAGCATTCAATATTCACTGTTAGATGAAAACCTTGTTAGACTCAAGCTAATATCTTTCAACCGTTAGATCGAACTTAGCTTGTTACACACAAATGAAAAGTGACTTCATTTAGATATGAGTAACCGTACCTAAACGTGTGCACCTTTGTTGGCTCAACAATAGTTAACCGAGGTTAGCCATATGAACACTTTCATATCAACCTTATTTATCTTAACCATAACTAGTTCAAATGACTCAAATGAAACTAGTTCTACAGTTGTTCAATTGTTTATATTCTCATAAAAGTATACAAGACATAATTGAAACAAAATCGGTTTTGATTCACTCGAATCAAGTCATGAACATTATAGCCACGGTTTGCAAAAGATTGCATTCCTTATTATATAAATGTATTAGTTCATGAACAAACTGATTTTAAAATATTATCCACTTAGGTATGGAAACGGGTACGCGTACCTAAGTGGCCGAAATAAGTTTGGTTTCGCCAGTACGCGAACTGGTACGCATACCTTCCAAAATCAGCAGAAATTCCTAACATGAACCTCACGCTAGTACGCGTAACGATATGCGTACAAGGTTCCTGGACTTTCACAAAACCAACCAGTATGCATACCATGATTCCCGGACTTGGATTACATATATGCAAGTACACATACTATGCTTATATCTAATTGTTCTAAACTCTCATTTCAACCATTGAAACATTCCTGGAAGACGACAATAGCTGTCTCACACAAACTATTAGCTTCAAAGCAATTTTCAAGTGATCGAATGATCAATACGAAACATTCCGAGTCTACATCAAATAACTGTCTCACACAAATCATGTAAGATGTTACCAGGCGATTTCACATGATCATATTTTGACTTTCGTCAAGAATATAAGATGAACTTGGTTAAAGCGAAAGCTTACCAACACATATTTCGAGAAATATGTAAGCGAGTTAAACTCAACTCGAAATATCAAATGTGTATAATTGAAGTCTATGTAGCTATACGACTTTTGTCTCAAATAGGAGATAGAGTAGATAGACTTTTGAGTGATAGATGAGTTCAAGTCACCACATACCTTTTGTTGATGAAGTTCCCCAAGCTCCCCTTAGTAGTTCTTCGTCTTCAATCAATGAACATCGTGAAGTCTAATGCTTAACTACACTTTCTATCCTAATCCGAGACTTAGCTATAAGTAAGTAGACTAGAAACTAAGACTTATAGTTTTGGCAACTAAACTTGATAACAAGCTTGAGATAGCAACGCTTGCGAGTTCGACCGAGAAGTGCTCTAACAGGGTAAAAACTGATTTTGCTGAAAATGGTAAATTGGGTGTGTCGATGAGAAACGAGTCTAGACCTTAAACAAATGTACTGCACATGAGTACTTTAGATTCGAGAGATCAATCTGTACAATTCTGGCCTAAACCAAGAAATGGCCGTTCCGGTCTTGCTTCGTTCACAAAATGAAGGAGAAGGCTTGGTCTTAGGGAGGAATGCAGAGAAGGTGTTGAGATCAGAGAGATAGACTCTGTAAGGTGTGGTTGTTTATGCCTTATCTCATAAAATGGAACTTGTTGCAAAAGATGGTAAGCAACAAATCATCTGTGTTCTTTGGATACTTGCGCTGATTTATCCTTGTTGATTGAATAAATTGAAAACCTATTTATATCAAGTCATAGTTGAACACCCTAATCTCATAGGAAGTGGAAGTAGTGGAGACGAGTGAAGGTGGTAAAACCGTGCCCTACTATGAAGGTATGACCATACGGTTGTATACCCACTTCTCCTTTACTCGTTAACTGTCCGCCTTTCCCGACACTTTCTCATAATAGGCGTGTTGCACGCCGCATGCTGTAAACCGCCAGACCAATACCCTGACGAACATCCCCCAGTTTTGTGACATGTTTAAGTTCTCGAATATTTTGTAGAAAATATGAAGCAAGTCATATGAAAAATGGAACAAGTTCTACATGGTAGTTGCTGAGTGGGTCTTGTTTGTAAGACATAAATATTTCGACTAGTCACGCGCAAGCTAGGAAACAAGTGGTCATAAATGACAAGTCAGGTCGTATGAATGAGACATGCCATGAGTTGGTACTCAAAAATAGCATATGGTGTTTTTAAGTTAAAAAAATAATTAAATAATTAAATTGTTTATGAAATCGATATTCATAAAATACCGTTTGTAATCGATACTTGTAAAGCATCGTTTTTAAGCAAGCAGCTCAAATATTCGATGCATTACATGCATCGTTGTATAGAGCATGCTCGAGTTAGTCATAGATTCTACGGTCTTAAAAGGGGAGTGACCGACTATATTTGAGCAGCTGCCGTGAGTTGTTCGAGCAGGTCGGGGACGATGTGATTGGTCCTTATAGGAGAGGGATGACCGGTAGCTATTACGAAACCTTATTGGTCGACCCAAATTAAACCTAAGCCGGTTAAATCAGCTAGCCAAGTTGGATGGTTGAGATGATTTGCAGCAGTTTTTGGTTATCGTTTAACCTACTTTGGGCGATAATTCGGAGCAAAGCAGGTAGGCTAGGAGTAACCTGATTGGATGAAATAGTAGAGGGCCTGCGAGTGAGTATCATAGAGCTTGCTCGGTCGCGCCAGAATGGAGCCAAGCATGTTGAATTGACCGGCCAAGTCGTGTGCTCGTGACTGTCTGAGACAATCTAGATTTGATTTCTTATATAAACGAGCAGCTCAACTAGCCTGCTTTGGCCAATGATTTGGATTGGAGCATGTAGGCTAGGAGCGATGTGATTGGTCGAGGTAATAGATGGGTGGTCGGTCATCACAACAACACCATATTTTTTGAGCTTGTATAGGTTTAGGTTAACTAATGGAGCTGTCCAAGTCGTGTGGTCGTGATCAACTTGCGAGCGGCTTGGGCGGCCAAGATCTATTTTCTTAAGAAATTAAACGTGTCGACCAACCTACTTCCATCTTTAATTAAAAGTGGAGCTTGTAGCTTTGAAGCAATATGATTGGTCGATAAGAAAGAGGGGTCCGCGACCGTCAATATGGGGTAAGGCCGGTCTGCCATGGAGGGTGCAAGTTAGGGAAAGTCGACCGGCCAAGTGGCGCGGTCGTTCCCCTTTTGCTACTGTCCCAATTAGTCGCGGTATCCTATTTTTCCTTATTTTCCAATTCTCGGTAGGATTTTACTCCTACTAGCTCTATAATAAGCTAGTTTCCTAGCTTTGCTAGGTTTAATCTAGACCAATAGGGATCAAGATATCGTGCATGCTCCGTTTTGGGGCAAGAATCTAATTTTTTGTATATCGACAAAATTAGGTTAAAAAATTGAATTTTGTGAATATTTTCAACGTTAATGCAAAATTGCTAATTTTGACTCTTGAGAGCAGCGGAGCTCTGGTCTCATTAGCGCAGATTGCGTGATTTTGATTAGGTACCTTCATGCACATCTTAATTATGATACTTCAGGAAATTGATGCTACTCAGCTAAGAGTGAACATTAATCTTCATATTATGTTTTGGGGAGTTGAGAGTTGATAGTTAAGAACACACCATAGAAAAGATATCTTTCGGGTATGCTTTTTCTTCCTTGATCTCATATTTGTTTGTTTTAATGAATAATGCAAGTTTTTGGTTTTTTTCCTTCTTTGATTTTTTATTTTGAGCTTAAATAAAATTCATAGAATATCCAGGGATTTTTTGCAACTAATAAAAATGATCCATCAACATTATTCTAAATAAATTTCTATTGGAATAAAAAGTTAACGGGTCCCCCATTGATTATAAATCTATATTACTTTTTAGACATAATGGGGTACATATGTGAAAAAAATCTAGACTTTAATAAGATTCATGTTATTTGATCACACAGCCAATGAAGTTACTAATGATCATGTCTTTCTTTGAGTCTGAGTATTTCATGACTTGTTTAGTTTTAGATAAGATCATCAACTTTAAAAGGATCTACTCCAAAATTTGCGCCCGACCAAAACTAAACCAAAGACCAAATATAGTTTGGTTTTTAGTTTTACTCCGTTCCAAGGCACATAAATATGGAGTTTTACGGTTTTAGTCCTTTCTTTCCTACAAACAAGGAAGTTAAGGTATAGCATTAGAAAGGCTAGTGGTGGTTCACCTGCAGTCCTTTGATTTTACTAATTGAACTAAAAACCACCATCAACATTAAATCCCAATAAAATACAATGAATGATATCTTGACCCATACTGAAATACAGATGAGCCCGTTCGATGCCTAGTTTTGTGTCTTTTACCTGGTTTTGTCTACATATTGCTTCTTGTTGGGGTTTGCACTTAAAAAAAAAAAAACTATCAGTATTTCAGTACAAGTTTGTATTTCATGTTAAGTTCTACTCTTATTAGTCTAAGTATTAATTTATAGTTAACGTAACATTGACATGTTGTGAGAACTTTAAAGGGGGGTTCAAGAAAAGATTTGGTGAATACCGAGGATTTGTTTAAAACCACTAGATGGAACAATTACTTTGAGGTATGTTATTTGCCCACAACTGAATTTGAAACTTTTTTTTTCTTCTAATTTTGCGAGTTCTAATTCATGCTTTATCCTCTTTTTTTTTGTGTTATGAGAACCATCCAAAGCAAACTCACCTAAGGGACGAAAATGGTAGTGGTTGATCTTACCCATGAGGGTACAAGTGCTAGAACCTGTAATGAAGAAGATGAAGAAGATGAACAAGATGATTACTTAGATGTTGGTGATAATCAACGAGAGCAATATGATAGAGCTTTTAACGTATCATATGTGGGATATTCCTCAGAGGAAAATGATGAACAAGGTAAAGATCAAACTCAAGATATGAACACACGAAAAATTTCGGAAAAGCGGTACCAAGGAAAAGAACCAAGGTGTGACATTAGTGACTCTTCTACATCAACTAATCCACTGAGATGCCCGATTACCTACAAAAATTGATTGCCAATGAGTTCATCGATTGCTTCTTCTATTGAGTCAATGCATGCTCTTATTGCAAAAGAGAAAGAAGACCGCAAAATTGAAAAGAAAAGACTTGATAAGGATAAGAAAGATAACGAAGTATGGGATCTTGTTTATGGCATGAATGAAATTTCTTTGGAAGATAAGTAAAAGTAATTGAAATCTTTGGACAACAATCACAAGAAGAACTTATTCATACGTTTTACTCTCGAAGAGAGAAAGTTGTGGATTGGTTCAAAGTTAAAAGCATAAACCCGTCAAAAATGCTTTTGAGATTGATTCTAATAAAAAAGTACTTTTATCATCATGAACATGTCGATTTGGATTTATCTACCGATAATGAAGATCAACATTGATTCTAAATAAATGATTTTGAACTATCCATATTTTTGTCGGTGCAATGGTTGATGGATATAATTAAGCAATTGAAATACATACAAACGTATTGAAAGACCAATCTAGGTTACTTTATTTGGGTACTATATAAGGAGATGCGAAGACCCAGAAGACTTTGACGAAGTTATAGGATGTACCCTGATATTTTTGTAAAACTAGGCACGTGATACAAACGATATTGCGAATCACGTGAAAAATGATGAGTTTCCAGTCGAGGAAGAGGAAGATAGCCATCCATCAACGCTTGTAAATGACGACGAAGTTTTGACACAACTAACCCAAGAACAACAACGTCAGGAAGCTAATGCATGGAGAAAGAGTATAGCGGATGATATGTGGAAAAATGTTCGTGAACAAAGGGAGTTAGAATTGTATGGAGACCGTTAAAATGAAGGAAAAAAAATTATCTCATTGCACAACAATAACATACTATTGATACAGAGATAGGATCATTTTTATTTATTTATTTTCTTATGATTAAAGATCATTTTTATTTGCAAATGAGGGTTTATTGTTTCTTAAAAGAGAATGAGTTAGGAGTGAACTCTCTCAAACTCCCCCAAACTCCCTCCAATAAACTCTCTCAAACTCCCTGCACTCCCCCAATTGACTTGAATTTACTTCTTTACGAACGAAGGAGCCTTGAACTAAAAACCACCATCAACATTAAATCCCCTGCTTAGCACGTAACATTGACATGTTGTGGGGTAACCACTAGATGGTGACAGCCGAAAATAAAAAAAGACAATTGACTTGAATTTGAAGCAGTGAGTCGAGCCACCAGTCAGTGGAAGCTAACAGTTATCCTTTTCTGGTATGCTGATGTTGACTGAATCATAAGATGCAACAACGAGCATGGCCGGCTGATGAGTGCTAAATAGTGCATATTTATACACCTTTTTATTGGCATTTTACTCATCTTTTGTGCTCAAGAATTAGATATTATCCCATATTTTGTATTTTCCTTGTTTTCAAGAATAAATATGTGTACTAATTAATTTTGTGTTTTTAGGTAATAAATAAGGTTCGGAGAAACTGAGGAGCCAAAGAGCGAAGAATTGGAGTCGAGCATCCATGGAGCAGATAGCCCAAGCCCGCGCGCGAATCAGTTGCAAACCAACAAGGAAGACATGGGCTAGAGCTATCCATGATCCGGATCCGAGCCCGTTTCATCCTGAGCCGTTGAGATTTCTATCTCCCACATCCAACGATCGCGCCTCCACGCGCATCGAAGTTCGCCGCTCCCGTGCAACACCAAATCTGTCTGATCCTTCCTGAGCCGTTCAGATCTCGCGCATCTTCATCCTACGCTCGCTCCAACCTTCGCATCATCTTCTCGCTGCGCCCGCTCCACAGCAAAGTCGCCCTATACCTATACCTTATCGACCGAGCTCATTCCTCTCTTCTTCTTCTCTTTCTTCTGTTCTCTCCTTCACCCATACCTCTGCAGAGCTCCATCTTCTTCCCCCATACCTCTGCAAAGCCACCACCTCACCACCTTCATCATCACCACTCCTGCCAGCGCCAACAACTCTATCAGAACCTCCTGCCCTATACCCTAGTTCTACCTTTCTCAACCATTAGCTTCTCTCACCTTAGAAGCTAGGGTTTTTCCATAACAACCCGCATGGTCGATTCAGAGGCGAATTGACAAGAGGAGAGTTCGATTCAGAGAGTATGGGTGAGATATTTTCATTTAATTTCTATTTTAAAGTAAATTTAGGGTTTGATATTTTGGGGATGTATAAATAGGTTAAACTGTGTTTGTTTGAAGGCATGCCTGGACTTAGATTTAATTGTGTTTAAATTGTTCTAAATTATGTTTTAAATTAAGTTGCTAGGGTTTCAGTGAAACCCTAATTCCTTGTTATGAATTCAACTGAGTTTGAAGTTTTCTTGAGTGCTTAATCATAAAGATAATCTCAGTGCTAGCATCCAATGTTCTTCTCTCACAATGCATGCCATGTATACATTGTAGTTAGGCAAAAATTACATTGGTTATGCTTCAGCTCAAGCCTTAGAGTTAAAATGCTAATTCTTTTGACTAGTTGTGCTTAATTAGACAACTAGTGCTCTAGGTTAGTGCCTTAGCTGATAATTGAGTTATCATTAGGTGAAACTCCTTAGCTAAGTGATAAAATTGACACCTTATCCTTAACTGCCATAGAAACAAGAGACTCCACCTAGTTGAACACATACTAGGAATTTAGAGGTGGAATTGATAACCCTAGCACCCCATTGTCACTGTTTATCATTCTTTATTTCATTATCAGAACTTAATCTCAGTCGCATCGACAAACTATAAGATTGTTACATCACCTGAAATTCAGTTTAGGAAGCCTTAGATCACACATAGCACCACAAGTCTCTGTGGTTCGACCCGTACTTGCCGCGTCTCCGATAGACGCCGTGCACTTGCGGTTATCACTCGTAGGCATTAAAATCATAACATATCTCAGGCCTACCAAGTTTTTGGCACCGTTGCCGGGGACTTGGCGTGTGCCCTGTGATTGCTGGCCTATCTTCACTGTTTTTCACTCACCCTTGTACATACTTGTTGTGTAATATTACTTGTAGCCCTGTTTTACTGTAACTTAGCTAAATTTTTTCTTTTCCTTGCATCCTTGCATCTGTATTGCATCTTAGCAAGCATACTTTTCTTGTTTCCATGCCATTTTAGCTATAGCTTAGCTTCACTTTGCATATCTATGCATCTTTTGTATTTTCTTATAAGCATCATTATCTTGTAGCTTCTTTCATTTGCAGTCTCTCTCATTTGTAACTCATTTGCATATGCTCGCACTTGTTTTCTTGCATCTCAGTTCATTTGCACTTTGGAATTGATACTGTTTCAGATTAAGCTCTCTTGTTCCTCGTCGGTCAAAATATTCTCAATCGGTGATAGCCGCACCGATTTCCACTTTCTTTGCTTTAACTTGCACATTGCAGTACTAAAACTCTTGTTGAGCCAGCAGGTACCTATTATGCTATCTTTGCTATCTGCCGTGCTGTGAGCAGTGAGCCAACCCAAGGCAGACCACGCATCGCAGACTTGAGGTACTTGCTATGCTTGTTGTGAGGTCGTGCTACTCGAGCCAACCCAAGGAAGGCAAGGAAAAGCTCAAGTTTGAGCTTAACCCGTGAATGCATCGTAATTGAACCTTGCATTGCCCCGTGAGTGAGGTAAGCATTACTAAACTTCCCTGTAAACCCCGAGTGTGTCTTCACTTGTGCTAGGTAGTGTTCATGCCCCGAAACCTTTGTTCTTGTGTGGTGAGCTGAGCATAACTCGTGCCATTACCTTGCTTGAGCATAGCTTGTATCACTCTTGGCCTGAATGTATGAAAACAAGATGCCTTGAGCCAAGATCCAGCCCTGCAGTTTGTTGAGCTTGAGCTACAAATTGGATAACCGACTTAGCTACAAACCCAGTGAAGTCAATCGAGATAGTTGACATCACCAAACATGCCACTTGTCCGTGAATTGGCATTCTCGTGACACCCGAATTGTGTGCTCTAGGTTTACTTTCCATTGAGTGTTCTGTGTGTTAACTGTTTGTAGCCCTTAGCTAATTTCATTTGCCCCGTGCCCCAACTCCAGCCCTTGAAGCCGTGAGTTGAGCTGCACCTGGAGAGCCATTTAAGCCGCAACCCCGAGCATACCTCGAGCTGTGCTCAAATCCACAGCACTCTGTTGAATGACCCGTGCATAACCCCGTGGAGTGAGATGTGTGCATAATTCTATTGGCTGAAACCCGAGTGGCCGAAAGCTCAAGTGACATCAACTGAGTGAGTTGATGCCACACACCCGAACTCTTTTGCATGCTTAATCTTGTTTCGAACCTTGTATGAGTCTTCTCCTGCCATCAATTGAGCTTGTAGAGCTGTGTTGAGAGTTGCTGGCCTGCACTTAGAGCTGCACTTAGAGAGTTCTTGGCTGTGTCTTTGTGAATTCTGGGGCGTGTCTTTGTTGCTTAAGCTTCCCGTATAACTTGCCCCATTGTTATTGTTCTTGTGCTTGGCCCGACTGTGGCTGCACATAACTTACTGTGTGTGCACATGGCCAAAGTGCATAAGCTTGCCAATCTCATCTGTTGGCATTTTCTTGTTGTGCTCATAAGTTCGTTGTGCTCATATTCTCATATTGCTTGTTGTTCTGCTCATAATCTCTGCTAATCTGAAGCCCACATAAGCCTGTGCACCTGGGCTGCAGCCAAACTAAACCCACATAAACCAAATTATAAACTGGGCTGTGCACAAAACTTCCAGCCCGCATCTGAGCTGCTGGGCTGTGCACTGTACTGAAGCCCACAACCTGGGCTGATCACAAATTGAAACCCAGTTCCACTGGGCTAACTGAATCTGGGCCGCACACAACCTAGGCTTTGCACAACCACAGAAGCCTACCAAAAACCAAATCAGAAGCCCAAATACTGGGCTGTGCATCTGGGCTGCTCACAATCAAACCACTAAACTGTGCCTTTTTACGGGGCTGCACATATCTGGGCCTTGCACAACAACTAGGTTTTGCACATAACCTGGGCTTAAACCAAACTGAGCCCACAGTCCCACTGGGCTGTACATTCCCAACAAACCAAAGCCCATTTAAACCAAATGAAACCCAATAAACCAAATTAAGTCCACTACAACGGGCTTGAGTTCAATTTGAGTGCTAAATCATGTCGGGATTTTGGTCTGCAACTCGGGGATACAAACAAATCCATTAGAGAGCTCGCTTACGGGCATGCTTCACGCATGAACTCCCCACATACCATAGTGATTTTAGGGAATTTTATGAGCCTTCTCGGGGCCCCGACCTCACATACCCTAATCATTATGAGCACATGCATCATCCACCACAGGTTGAAAATGAACACTTTTCTCATACCCAGTCATCACTTTTAGATCAATTAGAAGCTCAAGTATCTGCTTTAGAAAGGCAATTACATGAGCAATCTGTCAAATCTAATTTCCCTAGGCGATATGAAATGTATGCTTGTACCTTATGTGGTAGCTTAAGCCACCCTGCTGAGAACTGCTATATTTTGCATGATTTTAGACAGTCTAGGGAAAACCATGATAATCCAATGTACGAATTGTCTAGAAGTGACTATGCTGGCAATCATTGGGACCATAATCAACCTGCACACATGCATCATTCACCACAGTGGGGAGATGAACAATTTTATACTCCCCAACTCCTAGTTTGCAATCAATAATGAAAACACTCATGGAGCAAAATGCTAGGCTTGAAATGAATGCAATGCATGTACAATGAATATCCATATGAGGAATGCATACCCACTAGTGAAGACTCTCCTTCAATAGAACAACTCACTATGATTCTTCAAAGGAACCTGATTGAGTTACAAAATGATAGGATGTCCGTTATTCCGGATAATTCTGAAAATAGTGTTTCTAGTCCTACTCATGCAACTAACACTGAATATGAACCTAATCTAGAGGAAAATGAGTACACTAAAAATACTACAATTTTGAATGGAGAGATGAATTTTTGCTATGATGATGATGATGATGAATATGAAGAGCATGAGTATTTTGAAAATATAGTAGAATCTTTAGGTTCGGAGACATTAAGTGTCTCTTCTGTGAACCCCATGAATGATGCTTCTTCTAATATTCATACATGTGATGTTGATGTGGAACCTGTGCAATTGTCCTGTGGAATTGAGCATGCTTTACCACCTGTTTGTGACCTAGGAATAGCTGAATTGTCTGTTGACACAGATGATTCAATGCATGTGCCTGATTCCATGCCTAGGTTACAGCATGATATCTCTCCTGATCATGTTGTGCATGAGAGTGATGATGATTATGACATGGAGATTGATGAATTGTTTTATGCATGTGAACATGATTTACCTTCTTCCGACTTTAGGAAAGTGTGTGATGGTGCAAATGATTTTATACATGAAAATAACTTAGATGTACCTAATCTCTCTCCTGAGTCACAAATTGAAACTCCTCCACCAAACCTAGGTGTAGTTTGTCACAAAAATCTTAAACCAAATTTTCTGAGAGTTCCCAATTTAGGCCTAGAACTTTGTGCCTCCCAAGTCCTCTTGGACTATTTTGCATCAAAGTATAACACTTTTAAGGAACCACAGTTGGAATGTGTATATCTGCCTGTTATTAGTAAAACTCATTTTGAGTTAGACCTTTTGCATGATGTACCGTTAAAATTGCAAGATTTTGTGCTCCCAAACACACCCGTTCACAAGTTTAGGTTTGGGGGAAACTCATTCACATACACAGTCTTACTTGCACCCTCATATTATATTTGTGTAAGGCTGTTGATGTTTGTACATACCGTCTTTTGGGTTGATCCTCAACTCTTTAGATTGTTAGTATATGGTGAATTTTCATTGTATATAATCCAGTAGGACTTGTTAAATTTTCTTTTCTTTAATCGGTTGAGTCTTCTTGTACATATTTTGTGCTAATCCGATATGATCTCCGCTGAGAATGTTGGATTCTAGCCTTGACTAGTGAAGCTCTAACCGTGCTCCCGCCGACATCCGGTAATCTCTTCCCTTTTCTCTTTTCAGCATAGTTCTCATGGTATGTGACTGTTTAAATTTTTCCTATCTGTTGACACATTGAGGACAATGTTTGATTTAGGTTTGGGGGTGCATTTGCATATAGAGTTTTTAGTCTTTTTAGTCTTTTATTTTCTAAAAAAAAAAAAAAACTCTTTTTGTAAAAACCTCCAACTTTTAGAGATTTTAGAGTCACTAGCATGCTTCTAGCTATGTTTACATAGAGAGTCTGACCGAAATAACAGAATTTGGAAGTACTGGGAAAACGCAATCGGGTTTCTTAGTTGATTAGAGCGTTAAAGTTGGATTTAACCATACCGGGAGGGCGAATTAGGTCTTTGTTTAGATATTCGGTAGTAGAATTGTGATCACCCATAGTGGAGACTACCCATTTTACATCAAGTGAGGCACCAACCTTCATTTTTTGCAACTTTCTAGAAAAGTCTGTTAGAGTGTGTGTCACCGTACGTCAATTAGGGTAGGAATGGTGAGCTACCCAACTTCGCACCACTTTCAAAGACTACTTTTGATCTATTGAGTGCTAGTTTTTGTCAATCATGAGGGTGACGTTTAAAGAAGAAAACTCCTTCTAAATATCGATTTGCAGTTAGCATCATTCTCTCTCTCAATCAACAGACCCATAGAAACACATCATCGTCAACAAACGGAGCATCATCAGAATATTGGAAGAAAAGTTGATATAGTCCAAGGTTTATGTGCAACAAAGAAAAAGAAAAAGAAAAGAAAATAGGATGAGAATTAATGAAGTTTGTGAAAAATTGAGTTTTATTATTTTATTGTGATACTTAAAAAAAAAAAAAAAAAAAAATTGTCAAGTTTTTGTAAAGTTCAGAAGTTCGTCATCAACAGTTGAAGACCGAAGACCGAAGATTGAAGACGTTTCTATGTTTCTTATGAGAGAGTGATATTAATTGCCGATCGGGTAAAAAGGTAAGTGAGTACTCCCACCCCTTGCTAATGGTTGATTTCCTTTCTTAGATCATCAGAAAAAGATTCTTTTTCCACACTTCTGTGGAGTCTCCAGATTTTATTTCGGAAGGTTATCCTTCTTACCTACAACGTGTGCAGGATTTCTCTCTTTATTCCTGCCTGCACACATGAGAGACTAAAAAGCGATCTTTTTGAGTGCAATTATCATAAAACCCTAATGGTGAGGCGAAGTTGAGACTTATGATCACAATCGAATCCGAATTCTTTCATATGGTATGGTTACTTCTCGCTCAACACTTAAGGATGAGAATGCGTTCTTTGGTAGTTCTAACTTCATGTTACTAGCATGCGAAACTCTATGTCCTCATAGCTTCTTGGAGGCTTGAGACTCTTTTACACTCGAAGTTGGAGAAGGTTTTGTGGGTACACCTCTCGGTAAACCCTCACGAGACTACAACTCGTCCACTAGGGACACCTAGGGGTTTAAAGGCTTAGTGCATACGCTAAATGCATTCGAGAGACTGCGACAGGGGTATAGTTAGGATTTCTTCATTCTGTTTCACTTGAGGACAAGTAAAATTCAGGTTTGGGGGTATTTGATGAGTGCTAAATAGTGCATATTTATACACCTTTTTATTGGCATTTTACTCATCTTTTGTGCTCAAGAATTAGATATTATCCCATATTCTGTATTTTCCTTGTTTTCAAGAATAAATATGTGTACTAATTAATTTTGTGTTTTTAGGTAATAAATAAGGTTCGGAGAAACTGAGGAGCCAAAGAGCGAAGAATTGGAGTCGAGCATCCATGGAGCAGATAGCCCAAGCCCGCGCGCGAATCAGTTGCAAACCAACAAGGAAGACATGGGCTAGAGCTATCCATGATCCGGATCCGAGCCCGTTTCATCCTGAGCCGTTGAGATTTCTATCTCCCACATCCAACAGTCGCTGCCTCCACGCGCATCGAAGTTCGCTGCTCCCGTGCAACACCAAATCTGTCTGATCCTTCCTGAGCCGTTCAGATCTCGCGCATCTTCATCCTACGCTCGCTCCAACCTTCGCATCATCTTCTCGTTGCGCCCGCTCCACAGCAAAGTCGCCCTATACCTATACCCTATCGACCGAGCTCATTCCTCTCTTCTTCTTCTCTTTCTTCTCTTCTCTCCTTCACCCATACCTCTGCAGAGCTCCATCTTCTTCCCCCATACCTCTGCAGAGCCACCACCTCACCACCTTCATCATCACCACTCCTGCCAGCGCCAACAACTCTATCAGAACCTCCTCCCCTATACCCTAGTTCTACCTTTCTCAACCATTAGCTTCTCTCACCTTAGAAGCTAGGGTTAAGGCAGTTAGAATTAGGGTTTTTCCATAACAACCCGCATGGTCGATTCAGAGGCGAATTGACAAGAGGAGAGTTCGATTCAGAGAGTATGGGTGAGATATTTTCATTTAATTTCTATTTTAAAGTAAATTTAGGGTTTGATATTTTGGGGATGTATAAATAGGTTAAACTGTGTTTGTTTGAAGGTGATAGGTGTAGAATACACCGTATTTAATATCTAGTATTTATGCTTTCTTTGCGAGTTTTCTTGTAAATTATGTATCTTATGTTTACTTTTGAGTTTATTAGGTGCAATGGAGTCATTTGGAGCAAAAAGACCAATTGGAACTCGTTCAAATGGAGGATTTCTAGTCATCATTGTGTAGAGGACGAGAAGATGAAGCCAATGGCGAAAGAACGGAGTCATTCTGAGTTCGTATGAAGAAGTTATGCGCAAAACAAGAACTTGGAAGACCCGAAGGGCTAAATGGTCATTTCATAGAGAAGTGCTATTGTCACCCCCGCTGTACGTTAAGGGGTAGTCATTTTGTTAAGGGACAACTCTATTTGGAGGTGTACTAGACACAGCCCAGTCAAGGATAAGGGACAACTAGTTGGAGTCTAATAAAAATTACTAAAAACACCCATGGGTGTTGATAGCTGTTCCATGCTAATGAACCCAGTGAGGTCGCACTCAGCTGTTTCAGACAGCATTTCATTTCTTTTATGTGGCCGCAATTGGGATGAATTGGAGGAGATCTGATGCTGTAAAGAAGATGATGATTGCCATGGGTTCGATGGCCATATATCAAGGATCAAGAGCTCCATCTGAGACCAGCAAAGAGAAGCAGAAATGGGTTGAATTCGTGGTGGTTTTGTGTACGAATTGGTCATGATTTCCCAGTTGAGAGAAGCTCTTGCACTGGAGTGTATAACTACAACATGGCTCGATATTGTGAGGAGATTGTAGCTGAGATTGCAAGCGGAATTGGGTTTATGCTCAAACTCGAGTCAAGAGATTTGGGTGTATTTCAGCTGGACAAAGCAGGGCGAAGACTTGAGTTGCTGCCATTGGAATTGATATTGTTGCCATGGATTTTGTTGAAGATCGAAGTCGTGTCTACTGGGAGAAGTATGGGTTATACATGAATGTGAATTACTTGCAGGGAAGGAGCTGAGATCGGCTTATATAACAACAAGAATCTTGTGTTTGTATCAGCAGAAGAATGCAATCGTACTGTTTGAGGAAATGCCAGAATGAGTAATGAGTCAGTGGAAGAGAAGCTCGAGTCTGCAATGAATGGAAGTGGATTATGGCTGAGTGTTGTGAAGGGTTGCAGTCTAGCTATGGTGCTGAGTGTTGCGAGGGGTTGTTCGCAGTATTGTTAATTAGCTGGACTGGGAATGGTCTGAGCATAATGGTGCAAGCAGAGAATGGCACAAATGGGTATCTAGTGAAGCTGCGATTTCGTATGAAGGCAGAGGAGTTGAATTGCAGTTGAACTAGAGTTGGAGGTTATTGCAGTTTCAACACTGAAGCTGTGAACTGATGTTGCAGGTGTTGCTCAAGATTATGATGCTTCTAAAGGTATGCAGTGCAGGAATTAAAGCTGCAGTATGAATTAAGCTGGAAGTGGAGTTGAAGCTGTCGTGTTGTTGGTGGAATTGAATCTGCAGGAATAGCAGGGTGGTGTTGTTGTTATGAATGCAGCTGGAGATGTGTTGTATCTTGCAGCTGGGCTGCTATTGCTAGAGTTGCAGGTCAAGAGCTGGAGCTGTGGCGGGAAGTTGTTATGGCCTCGAGATTTCAGGAAAATGAAACTGGGAGCTGTAGTTGATTGAACTATGAATTGGTGGTGGAAATTCCCGAGGTAATGGTGGTGCTGTAATGGGTATTGTGAAGACAAGAAAATGAGTTTATGGTGATTGCAGGTGGCAGCCGGAGATTCTGGTTGTTAGAGAGTCTTCATGAGACATGACTGGCTGAGTTTGTGTGAGCTTGTATGAAGGACAGGGAAGTATGCAGCTGTGGTCTATGGATGAAGAGTTGAGACTGAAATGGTGTTATGAGGAATGGTTGAGTTGTTATGCTCAGGGTTAGATGGGTTGGATTGAATTCAAATATTCTGAGCTTGTGCATTGCAGGGAGATGGAGCATTGGTACTGAGGGTTAGAACTGGGAAGTGAGCTGCAGGAGAGAGCTTGCTGGTGAACATGGTGCTGCTGGCATGATGGCAGAATGGCTAGGCCTGAGCTGAGATGTTGAGCTGCAGGCAGTGTGGTTGAGCTGAATTGCACGTGCGTGTGCTGTGATGTTCTGGAGATGAGCAACGAAGCTGTGTTGCAGCTGCAAGTAATTGCAGTGGTGATATGATGGCTGTTGGAGGTGTTGAATGCGCAAGGGAATGGCCTGAGATTTGCAGGTCAGGAAATGGAATGAGAGCTGCGAAAACAGTGCGAAAACGCAGCAAAATTGGTGCACCGGTGAGCCTAGTTCCAGTAGCCGGATTTCGAAACTGAGAGTGGGGATCGTAATGCTTCACTGAATCATGAAAGGGGTATGAGTCGGATGCAAGAATTGATGGCCGGACATATGGGCTACGAGTCACGCTTTTAGGCGCGTTTTCGCAAGAAATGGGAATTGGCTAAAATGGTTTTTGTGAATGTGTGGACTGCGAGAGAAGCAAAGCGGAGCTTTGGAAGTGTAGAATTGCACGGTGATAGTACCACGATGACAAAGGTGGCTCGAGATATTTTCCCGGTGACCGGATTCCGGCGACGGCGACCGGATTCCGGCGATGACGTCGGCAATCCGGCGACCAGTTTTGGACCCAAAAATTCCAGAGACATATTTTTCACTCCTGGGCTTGGTGGAAGAATTTGAGACGGGTTTGGAGAAGACTTGACCTACTTTTGGGTATCCTTTTGGGAGAGGCATATAAATAGAACTTTTTCTCTAAGCCTAGATATATCTCCATTAGGGAGACTTCTACTTGTTGTCTAGGGTTTCACATGATAGTTTTCTTCTTTGCTTTCTATGATGATTTCCAAAAACACAAGTAACTAAGTTTTTATTATTGGTTGAAGATGTAGTTGGATTTTGCAACCAAGTTATGATTTTTATGAATTAGTTTTCTCTCAATATTATCGTATGATTTCTACGGGTTATAATAATTGCATGATTGATGTATTGCAATATGATTGAATGTTTGTTTAGTTAAGTCTAGAATTGATTGAACTCACATCCATATCTATAGCTATTTTAGGGTTTTCATCGAGCGATAACCTTGAATACGAGTAGCATGATATGATTCTAGGTTGTAGTGATACATCCTTGTAATCATATGTAGAAATTGACCTTTGTTCGAATTGTTTGCGCAATGTATTTCAATTGCATTGATTAGCCTATTTCGAAACTTAATGCTCCTAGGAATTGAACTTAATTAGCGCAAGGCGTTAGGTTATTCTTTAGGTAGAATTCACATACGCAGCCCTAATGTGTGTGTGATGAATTAGGAAATTAATAGATTATCTTGCTCTCTTGATTCTCTATGGCTTTTGATGATAGCGAGATTAAATACGAATTCTATTCATATATTCATAAATTTGTTTACAATTTAAGATGAAACCTTTATCCAATATTCTCACATCCTTGATTTGCGTACTTTATTTGCTTTTTGTTTATTTTTATTTACACAATCAGAAATTCTTCCGGGTGTTTTATATAGGAAACCATAACAATTTGACAACCTAGACCTCTCTGTGGGATCGATCCTTTCTTGCCCTTGCTATATTTATATTTTGAGTAGTAAGAAAGTGTAATTTATTTTTGACGCTTACGACAGCGATCAGAAGGCATGCCTGGATTAGCCAGAGCAGCAACTTAGATTTAATTGTGTTTAAATTGTTCTAAATTATGTTTTAAATTAAGTTGCTAGGGTTTCACTGAAACCCTAATTCCTTGTTATGAATTCAACTGAGTTTGAAGTTCTTGAGTGCTTAATCATAAAGATAATCTCAGTGCTAGCATCCAATGTTCTTCTCTCACAATGCATGCCATGTATACATTGTAGTTAGGCAAAAATTACATTGGTTATGCTTCAGCTCAAGCCTTAGAGTTAAAATGCTAATTCTTTTGACTAGTTGTGCTTAATTAGACAACTAGTGCTCTAGGTTAGTGCCTTAGCTGATAATTGAGTTATCATTAGGTGAAACTCCTTAGCTTAGTGATAAAATTGACACCTTATCCTTAACTGCCATAGAAACAAGAGACTCCACCTAGTTGAACACATACTAGGAATTTAGAGGTGGAATTGATAACCCTAGCACCCCATTGTCACTGTTTATCATTCTTTATTTCATTATCAGAACTTAATCTCAGTCGCATCGACAAACTATAAGATTGTTACATCACCTGAAATTCAGTTTAGGAAGCCTTAGATCACACATAGCACCACAAGTCTCTGTGGTTCGACCCGTACTTGCCGCGTCTCCGATAGACGCCGTGCACTTGCGGTTATCACTCGTAGGCATTAAATTCATAACATATCTCAGGCCTACCACCGGCCAGGGTCTTGAGCTAGGCTGGGTGTTTCCAAGCCCATGTATGTGAGCACCGAAATGAAGTCCTTCTTTTCTGCTGGCTAAGGATCATCTTTCTTTGAATATCTAAACGATCTTCTTTCAGTTTTGGTTAGGGTTTCAACCAGAAAGACGATTCGATCGACGTTGAATCCCTATTCATCGGATAAGTCCCGTTGAGGTTGTCCAACATTCACACCGATTTCTCCTAGGTTTTCCATGGTGCATATATATACAAATAGGGTTACATCGAATCATCATCCTTTCTTCTCGAATTAGCGTTCGTAGTAGAGACCCTTCTTTCAAACTCATCTTCTTTCACCATGTCGGACAAGAGTGGATCATCTTCAATTAAGCCAGACTCTTCAACCAAGCGCAGACGACTTGCATCCAGAGTGCGCAGACGACTTGCATCCAGAGTAAGATTTAATCATCTCTTGATTGATTTGAAGTTATAGATTTCTTTTCCTTTTTTTTAATGTTAACATCATTCTTTCAGACTGGGCGAAGCTTTGAGTTTCGTGATAACTCCCATGTCAGGAACATCAGAGTCAACAAGGTCATACCAGTATGCTTTCTCAATTAGTCGACATATGTGTGCATGTTGTGGCCGGAAGATAACCTTTTTTTTTTTTTTTTTTTTTTTTTTTTTTTTTTGAGATATCCTGCCGGGAGATGTATGACAATAGTTGATGATGATGATCTTGCTACTCCTCTTCCTTCGAGCTCAAACACGCCCACTGCTGCAACTATGGAAGACGCTGATATAGGTATATCCTCTTATGAGTATTCTAACACAGGCTTGCCGTTTGACATCCATATGAAGTGCTTGTCTTCTAGTTATCGTATTGTTGTTGAGTTCCTAGTACGGAAGGAGTTTGTGCCCTTGTACATAAAGATATGAAGAAAGTATGGTCATATTTCCGCCAGGAGCTTGGTGCAACACTGTTCGTCTGCCTTGGTTACTGTTGATGGTGGATTTTCGTTTAAGGTTAAATTTGTAAAAAAAACCAGAAAATCATGCGCTGACATCTTGTAAAAGATAAAGCCGTTTATAAGTGACGGATACTCCTCACTTAATTCACCAAGAATGGAGCATGTAGCAAACAATCCCTTCTGTGAATTTCATATCAGCCTTGTATTTCCGTACTCATTACCGGTGTGGCATGACGACTCGAGTGTTACTCTTACGTAGAGTAACACGAACCTCCAAGCACTATAATGAATCATTATCGGTGTGGCATGACGACCGAGTGTTACTCTTCTGAGTAACACGAACCTCCAAGCACTATAATGAACCCATGTACGAAATACCCGTCTGTGCTGATTCTCGGTGTGTTATACTAGCCCGATCCCTCTCGGTGTGTTATACTAGCCCGATTGAGCCCCTCTCGGTGTGTTATACTAGCCCGATTGAGCACCGGACTTGACTGTATCAGTCTCCGGATATGATCTGATCGCAGTCATCCAACTCCACAAGCATGATTGGATGACCACAGATCAATTCCATCACCCTAAGCATGGTATGGAATACCTACGGCCTTAGCTTGCCGAGATATGATTCGATCCCGAGTCATCCAACTCCACAAGCATGATTGGATGACCACAGATCAATTCCATCACCCCCAAGCAGGTATGGAATACACACAACCGACCCCGCATGGTCGCCCATTGGCCTTCGCTTGTCAAGAAACCGTCCATACCAAGCATTATGGACGGTAAACCTAAATTAGGGTTTGCGGCATATTACATGTGCCGCAAAACGGTCTCAACCGTCCATCTTCGCAGGCATAGATGGAGGGTGTAGATGTAGACTCAAAGGGCCCGGAGCATGTCGACACGATCACCGTGTGACCGCCTACACACTTGACCAATCGGTCAAAGCCAACCATGGTTGGTTACAACAAATTCGTCCGCCCAAAAGAGCATGGTCGCGCGGCTTTGAAAGCCAAAATTAGGGTTTCAAGTCATCACGCGCGTCCATCTTCTCCGGTACGAATGGAGGGTCACAGATTGGATTAACCAAGGCCGGTCATACAAAGCATGACCACCGTGGGCCCATCTACCTCCTCTTGCGGTCGGCCAAGGCATACCATGCCCGGCTAATCCAAAACGCCCGACCAAACTCACGCGGTTACATCTCCCAAATCCTAAACTGATCTCGACCGCTCAACTTCACCGGATGATTTGAGTGGCTTAGATCACGTTTTCATGGGATAATCGGTATAGGTGTGAACACTAGCCTACCGCCTACACGCTGGTATGATCGACCAAGACCGACCAAGATGGGTCGTCTTGGAAAGCACGCCCCAAACTTGGGATGTCATGCGGTTTCCAACTCCTTTGCGGCAAGGGATTTCGCCGCAAACCGATCTCAACCACTCCTCTTTGACGGTCAAATTGAGTGGCCTAGATTGCATCTTCATGAGACGGTGAGACATGGACGTGTACACCATCATGCCGTCAACACGCATGTATGGTCGGTCCTCTACAAAATCCTTCCCACGCTTGGTTTCGACCAAGCTAAAGAGTGATGCTTGCGCACCTCTTTAAAAACCCCGATTTCATCAACGGCCGCAGATGAGTGTCTCAAACATCATCTCATCCGTCCGACTTCACCACTTGGTTATACAACCCTGGTCGGGAGTTATTTGGTTAGTGAGGAGTCATTACCCATCACTTTACCACACCGTAATGCTGAGTACTGCATAAAATACACACGATACTCCACAAGTATCGACTTTACGAATAACGCAGATTATTCAATTCAAAGATTACATGCTATCTTCCGTGGATCCACGATCCACATTCCAGGACATCAATCATGTCACAAACTGGGGATACATCTTTGGGGTATTGGTGCAGCGGTTTACGGCGTGCAGCGTGCAACGCGCCATCACAAGAACGTGTTAGGAAGTCGGGGACGGTTAGAGATGAACAGGAAAAGTGGGCAAGACTGGTCGTGTGTTACCGACACACAACTCCACTACTCCATCATTCCACTACCTCCACTTCCCACGAGAAACGTGAATGAGGCTCAATGACTTGTATAAATGGATTCTCCGCCTTATTTTCCAACAACAAGGGAATAACGGAGAACAACACAAGTTCAGACGACAGAAACCAAGTGTTAATACAAAACCGTATTCAAACACTCAGAGCCTGCTTGCATCAACCGTAAGCTTGCTCATCTTTATGTTACAAGTCATAAGCAAGCCAACACCTTCACAATCTCAACACCTTCTTCGCTTCCCTCCCTAAGATCAACCCCATCTCCTTCACTTTGTGACCGAAACAAGTCTGGAACGGCCATTTCTTGGTTTAGGCCGGACTTGCACAGATTGATCTCTCGAATCTACAAGCACTCACCGCGCAGTGCATTTGTTGAAGGTTTAGATTCATTCCTCATCCACACCCCAAATTACCAAATTCTGCAGGAGTAGTTTTCACCCATCAACAATTGGCGACCACAGTGGGAGATTAATCTCTCGGTTGTGAAATCAATTTCTTCAATACCCAATCCTGTTTGGCTAAGTTCCGAGATGGTTGGTCTTAGGACTTCCTCAACAAATCCAAATCCCGGTCGAAGTTCCTCCAACGAGGATGCCTCTCTTCCCAACGGCGCATCCGCTGGCGCAACAGGAGGAATCCCAACTATGAGCGAGTTGGCTCGGATACTTGAGACTCAGACGAGGAACATGGAGCTGATCAAAGAAGCGAGAAGCGGCATACTTGACCTCCTCATCAAGATGACATCGGAAATGAGCGTGCCGAGACCTTTACACTGGGGACTAGTTCCCCTCGGATCAACAGTTTTACTACGAACCGAGGCCGTAGATCGAAGCGTGTGTCTCTAGTGGAAGACTTGTGTGAACTCTTACACCTCTCAAAAGATCAACGGGCGGACACGTTTTTGCGAGTCAATAAAATAGCTCGAACGCACACCTTGCTCCTTCTCGTCCGGGAGTCTCAACTGCGTCGGAAACATCTATAAACAATGTTACATTCACGAGAAGATGACATGATGGCGAGAGGAAGGTCACAACCGAGCCCTACATGTTACCGCACACATCAAGGGTTCGAGTTCCGGAGGGCCCTCGTCGACACGGGAGCATCTTCGAACGTAATTACTCTCAAGACTCTCAAGACAGCCAAGGTCAGCCCATGCAAGATTGTACGACAGCCCACCACGATGACGGACTTGAAGGGAATCAAACCAAGCACATACGGTACGTCAATTTGAATTTATCGGTAGGACTGTTCGATCACGAGCAAAGTTTGAAGTCATAGAAAAGGAGCCGGATTACCACATGATACTTTGGGGAGACCGTGGCTTCACCACAACAAGGTCATTCCTTCGACGTATCACCAGTGCCTGAAGACCGTGCTAAATGAGGAGGTCGTCCGTATTCCCGCATCATTGTCTCCGTACGCGCCAATATGTGGAGTGGAGCTGTTCGAGTCAAAAGATACTCCGCAGGGAAAGTCCGACAAAATCATGTGCACTCCACTACCCACGTGGGCTTCAATCCAAGAGGAAGACCGACTTACATCGTTGGGGGCCAAACACCACGACACACTCTCTCCGGCGAGACGTCCATCTCCAACCGGTGAAACTTCAGCCCATCCTCACGCCAAAAGGGAGCGCTCTTTCGAGGCAAGCCGTGATCAGAAAGGGAAGACAATATACCGGCGCCGCTGTTAGCAATTAGCAGGAGAGACCATCCAGTCTCTCCGCCCAATTGGATCTTTGCAAGGACGACGGAATACAAGAGGAGGTATTGGACGCCCGCGCCGGCCTACAAGACGGAACCAATTCCACGACTGACGAGCTCGAGATTGTTAACATCGGGACTGATGAATCTCCCAGGCCGGTCTCTATCAGTTCGACTCTATCCACAGACGAACGTACGAGCCTTGTTCAACTACTCAAGGAATACCAAGATGTGTTCGCCTGGACATACGAAGAAATGCCCGGTCTAGATGAAAAATTGGTCACCCATCACTTACACGTCATGCCTGGATCCAAGCCAATCAAGCAATCTCCGAGGCAATTCAGACATGAGGTAGAAGAACAAATCAAGAATGAGATTCGGAAAGCCGCTAGCTGCTGGCTTCATCGACCCATTCATCATCCCGGCCTGGTTAGCCAATGTGGTCCGGTAAAAAGAAAAGCGGACAGATTCGATGCTGCGTAGATTTCAGAGACTTGAACAAGTGCTGCCCCAAGGACGACTTTCCCCTGCCTAACATTGACATGTTAGTAGACGCCACTAGCGGACACGGCATGTTTTCCTTTATGGATGGCTACAGCGGCTACAATCAAATAAGGATGTATGAGCATGATGCAAGTAAGACAGCTTTCCGAACCCCTCTTGGCAATTTCTACTATACTGTTATGCCATTCGGTTTAAAGAATGCCGGCGCAACATACCAACGCGCTATGACGGCAATCTTCCACGACATGATGCATAAACAAGTAGAAGACTATGTGGATGATATTGTGGTCAAGTCAAAGGCTCGAGCTGATCACACCAACGTTTTACGGCAAGTATTTGAGAGGTGTCGGGAATACAAGTTAAAGATGAATCCTTTAAAATGCGCTTTCGGTGTCTCCTCCGGTAAATTTCTGGGATTCCAAGTGACCGCAGAAGGAATAAAAGTGGACCCGTCCAAGACTCAGGCTATCCTCACAATGCCGCCTCCCCGAACTGTGAAAGAGCTCCAGAGTTTCATGGGCAAGGTAAACTACATTCGACGTTTCATACACTGGTTTAGCTCAACTTACCGCCTCATTCACCCCTTGTTGAAGAAGGGAGCCGGCTTTGTTTGGACCGCAACCCAACAGAAGCTTTTCGGAAAGTCCAACGAATACTATCATCTCCAACCGTCATGAAATCTCCGTACAAGGAAACCATTGGTCCTCTACACCGCCTTCAGTGACGCCGCCGTAGGGGCTTTACTCGCTCAGGAAGACGACGAGGGAATCGAACGTCCCATATACTATTTTAGCCGAATATTGAGAGATCTTTGAACTCCGATATCCCGGAGCGGAAAAAGCGTGTTTAGCTTTAATCCATTCCATTCATAAGTTTAGGCATTACTGCTATCCAACAGGGTGATACTCGTGTCTAAATCCGATCCGCAAAGTTCTTGCTTTCAAAGCCGGTCTGACGGGGAGGACGGAAAATGGCTTCTCCAAATGTCGAACTAGACATAACGTGCGCATCGCCTAGAGCTATCAAGGGTCAAGCAGTTGCAGACTTTTGGCAGCATTTCCCGGAGAAGGTACTACGGGACTACATGAAGAACTCCTGGAGAATTCCCGAACATCTCTATTCCGGAAGAAGAAGTGTGGCTTTTGTATTTTTGGCTCCGCTACCCCTAGCGATATCTCTGGAGGAGCAAAGGCGTGGTGTTAGTCTCTCCAACCGGAGAAGTATTTTCACATTCTTTCAAGTTAGACTTCGAATGCACCAACAACTCCGCAGAATATGAAGCTTTCCTCATAGGGCTTTCAATAGCTAAACAAGCAGGAGTCACACGCCTGGAGATAAGAGGTGACTCCAAGTTACTGGTGAATCAAATGAACGGAGTATACGCATTGAAAGAAGTAACACTGGCCCCGTACCGATCGAAGCACGGAGGTTACTAAACTACTTTGCCGATGCAACCATAACCCATGTTAGTCGCAGCAACAACAAACACGCCGATTGCCTAGCAACATTGGCTTCCAAGCTGAAGTTCGAAGGGGCGGAAGAAACTTTGACGGTAAAGAGGAGAACCATAGAATCGACATGGCTATCACAATACAAAGACACCAAGACCGACGATTGGCGAACTCCGATCATTCGAGAGCTCAACAGCTCACTCTCACAAGGAAAGGTCAGTCTCAAAACCCTGCAAAACTTCTTCATGCTTCATGGTATGCTGTATTATCGGAATCCAGACGGCTCCCTGTCAAGATGTCTGGGAGGTGACGAAGCACAAATACAGCTGGATCGTGTTCACAATGAAATTTGTGGACAATCATCGGTGGTAACGCTTTACCGGCGACTTCAACGCTGAGTTATTACTGGCCAGAGATGGAGGCTCAATCCAGACTACTTCAAAAGTCCTGCTCGAATTGCCAGACACCACCACACCAGTTGGAGATTTTTAATGTGAACCGCGCTGGGGACTGGAGAGAGCCCTACATTAGCTATCTCCGTGATGGGATAATTCCTGCCGGTCAAAAGAACGCTATTAAGATGAAGCAGAGAGCCAAGCGGTTCATATTCCACGAAGGGATCTTATACCGCAAGAGCTTCGGAGGTGATATGCTACGGTGCCTGGCTGGAGGAGAAATCCCAGTCATGCTGAAGCAGACACACGAAGGAGAACATCAAGGGAAGAGGAAACTGTTCCTCCAAATACACGAGAAATACTATTGGCCGACCATGGAGGATGATGCAGCCGTTTTCGTTCAAAGCTGTCGCACATGCCAAATTCATGGGAATCTTGTCCATGCGCCTTCTACCCCTCTGCATTCTATAAGCAGCCCATGGCCATTCTACTGCTGGGGACTGGACATTATCGGGAAGATTAATCCACCGTCATCGAAGCATCACGAGTACATCATAACCGCAACGGAATACTTCACCAAATGGGTAGAGGCCATTCCCCTACGAGGAACTACAGGAGCAACAATTGCGGCTTTCATTAAAGAACACATCATTTGTCGTTTCGGCGTGCCCAAGCATATCATCACAGATAATGGCACTCCCTTCGCCAACAAGCAAGTACGGGAGTTACTTGAGGAGTACGGCATTAAACAGTCTTCTCCACCGTCTACTATCCTCAAGGGAACGGGCAAGGCGAGAGTACTAACAAGACATTGATCCGGATCATCGGTCGAACAAAGACACGACAATCCCGAGGGAATGGCATGATCGGTTACCAATGGCACTATGGGCATACCGCACGTCACCCGAAGCTCCATTGGGGCCTCACCGTACTCACTCGTCTACGGAGCGGATGCAATTCTCCCAGCAGAGATCAGAATCCCATCAGCCAGGATTGCAGCAGCAACCGGGATCCACTGGAACGAGGCCGAAATCTTTGACTCTAGAATCGCAGAGTTAGACACTCTGGATTTTAGAAGGAATAAAGCAGAAGAACGCGCTCAGGTGTACAGAATCGAATTTCCGGGGCATACAACAAAATTGTGAAACCACGCGTTTTCAAGGTGGGAGATTTGGTTTTGAAAACAGCCAAACACATCCAAAGAAGACATGTCTGCACCAAAATTCTCACCGAAATGGGAAGGTCCCTACGCAGTCACCAAGGCTTACAAGATGAAGGCTACTACAAGATCATTAAGGTAGACGGAGGCAAGTTTGAAGCAGTCATCAATGGAAAGTGGCTCAAGGCATATTACACCTGACCACTATCTGCTGTGTCAACAATACAGGCATTTATTTTCATTACATGTTTGAATCATCAACTACATTCAGAGATGTGTCAATGAAAAACCTGTTTCACCAATCAAAACCCAATGCAATTTATTCCGCAAAGATGTTCAAAACTCTTGACATAAACGTCATTAACAATAAGGGATTACAGCTTAGAAGAGGCCATCTAGAAGATTATAATTTGATAGGTGTAGAATACACCTAATTTACTATCTAGTAGTTTATGCTTTCTTTGCTATTTTTCTTGTAAATTATGTATTTTACGCTTGTTTTGAGTTTTGTAGCTACTATGGAGTCACACGGAGGAAAAGAAGAAGAAAGCACCCAATTTGAGCCAAAAGGGCAAAAAGGTCATTTTACAGGCGATTGATATATGGAGTCCAGTTGAGGTTAAGGGGATGCCAAACTGGGGTAGCCCTTATCCAGAAACGTGGTGCTGCTATCACCGGTAATTGATGGGTTATGTCCATGGTGTTGAAACCCCCGCTCCACACCCGTACAGGATCCATATCCATCCCATTTATCAACCCTAAATCGAGAATTATTTCTCAATCATTCTGTCTGAATCCATTATACAGAGAAGCAGCCATTGCTGCTGTTAAATTCAAGAGATTGAGAGAAGAAGTTGAGGACTGAAAATCACCTGAACCGAGAGAGAGAGAGAGCTGTTGCCACTGTGAAATCCAGAGATCGAACTCAGAGAGACGTTGAACCTGAAAATTGAGAGAAGATTGAACAGGGTTTCGATTGAAAGGGAGAACAGGAGGCAGAGTTAGGTTCTGTGAAGCTCAGGGAGAAGATGAATCAGATTAGGGTTTATTCAATCTTTGCAATTGATAGAACTAGGTGATGACAATGTAGATCGAGAAATTGCTCTCAGATTTGGTTATGGTTCAAGAACGGTGATGGGTTTGTGGTTGATTTAAAATTCGATGTGGATTGAAGATGGTGGTAGATTGAACCTGAGAGAGAGTTTGAGTTGCATTGAGAGCAATGGGTCTGGGTGGCATTGTGAATCGAGCCGATGAAGAGAGATATCTGAGATGTTAAATCTGTTAATGCTTAGGAAAATAGGTTATTGTTGAATGGAGTGTTGGGACTGTGGATGATTTACAGGCTACAGCAATTCTGAGAAGATGGGTTTGGAATTAAAGCTGCTGATGTTTAGATGAGCAACACAGAGAGTCTGAGGTTGCACAGCTGTGAGATAGAGGAAACAGTGGTGGCTCTGGTGATATGCTGTTGAATATGGCCTGAGACCCTGGTGGTTTGAAGCTGCAAAGTAAAAACTGCAGGTCAAATGGGGTTTGGTTGATTTTGCCATTCATTGACAGTGGCTTGTTCAAGGGCGCCTGAGTGTTGAGCCAGAGCAAGTGCTATTGGAATTTGTGGTGGTATCTTGATGGGTATGCAATGCAGCTGTTGTATGGTTCATGGCAGTGAGAGTAAGCTGTGAAGATCAAGGCAAAGCCTGGAGAGATGCTGTGATGATCTTGCAGCTTGGGATTGTGAATGAAGTTTGAGCTCTGGCTGTTGATGGCTTAAGTCTCTGGTGGACTGTGGCAGAGCAGGAAATGGAGTGGCAGGATTGAATGTAATGAAGGTGATAAGCTGCAGATATGGCACAGGATGAAAGATGCATGCTGGGAATGACAGGGAGCATCAGCTGAGCTTGTGGAGTGCAGTGGTAGCTGCTGTTGCAGATGGTGGTAATTGTGAAACTCAGGTTACAATGGTGGAAATTGAGCATTTGGAGTTGAGTTTATGAATTGGCAGGAGGCAGCTCAGGTGGTAATTGTGAGTGTGAAATGGTATAGCTAATGGAGTGGTTGCAACTCAGGAGGTCCGCTAGGGTTGGAATTGAGCCGAGATGCGGGCGGTGCAGAAAGCAAGACTCAGAGAGAGGAGAAAGATGTTGAGTACAAATGGTGAATGTGGTGTTTTGTAGAAGCCAAGGCAGCCATGCAATGAAATGACAGGGACTGAGCTTTGTGTTGCTTGAATCAAGATGAGAGAAGACTCACAGAACTGGCGGGGCCATCATGGTGGAAATGTCTTTGGTGAAGCACAATGATTGTGCTACTGATGTTTGGCTTTGTACAATGGCACGGCCAAGTTAACTCAGATTTGACCGGCACTACTCGACTCAGTCGACTACGAGTTGAGTCATCTGATTTGACTCAGTGATCTAGACCGAGCTGACCCAGTTGACCCGGCTGTGTAGACTCGTTGACCGGTGACCGGTTTGACTTTGCCGGTCACCTGAGGTACTTTTCCGGCGACGTTTTCCGGCCATAATCCCAGTTTTCCGGCGAGCAAAATTCCAGAATTTTCTATGGACCTCTCTCATGGGTGTGAAGACTTGGGCTAGGAATTGGATGGAGAATTGGACTCAAATTTGGAAAGAGAAGGTGGAAGAGTTGAGAAAAGCTTGGAATTGGAAATTGAATTGCAAAAGGAAAAGGATTCTACTCCTTAGAAGATTTGGAGAATATTGAAGCCTATAAATAGAGAAGTTTTCTACAACTTCTATACACATCTTTCTCTACATATCTTTTACACACACCTCTCTACACACACAACACTTGTGTTTTTGCTTGCTTTTCTAAGATTTTTCTTTTTAATTACTTGTGTGAATTTGAAAATTCTTCTTTTAATTAATTATTATTTGTGTGAATTTCAAAAACATGAGTAGCTAATTTTCCTATTGATTGAGGATGAATTCCTAGTTCTTAACATGATTTGAGTTTTTGTTTTCAATTCTATCTTGAGATTTTTCACATGATTATCGATTGTTTTTACTAATAGGAGTGATCTTAAAGACATTCATGATTGATTGATAGATTGTTTGGAGTGCACGCTAAATTAATTTGTTAATTGATCTATATCTAGTATAAGTTAGGGAATACGTAATCGTTCTCGACACTTTACACAAGTAGAAAACACGAGACCTTGCGGAGGGATTCCGTGGAGCAATTGTGTGTAGAAACAACGCTAGAAAGTGGACCAAGCGAACCGAGTTTAACTACTAGTACTAAACCTAAATTCATAAATCTTAATGCATTCTGGGAATTACATCTTGTAAGCGGACCTCAAGGTGGTTCTTTTGAATAGAATCGATAACTAAGCGGACTGTTACTCGGTGAAATTAGGGATTTTGGGGCTAGCTAAGCGGACCTGCTATCCTACGGTTGGTGATAATCTGTGACTAATAACAAGTAGAAAAGAACATAACTTTAATCATTGTTTCGTAACGAAGAAGGATTCCTTGATCTTGTCTCTCATATTGCTTTCATCTTTCAACTTTCGATTTCAATTGCTTTGTTTATTTTTATTTTGCTTTTTACACCCCCCTTTCGTGACAACTTTTACAACTAAGATCTCTTGCTCCTCGTGGGAACGAACTTGACTTCCATTATATTATTTTTAATTGAGTGGAAATTTTGAATTAATTTGATTGCACCTACGACACGCATCAAATTTTGGCGCCCATTCCGGGGAGCAACGGATGATTTTAGTTGTTTTTATTTTTCTTTTTGCTTTATTCTTGCTTTGTTGGATTCTATTCCGTATCTAACTTAAGTTTTTGAATCTTATTTCAGGTGCCATGTACGGTGGACAAGAGCAAGCATATTACAACAATCAATACGGTTTTCAACCTCAACATTATGGCAACTTCCAACCATCCTTAGGATACAATCAAAACCAATCTTTTGGCTATGATAAATTTTCTACAGAACCTTATGGATATTCTCATACATATCAACAACCTTATGACGGGTATGTAAGTGGACAATCACGGGGATGGAAGGATAGTTATGCATCTAACAATTTGTTTTCTAGTAATGTGCAGACAGAGAATTTGGAATATACTCCTCTTCATCGTGTTTTTCCTTCACTTTTTCCAAAAGAGGAGATGCCGTCTATAAACTCTATCAACGGTGGTAAGCGTGTGAACGTCAGGAAACTTGCACAGAAATTATACAAATTGGAAGATGATGGAGACTCGGAAGAGCTTGTCGCAGAAATTAGTAGGATTATTCATATGGAACTTAAACGACGTCGGGATAAAGGTTATGAAACCGATGAAGATTCTTATTATGGTGAGTCCGAAAATGAAGATGATTGTGTTGAAAAGGACCAACCTTTGGAGACTTTTGATGACGCTAGTGTAGATTACTCAAGCCTTGATCTTAATAATGATCAATCACCTATTCAAGAGGTAGAGCTTGAGGAAGATGCATATAGTGCTTGGAAAAAATTTCTTAGGGAAAGATGGGAGTCCGCGGAAGTGTATGAATGTTCCGACAATGAGGAAGTTATTCCAACTCCGGATCATAATAACGATCCTTCACCTATTCAAAAGGAGGAGTTTGGATATCACTTGCCTATTGTTGTAAACGAAGTAACACCCTCACAAGAAGATCTTACAATTTATACCGAGGAAGATTATATGAGGGAAGAATGGCCCGATTCCGATGATGAGAATGTTGAAGAGATGATACTAGAGGATGAAACCACATTCATTGATTTTGTGGAAGACCCAATTGAACTTGCGAATGATTTTAATGATACCGAGACTTTGGTTAAGGTAGAAAACGACGAAGAATGGTTGCAAGGTTTAATAGAGGACCACGATATACAAGAGGTAAGTAATTCACTCGAATTTTTTAAGGATGAAGAGGATTCTATAATACAAGAGATTGTGAAAGGTTTGTCTAATCCTTTGCATATTAATTCTTCTCCTTTACCTCTTATTGGTTTGAATGTATGTGCTTCGAAAGTATTTTTGGATGATTTTGTTTCTAAATACCCACCATTGGAAACACTTGATGCTAACACTATGCAGGTTTGCCAAGAGGAATACATGGAAGTTCCCGAATTCTATGTTCTTTATACACTTCCGAGTGTGGACGAGAATAAGTGTGGGGGAAATTTCTATCGAGCGATAATTTCATTATTATTTTCTTGTGCTAATATTTGTATGGAGTTATTGTTTGCAAAACAGGTATTATGGATGGATCCTCAAATTTTCCGATTGTTAGTATATGGGGAATGAATCTTGCAAGGATATAGTCGGGCCGTCGACTTTAAAACAAGCGCTTCATGGGAGGCAACCCATCGGTTTTGTATTTCTTATCTTTTTGCTTTTTGTTATTTCTTTTTCTTGTTTCTTATCATGTTAAGATTTCCCACCTTGACTTTACTAGGAGGATTCAATTACATTGAGGACAATGTAAGGTTTAAGTGTGGGGGAGTGGTTAAGCATGTTTTTAAAACAAAAATTACAAAAAAATGAAAAAATTTAAAAAAAAAAAAAAAAAAAAAGTTTTACATAAAAATTCCAACTTTTAAAGATTTTAGAGTCACTAGCATACTTCTAGGTATGTTTACATAGAGATTTTGACCGAAATAAATGAACTTGGAAATGTTAGAGAACTACATTCGGATTTCTTGCTTGTTTGAGTGTTAAATAATGGATTTAATCATGCCGGTGATGCGAATTTGGTGCAGGGAGAAAGGCGTTATTAGAGTTGCTGATCAATCATTAGTGGAGACTACCCGTATTCATATCATGAGAGGCACCGACCAGAAATTTTCTATCTACTAAAGAGCTTCTTTTGAGTGTGTGTCACCGTAAGTTAATTCCGGGTAGAATGGTGAGCTACCCAACCTCCCACCAATAGAAGCACTACTCTTTGATCTCTTGAGTGCTAATTTTGTCAATCATGAGGGTGACGTCCATGGATGAAAGCTTCCTTCTTGTAGTTCGATTTGCAGTTAGCACCATTCTCTCTCGCGACAACAACGGATCCATAGAAACACATTCATCATCAACAAGGAGCGACATCAAAATCTACAAGGAAAGTTGGAAAAGTTTAAGGTTTATAAGCAACAAAACGAAAAAAAAAAAAAAAAAAGAAGAGCAAATTTCAAATTCAAGTAAAGCAACATACAAATGAGCGGATTTTTTTTTTCATATATGTTGAAGACTTATAATACAATGAGCATAATTTATATTCAAGTATGAAGACTTATTCGTGAAAGCGAAGAAAAGTAAAAGGTGAGAATTTTTGAAAGTTTATGATTTCAAAGACGATACAAGTTGTGAAGAATCAAGCGGTAAAATACTTCTTCCACGGCCATGGTTTATTTTTTGTATTTAATTTCTCTTGTTTTCAAAAAAATAAAAATAAATAAATAAATAAATAAATAATAATAATAATAATAAAAACAAGAGAGAAAAACAAGAGAAATATTTGTTCTTATTTTTGTTAATGAGCCGTGGGGAAGGAAAATATATAAGGAAGTTTCAAGCGACAAGGATTTCAAGGTAAAAGAGTTACAAATTGTTAAGGATTTATGAAATTCAAGGGTTTATCATTAATAGTTGAAACCGAAGACGAAGACCAAGAAGTTAAAGACGAGGAGCGGAAGACGTTTCTATTGGATGCCGTGAGAGTGGTGTTATCATAATTGGCGATCGGATGTGAAGGTGAGTAAGTAATCTCATCCTCAATAATAATGGTTGATTTCCTTTCTTAGAGATCGTCAGAAAAATGGTTTTTCAAAATATTAAAAGATGTGGGTTTTTCAAAATTTCGGAAGTTATCCTTCCCACCATTCAACGTGATGCAGGATTTCTATCTTCATTCCTACCTGCACACATGTGAGAACCATAAAAAAGCTGTCTTTTTGAGTGCAATAATCATAAAATCCTTAATTAGTGAGGCAGAAGTCGAGGCGAAATGCTTATTGATCGTTTCTCAAACACGCGTTCTCTCATTATGGTGTGGTTATTTCTCACTCAACATTTAAGAATGAGAATATGTTCTTTGGTATTTCTAACTTCTTATTACTAGCATGCAGAAACTCTATATCCTCATAGCTCTTTGGATGATTGCGACGCTTGAACGCTTTGAAGTTGTGAGTTTTTAGTTTGATTTGCTCGAGGACTAGCAAAGTCTAAGTGTGTGGGAATTTGATAGGTGTAGAATACACCTAATTTACTATCTAGTAGTTTATGCTTTCTTTGCTATTTTTCTTGTAAATTATGTATTTTACGCTTGTTTTGAGTTTTGTAGCTACTATGGAGTCACACGGAGGAAAAGAAGAAGAAAGCACCCAATTTGAGCCAAAAGGGCAAAAAGGTCATTTTACAGGCGATTGATATATGGAGTCCAGTTGAGGTTAAGGGGATGCCAAACTGGGGTAGCCCTTATCCATAAACGTGGTGCTGCTATCAGCTGGTAATGGATGGGTTATGTCCATGGTGTTGAAACCCTGCTCCACACCCGTACCCGGATCCATATCCATCCCATTTATCAACCCTAAATCGAGAATTATTTCTCAATCATTCTGTCTGAATCCATTATACAGAGAAGCAGCCATTGCTGCTGTTAAATTCAAGAGATTGAGAGAAGAAGTTGAGGACTGAAAATCACCTGAACCGAGAGAGAGAGAGAGCTGTTGCCACTGTGAAATCCAGAGATCGAACTCAGAGAGACGTTGAACCTGAAAATTGAGAGAAGATTGAACAGGGTTTCGATTGAAAGGGAGAACAGGAGGCAGAGTTAGGTTCTGTGAAGCTCAGGGAGAAGATGAATCAGATTAGGGTTTATTCAATCTTTGCAATTGATAGAACTAGGTGATGACGATGTAGATCGAGAAATTGCTATCAGATTTGGTTATGGTTCAAGAACGGTGATGGGTTTGTGGTTGATTTAAAATTCGATGTGGATTGAAGATGGTGGTAGATTGAACCTGAGAGAGAGTTTGAGTTGCATTGAGAGCAATGGGTCTGGTGGCATTGTGAATCTGAGCCGATGAAGAGAGATATCTGAGATGTTAAATCTGTTAATGCTTAGGAAAATAGGTTATTGTTGAATGGAGTGTTGGGACTGTGGATGATTTACAGGCTACAGCAATTCTGAGAAGATGGGTTTGGAATTAAAGCTGCTGATGTTTAGATGAGCAACACAGAGAGTCTGAGGTTGCACAGCTGTGAGATAGAGGAGACAGTGGTGGCTCTGGTGATATGCTGTTGAATATGGCCTGAGACACTGGTGGTTTGAAGCTGCAAAGTAAAAACTGCAGGTCAAATGGGGTTTGGTTGATTTTGCCATTCATTGACAGTGGCTTGTTCAAGGGCGCCTGAGTGTTGAGCCAGAGCAAGTGCTATTGGAATTTGTGGTGGTATCTTGATGGGTATGCAATGCAGCTGTTGTATGGTTCATGGCAGTGAGAGTAAGCTGTGAAGATCAAGGCAAAGCCTGGAGAGATGCTGTGATGATCTTGCAGCTTGGGATTGTGAATGAAGTTTGAGCTCTGGCTGTTGATGGCTTAAGTCTCTGGTGGACTATGGCAGAGCAGGAAATGGAGTGGCAGGATTGAATGTAATGAAGGTGATAAGCTGCAGATATGGCACAGGATGAAAGATGCATGCTGGGAATGACAGGGAGCATCAGCTGAGCTTGTGGAGTGCAGTGGTAGCTGCTGTTGCAGATGGTGGTAATTGTGAAACTCAGGTTACAATGGTGGAAATTGAGCATTTGGAGTTGAGTTTATGAATTGGCAGGAGGCAGCTCAGGTGGTAATTGTGAGTGTGAAATGGTATAGCTAATGGAGTGGTTGCAACTCAGGAGGTGCTGCTAGGGTTGGAATTGGAGCTGAGATGCAGGCAGTGCAAAGCAAGACTCAGCAGAGGAGAAAGATGCAGCTGAGTACAAATGGTGAATGTGGTGTTTTGTAGAAGCCAAGGCAGCCATGCAATGAAATGACAGGGAATGAGCTTTGTGTTGCTTGAATCAAGATGAGAGAAGACTCACAGAACTGGCAGGGCCATCATGGCTGGAAATGTGCTGGTGAAGCACAATGATTGTGCTACAGTGTTTGGCCTGTGCAATGGCCTGGCCAAGTTAACTCAGATTTCTGACTGGCACTACCTGACTCAGGTCTGACTCTGAGTTGAGTCATCTGATTTGACTCAGTGATCTAGACCGAGCTGACCCAGTTGACCCGGCTGTGTAGACTCGTTGACCGGTGACCGGTTTGACTTTGCCGGTCACCTGAGGTACTTTTCCGGCGACGTTTTCCGGCCAAATTCCGGCCATAATCCCAGTTTTCCGGCGAGCAAAATTCCAGAATTTTCTATGGACCTCTCTCATGGGTGTGAAGACTTGGGCTAGGAATTGGATGGAGAATTGGACTCAAATTTGGAAAGAGAAGGTGGAAGAGTTGAGAAAAGCTTGGAATTGGAAATTGAATTGCAAAAGGAAAAGGATTCTACTCCTTAGAAGATTTGGAGAATATTGAAGCCTATAAATAGAGAAGTTTTCTACAACTTCTATACACATCTTTCTCTACATATCTTTTACACACACCTCTCTACACACACAACACTTGTGTTTTTGCTTGCTTTTCTAAGATTTTTCTTTTTAATTACTTGTGTGAATTTGAAAATTCTTCTTTTAATTAATTATTATTTGTGTGAATTTCAAAAACATGAGTAGCTAATTTTCCTATTGATTGAGGATGAATTCCTAGTTCTTAACATGATTTGAGTTTTTGTTTTCAATTCTATCTTGAGATTTTTCACATGATTATCGATTGTTTTTACTAATAGGAGTGATCTTAAAGACATTCATGATTGATTGATAGATTGTTTGGAGTGCACGCTAAATTAATTTGTTAATTGATCTATATCTAGTATAAGTTAGGAATACGTAATCGTTCTCGACACTTTACACAAGTAGAAAACACGAGACCTGCGGAGGGATTCCGTGGAGCAATTGTGTGTAGAAACAACGCTAGAAAGTGGACCAAGCGAACCGAGTTTAACTACTAGTACTAAACCTAAATTCATAAATCTTAATGCATTCTCGGGAATTACATCTTGTAAGCGGACCTCAAGGTGGTTCTTTTGAATAGAATCGATAACTAAGCGGACTGTTACTCGGTGAAATTAGGGATTTTGGGGCTAGCTAAGCGGACCTGCTATCCTACGGTTGGTGATAATCTGTGACTAATAACAAGTAGAAAAGAACATAACTTTAATCATTGTTTCAGTAACGAAGAAGGATTCCTTGCTCTTGTCTCTCATATTGCTTTCATCTTTCAACTTTCGATTTCAATTGCTTTGTTTATTTTTATTTTGCTTTTTACACCCCCTTTCGTGACAACTTTTACAACTAAGATCTCTTGCTCCTCGTGGGAACGAACTTGACTTCCATTATATTATTTTTAATTGAGTGGAAATTTTGAATTAATTTGATTGCACCTACGACACGCATCATAATTCCTTGAGAGCATCATCTGCAGTCTAGCCTGATATCTCTCCGTCCTTTTCTTCAAGTCCTGCACAGCTTGCTCCACCTTCTCTGATTCTGCGGCCAGAGCTTTCTCCTCTTCCAAGATAGCTTTCGTAGCAGGAACAACATTTGCGAGGATACCAACTCGATCAACCTTGATGATATCAAGACGTTGCCGCAACCAGCCCACATTGAACTTCATGGATTCACAGGTAGATACCATATTCTCCCACTTTTCGAGATTTGATTCAGCAACGTTGCGGATAGAAATACTCTCCATCTCCGCAATCATGGGAATAAGGCAGTTTACCGCGGTAACCAAGGCAGAGGAGCAATGTCGGACCACATTCTGGTTGCGATATGACCGTACTTCCTCCACAACTTGGTGTACAAACCCACAAACTCCTTCCGCACCAAGAATCCACCGACATCCCGGTAGCCGGAGGATAAGCATTTCATGCGAACATCGAATGAAAGACCTGCCTTCGGATATTCATAAGATGAGACACCCAGTCGGCGTCTTCGAGGTTCGCAGGGTAGGCGTGTTTGAGTTTGAAGGGAGAGGAATGGTTAAGTCATCATCGTCAATGACCGTCACACATGTTCCGGTAGGGTATCTCTCGCAAGAATGAAGGGATTATTCACCCGACCGTTATGAAGAACAAACAATGTTTGTAAAAGAAAGAAGAGACAAACCGTATGATCTTCTTGACTCGAAGAACACGAACAGGACCGATCATGAAGCTGGACGCGGTCGTACACGCTTAACGGGAGATCCTGGATGGTATGAAGAAGATGATCCACTGTTGTTAGACATGATGGGAAATAGAGTTTTTGCAAGGAAGCTCTACTCGTAAAAAACGGATCAAAAATCTCTTCACCCGCATAAATACCGAGGAAACCCTAAAACGATTACGGCGCCCGATATATGAGGATTCAACGCCGACCAAGTCAGATTTCTTTTGAGCCCCGATCAAGAACCGGAAGAGCATCGGGACACAACAATTCAACCGCAATGTGCAAGCACCCGCGCCGTAATCCGGTAGAAGAAGAATCCTATCCTCGACTCAAACACCCGAAGGGGCGGTCGAGCTCATACATGTACAAGAGGAACCAAAGCGACTCACCGGATCAAGTCCGCTTCCTCCGCATCCTTAATCAAGACCAACTAGCCGTGGAAACGCCCGACAATGTGAAACTATCCTAAATATGTATTCACTCTAGCTTGGTCATTTCTCGTATGTCACCATCTCATGCCTACCACACAATAGTGTAACCATTATGTGCTAGGCGGGGGACTTAATGTTGATGGTGGATTTTCGTTTAAGGTTAAATTTGTAAAAAAACCGAGAAAATCATGCGCCGACATCTTGTAAAAGATAAAGCCGTTTATAAGTGACGGATACTCCTCACTTAATTCACCAAGAATGGAGCATGTAGCAAACAATCCCTTCCCGTGAATTTCATATCAGCCTTGTATTTCCGTACTCATTACCGGTGTGGCATGACGATCGAGTGTTACTCTTCTGAGAGTAACACGAACCTCCAAGCACTATAATGAATCATTATCAGTGTGGCATGACGACGGAGTGTTACTCTTACAGAGTAACACGAACCTCCAAGCACTATAATGAACCCATGTACGAAATACCCGTACAGGCTGATTCTCGGTGTGTTATACTAGCCCGAGCCCTCTCGGTGTGTTATACTAGCCCGATTGAGCCCCTCTCGGTGTGTTATACTAGCCCGATTGAGCGCCCGGACTTGACTGTATCAGTCTCCGGATATGATCTGATCGCAGTCATCCAACTCCACAAGCATGATTGGATGACCACAGATCAATTCCATCACCCTAAGCATGGTATGGAATACCCACGGCCTTAGCTTGCCAGATATGATCGATCGCAGTCATCCAACTCCACAAGCATGATTGGATGACCACAGATCAATTCCATCACCCCCAAGCAGGTATGGAATACACACAACCGACCCCGCATGGTCGACCATTGGCCTTCGCTTGTCAAGAAACCGTCCATACCAAGCATTATGGACGGAAAACCCTAAATTAGGGTTTGCGGCATATTACATGTGCCAAAAGCTGGTCTCAACCGTCCATCTTCGCAGCATAGATGGAGGGTGTAGATGTAGACTCAAAGGGCCCCGGAGCATGTCGACACGATCACCGTGTGACCGCCACACACTTGACCAATCGGTCAAAGCCAACCATGGTTGGTTACAACAAATTCGTCCGCCCAAAAGAGCATGGTCGCGCGGCTTTGAAAGCCAAAATTAGGGTTTCAAGTCATCACGCGCGTCCATCTTCTCCGTACGAATGGAGGGTCACAGCATTGGATTAACCAAGGCCGGTCATACCAAAGCATGACCACCGTGGGCCCATCTACCTCCTCTTGCGGTCGGCCAAGGCATACCATACCCGGCTAATCCAAAACGCCCGACCAAACTCACGCGGTTACATCTCCCAAATCCTAAATCGATCTCGACCGCTCAACTTCATAGGATGATTTGAGTGGCTTAGATCACGTTTTCATGGGATAATCAGGTATAGGTGTGAACACTAGCCTACCGCCTACACGCTGGTATGATCGACCAAGACCGACCAAGATGGGTCGTCTTGGAAAGCACGCCCAAACTTGGGATGTCATGCGGTTTCCAACTCCTTTGCGGCAAGGGATTTCTGCCGCAAACCGATCTCAACCACTCCTCTTTGACGGTCAAATTGAGTGGCCTAGATTGCATCTTCATGAGACGGTGAGACATGGACGTGTACACCATCATGCCGTCAACACGCATGTATGGTCGGTCCTCTACAAAATCCTTCCCATGCTTGGTTTCGACCAAGCTAAAGAGTGATGCTTGCGCACCTCTTTAAAAACCCTGATTTCATCAACGGTCGCAGATGAGTGTCTCAAACATCATCTCATCCGTCCGACTTCACCAGCCTTGGTTATACAACCCCGGTCAGAGTTATTTGGTTAGTGAGGAGTCATTACCCATCACTTTACCACACCGTAATGCGCACTCGCATAAAATACACACGATACTCCACAAGTATCGACTTCCCGAATAACGCAGTTATTCAATTCAAAGATTACATGCTATCTTCCGTGGATCCACGATCCACATTCCGTTATCAATCATGTTACAAACTGGGGATACATACTTTGGGGTATTGGTCTGGCGGTTTACGGCGTGCAGCGTGCAACGCGCCATCACAAGAACGTGTTAGGAAGTCGGGGACGGTTAGAGATGAACAGAAAAGTGGGCAAGACCGGTCGTGTGTTACCGACACACAACTCCACTACTCCATCATTCCACTACCTCCACTTCCCACGAGAAACGTGAATGAGGCTCAATGACTTGTATAAATGGGTTCTCCGCCTTATTTTCCAACAACAAGGGAATAACGGAGAACAACACCAGTTCTGGATTTACGTAAAACCAAGTGTTAATACAAAACCGTATTCAAACACTCGGAGCCCGCTTGCATCAACCGTAAGCTTGCTCATCTTTGTTACAAGTCATAAGCAAACCAACACCTTCACAATCTCAACACCTTCTTCGCTTCCCTCCCTAAGATCAACCCCATCTCCTTCACTTTGTGACCGAAACAAGTCTGGAACGGCCATTTCTTGGTTTAGGCCGGACTTGCATGCATTGATCTCTCGAATCTACAAGCACTCACCGCGCAAGTGCATTTGTTGAAGGTTTAGATTCATTCCTCATCCACACCCCAAGTTACCAAATTCTGCAGGAGTAGTTTTCACCCATCAACAGTTACCACGGTAAACTGTCTTCTCCTCATGATTACGGAGATGGAAAGCACGTCTATTCGTGATGTTGCTGAATCAACTGTTGAAAAGTGGGAAAATATGATATCCACCTACGAATCCATGAAGTTCAATGTGAGCTGTCTCCGGAAACGCCTTGATATCATCAAAGTTGATCGAGCAGGTATCATTGCCAATGTCGTTCCTACTGCAAAGGCTATCTTGGAGAAAGAAAAGGCTTTGGCTGATGAATCGGAGAAAGTAGAGCAGGCATCCGAGATTTGAAGAGCAGGACCGAAAGGTATCATGATAGGCTACCTTCCTTATTTGGACTTGCTCAGGAGTAAGTCTTTTGAGTGGTAGTGTGAGTCTAGCTTTTGGGGTTGGCTATTAAGTAGGTGATGAGCTTAGTACAGAAACAAATTTGGGAGGTAAATTGGTTGGTGTGAAAGGTCTTGAGGTGGAGAAGGAGTTGGAAAATAATTTTTGAGTAGGTTTAGGGGCCTTCTGTTGCATGGCAAGAGTTTTTTCTTGCATCCTAGCAAGGGAAAAAGCATGAAGCAATGTTTTTGGGACAAACATCAGTACTGAACTCCTGAGTTTCTCCTTTAAGCCACCAATAAAACTGGCTATGAAGTATGTTTCAAGAAAATCTTGATGAATAATTAACAGTATTGCCTTTAAATACTCAAACTCCTCAAAATAAGCATCTACAGTAGTTAGCTGATCCAATTTATTGAATAATCCAACAATATTATCATGAGAAGGGTTCTCAAATCTTAAGCATATGTTAGCACAGAAGTACTACCAAGGAATATGATCTTTATTGAGACAAAAATTGTCATACCACTTACTTGCCTTACCATCCAAATGTATAGCTGCCATCCTTGTTTTGATGAGATCCTGTATATCATGCATCTGAAAATAGTAATCACATTTCTGGATCCATCTTTTCGGGTTATCTCCATCGAAACGTGGAAAGTCGAGCTTTAGCATACGATGTTGTTGATTGAAATCTCGACCACCATAATGAATAGTAAAAGGAGATCCACCAACTTCGTGAGAGTAGCCATTATTAGATCCCTGAGCTCCATTTTGATCTTTGTTGTTCAGATCTCTAGTAGAAAAAAAAAAAATATAACAGAGATTGCATACCATTCTCAATTTTTATCTTAAGCGACCTCATACTACTCTCAATCTCTGCTTTCAGTGACTGTAAATCATCTTTCATAGATGTTGTACTGAGTTGTAGAGCTAGATTGTTGACATTCATGTGTAATGAATCAAGCTCAACTTGTTGTCTGTTGTTGGTATCTTGTAACTCTTTGCAGGTCTGAACCACCATGATGGATGATAGGAAAGAACGACTCTGATGCCAATTGTACTGTTCTAGTACGTTTAGAGATGAATTTGAACGAAAAATAGTAACTCTGCCGCAACAGCCAAACTAACACTTCATTAATTTCTACTTAACCAAAAATATGGTTCTCTTACCGCTTAAACGCAACAGGAAAAGGAAACCCTTAAGTAGGAGTCAATCCTAGTAGGACATCTGTCGATAATCCATTAGGCAATTAATACCCAATGATTAACTAGCTGACTCAATTATGTAGGCAGACACTATAATAATGAGGGCACTCAATAATATGTTCACTAACTACTAGACTTAAGGGCAGTCATACTTAGAAAAACAGATGACAAAAGGCAATAATATGTCATTAGAAGGAAGGTTTGGGATTTAATCCCATTTGCTATCTGGTGGACAATTTGGATGGAAAGAAATGGTAGGCATTTTAATGGAAAATATAGTGAGCTAATCATCGAGAAGGTGAAGATATATATTTATAACTGGTGTGCAGGTACAAAAGTTTTTGATGGTTCTTCTCTCAACCAGGAGATTTAAAATTGGGAGGGGATTCTAGGTCCTTTGTACTCCCTCCGTTCTTTTTTAATAGGCTGGTTTTGTTTTTTGAGAAAATTAAGGAAATTAAGAGAGCCAATCATTGAAAGTGATCCTCATGATACTTGTCAATAAAAGAAGTGAAGTGAAATGGTCCCCATGACACTTGTCAGCAAAAGAAGTAAAATGAAATGGTCCCATGACACTTGTCACCAAAATAAGTTAAGAGAAAAATGGTCCCAGAAAAATAAAGTAACATTTGACTTTCCCAATTAGGAAACCAGCCTATTTTTTCGTAACATTTATTTATAGAAACCAGCCTATTATTTAAGAACGGAGGGAGTAGTTTTTTGATCTTGAATTTGTACTCTTTCGACTTATTTTTTCCGTAACAAATTTGGTTTTCTTTGTGTCTCTGTTATAAATGAGCGCACTTTGTAGCTTGTAGCTCATCTCATCACCACCTTGGTGGATTAGCGACCTTTTGTTTTTCTTAATAATACATTCCCCTTTTTTTTTTACCTGCATAAATTTTGGTGCTGACGAGTTTTGAACTCAGGTCACTGATATCGTCACCCAATGACTTTATCACTGTACTACAATGACACCGGCTAATACATTGTCTTTTGTGGCAAAACAAAGTTAAATACTAACTGTGTGCGGAGATACATACCTTATAAAATAAAAATAGCAATTGGCTTTATCTCCATCCTGCCTTCCATAACACTCCTCTCATAGATTTCATGCTCAATTGGACAAATGTGGTATTTGAACCACCATGAAAACTCTAGATCGTAATCAGTTTTAGGTATGAGTTTTCCATTTTTGTTTTGTATTGTGGTGCTTTCTCCTTGTTGTTTGTTATTTTATTCCTTGGTCGGATTCCACAAGTTGTAATTATGCTCCCAGTTGGCTTTTGCCTCTCAATAAAATCACTCTTTACCGATCAAAAAATAAAATAAAATAAGAATAGCAAATCAAAAATAGAGGAAGAAACTAAAAATATCAGCATGGTGCGGTTAGCGCGGGTGAATTCTTCATTTAAGATCGTTAAATAGAACTGGATTGTATATACAATGTGATCGTGGCCGTTTTTCACCCTTGTTCATCCGTGTGAGTACAGATCTGGTATGTGAACTTGTAAAAGGAAGACAATGACATGTCACATATTAATACATTAGCCAGATACTAGACCTAATAACAGTGTCCTCTAGAGTGGTCTCTACCCTAGTTAGCAATTCGGAATTCGGAAAACGTACGGAACGGCAAACGTACGAGTATTATACGGTTTTGTAAAATTTAGATTCGGTCCAAAATTCGGTCAACGGGACGTGATTCGTCAGTAATTTGGAACGGCATACATACGTGTATAATTCGATTTATAAATGTGAGTTCGGCTCTGAAAATTCGGTATCTATATATACTAAATAATTTATATTTATAAGGTCATAGACCAATTTTTATGCATATGTGTGAGTTATTTAAAGAAAAAAAATAAAATTAATATGATGATATTAATAATATATACAACATTAGTTATCCAAGAGGACGTGGTATAGTGGTTTAGATGCTTGGTCAGTGAGTTTGAGATCTCTCTCACCTTCACCTTCAAATTTTTTCAGTCATTTTTATTTCATAAAAATTACAACAACGTCTAATATTGGGTCGTGTATGCCCGGGAGGCAGTAAACCCCAAAAAGTGGGGCCTTTAAAAACGTAAAAGCTAAAGAATTTATGGCGAATTAAGCGGGCGTATCATTCGGGATTCGGGATACGTAAAATTCGTGAACGATTCGCGAATAATTCGGGAATGCCACATAATACGCGACTTGGGTTCGGAGTTGCAAATGTACGCGAATAAAACGGTAAAATTCGTGATACGGAAAAATCCGCGAATGATTCGCGAACTTACTAACTAGGGTCTCTACTCTCCCTAAATAATATGCATAACTCATTACTTCTCCAGCCAGGCCACATCGGTGGTGCAGAATACACGCAGATATTAGTGTGGTCCATAAACTTTGTTTTTTGGCTTAATAGTGGTCCTCCAACTGCTTTTCTCTCTTTATCATCCTCGATTACTTCACATTTCAGCATCTCTCTACATAATGCAGATCATTTAATCCTAATATAATGTCATTTTCTCTTTTATTGATTTTGAAGTTTCCACTCCTACCGAGCTAAGGGTCCAAGGATAGGATGGATATAAGATAACAGTTGAGAAAGTACAAAGACTTAAAGGGGCTTGATTTGTTAATTACGCTCCGTGAACAAAGTAAAACATAGCAGTTGCTGTTACGCAGTGTACATTATACAGTTCCCAACCATAATCCATAAAGTCAACTATAACAAGTCCTAATCTACTCCCTCCGTCCCTATTATATAGGCGGAGCTTTGAAAATTTATAGTCCCATTAGATAGGCGGATTTTTAATTCCAAGATGGAATTTCCATTCATTACCCTTATTTATTATAGGTAGTTTCACCAAAATTAAGTTAATGTTTCTAATGTTGGAAATTGTACAAAGGGTAAAACAGGAAATATGATGGATATGTATGAAATCAAAAAAATTTCTTATTCTTAGAGAAACCCACTTCTCCGCCTATATATTGGGGACGGAGGGAGTACATTTAATTTTAGCCATGCTTATGCTGATATTTCTAGAAAGGGAGGAACTAGATAGACGGGCGTCAAATCCATATGTCCCAATGTGGACACGAAAATCAATCCCAAAAGTAAGAATGGTGAATTCTTTTTGAATGATAGATCGTGTGTAAGGCCTTGAAGATTATGATTGTAGTTCCATTTAAGAAATTTTGAGGTCGTCTTGGTTGTTGCTTGTCATTACCATCTAGAAGTGAAACTAAGGAACTTAACGGTGACCGAGTATGAACTAGATTACTATTTTCTTTCTTAAATTGCCTTATTAACCCTTCTAATTTGCTTGAAACAACTACATTATTTTTTTGATTTACACATTTTGTTTGTTGCTTCTTGGAAGTGGTCGACCGGACGGGTCAACTCGTGACGATCTAGGGAAGCTCCCAAGCCACGCCAAAAGAATGTTTATCACACAATTAAAATCACAAAATTGGTCAAAAAGACCAAAATCAACAATTCCTGGGTGAAAAAGAAACTTAGATTTTGATACCGTTTAAATAGCCAAAAATTAAAAAGATACTGTTTAAATGGACAAAAATTTAAAAATAGTCAGGATGTAACCAGTTTCATCCTGTCCATTTTCAAATATTTTTTTCTTATTTTTATTTTACAGGATGCATCCAGTTTCATCCTTGCTATTTTTTAAGTATAAGCCAGGATGAATCCAGTTTCATCCTTGCTAATTTTTTTTTGGCTATTTCACCCGTACTTTTTTTTACTTGTCAATTTGAACCGTGTTTTAAATTTTTTTGGACAAATGACCCATTTTCTCAATTAAAATTGGCTAGGTCCGATTGTGAGATTTCTTTCTTATTTTTGAATAATGCATTATAACTTATAAGTTAGGTTGTGAATCTTGGACCTAGCCGATTGTGACTCTTATGTTTTATTTTTGAAGAACACATTACGATCCGTTGGATTGTGAATTTTAGACCTAGCGGAATGTAATTCTTGTTCTTTGATCATTTTTTAAATACAAATTATCATAGGTTAAGATGAGATTTGGACCTAGGTTATTTTAGTTTTTTTCTTCTTCTTTTTCTTATCAATCTTATATATAATTGGTTAGGTTAAACGGTTGTCAACCTAGCCAATTCTTAAATAGCTTTTCATCAATAATATAAACATATGGATAAAAGCCTATAGCGTGTACTTCATTATGACCTTACTTATATATAGGGGAAATTGGGAATATGTCCCGAATTCACTAATTCATTTGGGGATCTATCCCATAACTCTAAAAATTAGTGAATCTGTCTCAGCCATCCAAAAAACCCGTTAGGTAGTCGATATCCTCCATTGACCGGTCAAAACGAGATATTAAACCTTAATAAAATTACAACTGCACCCTTAATTCGTACTAGTGGATGCGTGTCCTTTAATGGCATGTTTCTTTTCAGCAGAAAGCGAACTCGTTCTTCACTTTCTTTTTTTCCGAATCCAATTTCATATGCAACACTTGTTGATTCTCTAAAGCAAAACTTTCATCAACTTTATTTCAAAAAATTACATTCATTCTTTACTTTTAATTTTCTCACCCAAACCACGAGCAACCAGTAGATGTCGAGGTATACCAGTAAGTTATAAAACAGGATTTCTGCAACTAGCTACCAGTAAGTTTCCATGAAGAACTATGAAACACCACTAACTATAAACTATCTGCAACTAGTAACCTAGAGTAGATAGCGATCTCGTCTCTAAGACTTCTTAAATGGCCGTTTGTCGGGTAAGAAGGCATTAGGAGTCTGGGTAATGAAAATCCTTATTCAAGCGAGAAAGTTTGCATCATTCTGCATCTAGTATGATTTTCTGTGTCAAGGTGACAAAAAAAAATTCGAGCTGGGCTAGTGTCAATCAGAAAGCATTCAACTCTACGACTCAAATCACTCTCATGTGAGTGAATCAGCTTATTGTTAACACTATGTCACGTACACAAATAACGTGACCAAAGTTAGCTGTATTAAGAGTCTCTTTATTTTGGAAATCCTTGTATTTTAGGAAATATATTAGTCTGTGGTTCAAGCTAAGTTTGTATATATATATCCTATGTATGTTCACGTTTAATACACACAAAAACAGTTAATAAAAACTCATCTTCTACTTTACCTATTCTGTTTCTTTATCTATTCTTTAGTTAACCTAATAAGACTAATAAGACTTCTCGAAGATGAGATAAATGAGAATCCAAGTCAGTACTATAAACGAGAATGTCATCGAAATAAACGACGACAAACTTACCTAAAAATGGTTTCAAGACTTCATTCATTACCCGCATAAAAGTACTAGGAGCATTGGAAAGACCGAACGACATTACCAACCATTCATAAAGTCTGTCTCTAGTCTTAAAAGTTGTTTTCCACTCATCACCTGGACGAATACGAATTTGATGGTATCCGCTTCGCAAATACAGTTTGCTAAAAACAGTGGCACCATACAACTGGTCCAATAAATCATCCAAACGAGGAATAGGAAAGCAATACTTTACCGTAATCTTATTAATAGCACGACTATCTACGCACATGCGCCAAGTACCGTCTTTCTTAGGAATGAGTAAAGCCGGAACAACACATGGACTTAGACTCTCCCTAATAAGACCCTTGTCCAATAGTTCCCCAACTTGACGTTGGAGTTCAGTATGCTCTTTAGGACTCATACGATAGTGCGGACGATTAGGAAGAACCGATCCTGGTACAAAATCAATTCGATGTTGGATAGCTCGAGAAGGAAGTAACCCGTCTGGAAGGTCTGCAGGAAAAATGTCTGCAAAATCCGATAATAAACCTTGGACACATGGAGGAACCACCACATCAGTTGAATCTTCTCAAGAAAGACCAGATAATAAAAACACCATACCAACATCTAACATTTCAGACTCAAAATTACGCAAAGAAAGTAAATTTGAAGCGAAAGTAGATATAGTATTTTGGAGCTGATTCTTTTGTAGGGACTAGAGTAATGCGTGTCGTATTAAAAGTGAATGAAAGAGTATCCTTTTTACCATTGTGAGTCACATCCCTATCATATTGCCATGGTCGGCCTAACAACAGATGACAAGTATCCATTATCACGACATCACACCAAACATTATCTTCATACAAAGATCCAATGGAAAACTTCACAAGACATCGTTTGGATATAGTTGCCTCTGATCCTTTACTGAGCCAGTGGAGGGAATAAGGATGAGAATGCTTTTCAGTTGGAAGCTTCAATTTACGAACTGCTTCTTCCGACACGACATTTTCACAACTACCCGAATCGATTATCATACGACAAATCTTACCATCAATGGTGCAAGTTGTCTGAAAAATATTCTTTCGTAACCAAGACTCATCACCATCAACTTTCGGAGTCAGAAAAGAACGACGAAGAACCATTAAGCATTCGCCTTGATCTCCATGCAGAAATACTTCATTTAGCTCATCTGCATTCTCAACAACGTCAGCAAAAGAATCATAATTAGCATCAATTTCTACTAGTAAGGCTTTACCAGGTCTGCCGACTTTACGACAGTCATTTGAAAAATGACCCGGATCACCACAACGATAACACTTCTGACCAGATTTCCGTGGCATACCAACACCCTATTGTGCGGAGGCATTCTGTGAAGGGACAATAGGAGGACGGCTAACTGCCACGGTAACATTCTTACGGGAAAATTGTTTTTCCAAGCGCAAAGCACGTTGATGGACTTCAGAAACAGAATAATAATCAAATAAATTAAGCGTGTCTTGAAAAGTTTGGCACAAACCTCCTATGTAGCGGTAGACAAGTTGCTCTTCAGGTTCCATAATTCCCGACCGAGTAACCAAATCATAGAATTCTTTCGTATACTCGTCAATTGAACGAGAACCTTGGCGAAGATTTTGAAGACGAATATACAACTCTCGCGTATAGTTAAAAGGTAAAAACGATGTACGCATACACTTTTCAAGCCTTGCCCAAGATGAAATAGGTGGTTTACCTTGTTGAATGCGTGATGCTTTCAATTGCCGCCACCAAACAGCAGCCCTTCCTCGAAAGCGGGTAGTAACAAGAGGAACCACACGAGTAGCACGTACCCTCTTAAACTCAAGCACTTCTTCCACAAAGAGAAAACCGGGTCGATACAATCTTCCGGCGTCAATCCACTACCATGAAACTCAGGAATCTCTACGCGGAATGCTGATTCCCAACTTCTAGAGTCACGTTCATGATGCCAGTTCTCCCTTATATGCTCAGCAAAGGGGTTTTCAGTATCATCATCATCGGTTCCTTCGGTGTTTGATTCATTCGTAGGAAGACGACGACGCTCATGTCGTTGCAGCAAAGTAGCTACTTGACCGGCGATCTGCTCAACGGCGCATGAGAGTTCATCGTACCTAGTTCTCTCCATCACCTCATCAACCAAAACCTCACGAGGACCACCACGACCTCTGCCACGAACCATGATTGAAGGATAGATACCCAATCCGAATACCAAATGGTGTAGGATGTTAGTATAGAGACGAATTGAACATATCACTTTGATAGAAACTTCTCTTCTGGAAGTAAATTTTATTAATCTCAAATCAACTGCTTCTCAAAGAAACATCGCAGCCCTTTTAAAGACTTTTTCAGAAACAAAAGTTTACCCTAGAAAATAAAGCTACAGATATTTAAAATCAATGCAATTACTGAGAATATCTGTACATGCCAAAAGCAGCAACAAATTTCTTATTTCCTAACTAAAATAGCCAAATACAACCAAAAATAATACCGACTGACCATAAACGTTTCTTCCGAAGGACCGTAAGAACTGATTTGTCAACGACGACGAGTACGCAGCTCCCTTTCCTCTAGGTATGTTTCTGCCATATTGTATACTACATCAATTTCTAGTCTACTTATATCTAAGTCTCGGATTAGGATAGAATGTGTAGTTGAGCTTTAGACTTCACGGCGTTCATCGATTGAAGACGAAGAACTAATAAGGGGAGCTTGTGGAACTAATAAGCTTTCGCTTTAACCAAGTTCATCTTATATTCTTGGCGAAAGTCAAAAGATGATCATGTGAAAATCGCTTGGTAACATCTTATATGATTTGTGTGAGACAGTCATTTGGTGTAGACTCGGAATGTTTCGAATTGATCATTTGATCACTTGAAAATTGCTTGAAGCTAATAGTTTGTGTGACACAACTATTGTCGTCTTCTAAGAATATTTCAATGATTGAAATAGGAGTTTAGAACAATTAACCATTGATTGGATATAGCACAGTATGCATACTTGTATGCTAACTGTTGCAAGTTATTCCAAGTCTGGGAACCATAGTATGCATACACGTATGCGTACGGGTTTGTTAGTTGAAGTCCATGAACTTAGTATGCATACCCGTATGCGTACCGGTGTAACATTTCAAGTCCGGGAATTCAACTGAGTTTGGTTGTACGATAGTATGCGTACACGTTCGCATACTGGCGAACCCAGACCAAGTCTGGCTACTTAGGTATGCGTACACGTTTGCATACTTGAGTGGTTTATGTTTTAAAATCGGTTTGTTCATGAACTAATACATTTATAAAATAAGGAATGCAATCATTTGAAAACCGTGGCTATAATGTTCATGAATTGATTCGAGTGAATCAAAATCGATTTTGTTTCAATTGTGTTTTGTATACTTCCATGAGAATATAAACAATTGAACAACTCTATAACTAGTTTCATTTGAGTCATTTGAACTAGTTGTGTTAAGATGAACAAGGTTGATATGAAAGTGTTCATATGGCTAACTTCGGTTAACTATTGTTGAGCCAACAAAGTGTACACGTTTAGGTACGGTTACCCATATCTAAATGAAGTCACTTTTCATTTTTGTGTAACAAGATAAGTTCGATCTAATGGTTGAAAGATATTAGCTTGAGTCTAATCAGGTTTTCATCTAATGATGAATATTGAATGCTTTGTTACCAAGGTAGCATTAATTGCAAACCCTGATTTGAAGACTATGTAAGGGAGAACTCTAGCAACTGGGAAACCTAATCCCCACAGCTCTTGTGTGATACTAGTTGCGACTAGAGTTGATTCTCCTTTAACCTAGGTTTTTCCTAAAACCATTATTGGTTAACGACTTAAATACTTCATTGGGATTGTGAAGCCAGACCCAACTATTTTCTTTGTAGTTGCGTGTTCTGATCTTGCTTTGTTCTATTGTATTGAGTACTATCTTCTCTAAGATTTGCTCGAGATTTAATCTCCGATAGGCAAGACAAAAATTAGTCACAAACATCTTCGTCTCATCGTTTGTGAATCCACAATATCTTGTTACGCTACCATACGATTAAGATTATTGTGAGGTGATTGATATTACTAGGCTGTTCTTCGGGAATATAAGTCCGGTGTATCAATTGGTTCCTGTTCACCTTGATTTATCAAAAGACGGAACAAAACTCATAGGTATTTCTTTGGGAGACAGATTTATCTATTCAATAGACTTTTTTGTGTGATACAGATTTGTTTATCAAGTCTTCGACTTTGGGTCGTTGCAACTCTTAGTTGTGGGTTAGATCAGCTAAGGGAATCAAGTGCGTAGAGTCCTGCTGGGATTCAGAGGCGTAAGGAACGCGACTGTACCTTGATCATTGTGAGATTTTGTTAGGGCTCAACTACATTCCAGTCCGAAGTTAACTTGGAGTAGGCTAGTGTCTGTAGCGGCTTAATACAGTGTGGTGTTCAAATCTGGACTAGGTCCCAGGGTTTTTCTGCATTTGCGGTTTCCTCGTTAACAAAATTTCTGGTGTTTGTGTTATTTCTTTTCCGGATTATATTTGTTTATAAAATGGAAATATCACAAGTTGTGCGTAAGTTCAATCAATTAGGAATCCAACCTTTGGTTGTTGATTATATTGATTGACAACATTGGTCTTTGGTACCGTTCAAGTTGTTTCACATTATAATCAGGCTCGCGGATTTTTATCTGTTTGATTTGCTGATTACATTAAGAAACAGAGATACAACTCTTAGATATATTTCGATTGATTGAGTCTGACTGTCTAGTTGATTCTCTTGGAATTATATTGGAGTTTGTCCATACAGATTGCCTAAACGAAATATTGGGTGTGGTTGTTAGACCCCTGCTTTTTCAATTGGTATCAGAGCAGGCAAACGCTATAAACCTAATAAATTTGTGTTTGACTGGTCCTTAAAGTATGTCCTTATGGGAAATTACTTTGGGAAACTTGTTATGGGCATCTGTAACGCACGCCAGAATTCCTTTAAGATTTTTTAGATCTTATTATCCACAAGACTTCTGGTCTCTCAAGATAATCTCGTTCCATCTAAGACATTGGAAAACTTAGATAATGAGAAACAATCTAAAGGAAAACTTAAAAGTTCTTCTAAGAAAAATCGTTTGAGAAAACGTGGTCAAAGCTCAAAGATATGGAATCTCACTAGATTAATTCTTAATCTTTTTGAGGAATACTGTCGTGATGGATCAATTGACAAAGATCTATTTAAAGCTTTTGAAAGCGTTTTTAGAGTCTTAGAAAAACTTAATTCGATTGAGGAAAAGAATCATTCTGATAAAAGTTTTGTACCAGTCAAATCATGTTATCATGGGGTACGAACTAAGCTTACTAACAACTCATGTGAAATTGATAAAAAGATTTCCGGAGAGTTTGGTGTAGGTTCCAATTATCGGAAAATGTACGTCATTCCTTGGTCATAAGAAAAGGAATTTAAAAAATTCTATTAACCCTGAGTATCATCATTACTATGATTATACTTCTGGTACATTTCACAAATATCAACCGGAGAAGTTGCTTGAGGATCACTCTGCACATCTATCCTCTTGGCTCTACCCCATTTGTATATAATTTGAGATGGGGCAAATAACGGTTTGATTAATTTTGTGTTTGGGTTAATTTGTTTTTAATCTTTTCTTTGAGAAAAACTCCGTGATAGTTTTTTTTTCCACCCAAGGTTAAATAAAGTGATGTAGTTTTTCTACTATCCTTTTTACTGCACTATAATGATTCCTTCAGTGTGAACCTTGGTTGTTGAAGGTTTTAATAAATCCTGCTTTCTTTTTGTGGGTCGCGGTTCTTGAACGGGTCCAAGCCCATTATTGGGTATATAAGAATTGTGGTACGCGTACCGCTCTTCTTCCTTCTCATGTCCGCGTACGTGAACTTTTCTAGGGTTCATGTATCATCTCCATTAAATTTATCTTTGGAGATTCAAAAGAGGCTAAGGGTTTTCCTCATCTTCAAGGAGTATATCAAGTAAGTTTTTCCCTTTCTTAGTTCTCTCAATTTCTATATCTCATGGGGAATCTCAAGGTCTCAAAGAAGGTTTCAAAAAAACTTGGATTCATCCTCTTCTAGCACGATTATACCTAAAAATCAAGACTTTCTTAGAATTAGATTTATCAATGAGTCTAGTAGCAATATCTTTGAAAGGATTTCTTCTAGTGGTTTAATTCTAGAAAAGAAATTGGATTTGATTAGTGGTCATAAAGAAGATTTGATTTGTTTTGAAAAATTTAATCTTGGAAACATCTTTAATGGTCTTGGTGAAGGAGTTGACACTCTCGCAAGAATCTTTTATGCTAACATCCATGATGTTGATCTTGATGACATGGAATTCAAGACCATGATAAATAGAGAAAGGATTCTTGTTAATAGAGAGTTGATTTCAAGGATTACCAAAATTCCTTTGGGTAATTTTCGCTTTCCTAGACCAAGGGAAGAAAGACCATCATATGAAACCATTTCTAATGGTCTTTGTGGCAAGAGTGTTGATTGTATTGATGTGAAATTTCCTACTAATTATCTTATTCTTTCTTTGATGTCTTTCGGAAAACTTGGTATATCTAATCTTTGTCCCTCTACAATTGAGAACTCTCGGTGGAGTAGTGAGTTTGCGGAATTGGTCTATTTCCTTAAGTTGGGTTCTATAAGTCTTGATATTTGCGGATTCATCATTCTTCAAATGCTCTCAATGACGTCATCCAACAAGAAGTTAGGCTTTACTTGCTTAATTGAGAAAATTTGTCGAGCATACTCTATTTCTCCTATTGGCAACTCTATTGGAACTCCGAAACTCGTGTCCTTGTAATTTCAAACGTATGAAGGAGAATGTTTGTAAGAGACAAATATGTAATTCTCTTGACGGTTCTTGTGATTCTACTACCTTGGGTCTTCTTCATCAAATTCTCAAGGGTGTGTGTGAGATAAATTCCAAGGTAAAATGTGTGCAAGAACAATTACGTGTGATTGCCACTAAGTTTCCTGAAATCAAGGAAGATATGGATATTGTTCAAGCCTCTTGGATGGTGTCCGATGATGAAGATGGTGAGTAAATTCTCTATCTCTTGTTATGATGTCTAGGTAACTTCTTATGAGAATTTATTCTCGTGTTTAAGAAGGATAACTAGGGTTTGGAATAGCAATTATTGTGAGTACACATAGCTATTGCCAACGATTTTCATCTTGCAATGTTTTTAGATTTATTTATTTAAATTCTAAAGTTTATTTGGAAGATGATTTTGTAGTATTAATCTTTATTGGTTTTATATATTGCAAAAATAACTTTATGGGATATGTGTGTTTACGTCCGTGAACTATGATTGTCCCATATATGTCAAAAGTTAAGTCTATTATATGTCATTATGCAAATATTGATGGAAAATATAATGAACTTTTGATAACAAATATTAAGTCTATGGTATCATTATGCAAATATTGATGAAAATAGAATGAATCTTTGAATATTCCGTATTATTGATCTTTCCCTGATCCACTTCTATGTGAAAGTAATGTGTGGCTCCATAAGTTCTCTTATGTTGAGCATTTCCGATTAAATTAATCATGGGTTCTCTTGAGGTTAATTAATTGAGTTTTCTGGATACAAATTCATGTTTCATGTAATTTGTTAATGTCCAAAGAAATCCTTCTTTTCTTGTAAAAGTAAGGTCGCCCTTGTTGTTCTTTCGGGAATGAAATTTTATGGGAGAGTTCTTAATTGAACTTGTGCTTAATTGCCAAATTTTTATGGGGAGTGCGGCTGTGGAATATTGTAGGAGTCATCTTATATATTTATAAACTCCTTGATAAATACACTAAGTTTCGACTATGTGAAATCATCGAAACAAAGTTTATATGTTCTCTTTTAGTCATGAAGTATCTCTATGAGAATTTCATTATGATCCCGCTAGTTTTCGTACCTTTGCCAATTTATATTGACAATAAGGGGGAGAATTATTGTGTAGTTCACACTACAAATACATATGGTTTACGGATCATTATGTAAGGGGGAGTGGTTTTCATTGTGAGATGAAGTATTGACTAAGGGGAAGTGATACATATCACCATAGTATTGTTGTCAAAGTTGTGATACAATTGACATTGATGTTGTGTAATAATACTATGACACTGTATAACAATACGAAAACATCTTGTTTTTATATATTGTTATAGCTACGGATCTTCAAAAACTATGATGCTGAGTTGAACACGTTCAGAATCACTGGAGTACTTGGAAGTGACGAAGATTTCGAGTAATGTTGAAGAACCAAGGAAATCAAGAATTTGGATGTGAAGCTACAAAGTTTATTTATTTTGAACTAGTTGTGTTAAGATGAACAAGGTTGATATGAAAGTGTTCATATGGCTAACTTCGGTTAACTATTGTTGAGCCAACAAAGTGTACACGTTTAGGTACGGTTACCCATATATAAATGAAGTCACTTTTCATTTGTGTGTAACAAGCGAAGTTCGATCTAACAGTTGAAAGATATTAGCTTGAGTCTAATCAGGTTTTCAATATTGAATGCTTTGTTACCAAGTTAGCATTGATTGCAAACCCTGATTTGAAGACTATATAAGGGAGAACTCTAGCAACTGGGAAACCCAATCCCCACACCTCCTGTGTGATACTAGTTGCGACTAGAGTCGATTCTCCTTTAACCTAGGTTTTTCCTAAAACCACTATAAGTTAACGACTTAAAGACTTCATTGGGATTGTGAAGCCAAACCCAACTATTTTCTCTATAGTTGTGTGTTTTGATCTTGCTTTGTTCTATCGTATTGAGTACTATCTTCTCTAAGATTTGCTCGAGATTTAATCTCCGATAGGCAAGATAAAAAGTAGTCACAAACATCTTCGTCTCATCGTTTGTGATTCCACGATATCTTGTTTCGCTACCATACGATTAAGATTATTGTGAGGTGATTGATATTACTAGGCTGTTCTTCGGGAATATAAGTTCGGTGTATCAATTGGTTCTTGTTCACCTTGATTTATCAAAAGACGGAACAAAACTCATAGGTATTTCTGTGGGATACATATTTATTTATTCAATAGACTTTTCTGTGTGATACATATTTGTTTATTAAGTCTTCGACTTTGGGTCGTAGCAACTCTTAGTTGTAGGTGAGATCAGCTAAGGGAATCAAGTGCGTAGAGTCCTGCTGGGATTCAGAGGCGTAAGGAACGCGACTGTACCTTGATCAGTGTAAGATTGGTTATGGCTCAACCACATTCCAGTCCGAAGTTAACTTGCAGTAGGCTAGTGTCTGTAGCAGCTAAATAAAGTGTGGTTTTCAAATCTGGACTAGGTCCCGGGGTTTTTCTGCATTTGCGTTTTCCTCGTTAACAAAATTTCTGGTGTCTTTGTTATTTCTTTTCCGCATTATATTTTCTATATAATTGAAATATCACAGGTTGTGCGTAGTTTAATCAATTAGATAATCCAACCTTTGGTTGTTGATTTAAATTGATTGTCACTTGAACATTGGTCTTTGGTACCGTTCAAGTTGTTTCTCATAATAATCAGGCTCGCAGATTTCATATGTTTGATTTGTTGATTACATTGAGAAACAAAGATACAACTCTTAGATATATTTCCATTGATTGAGTGTGACTGTCTAGTTGATTCTCTTGGAATTATATTGGAGTTTGTCCTTATAGATTGCCTAAACGAAATATTGGGTGGGGTTGTTAGACCCCCGCTTTTTCAGAGTTGTCTAGTTTATAACCCAAGTTTTCTTTATAGAACTAAATTAGGTTACGACTTTAAATAATTTACTTAGGATACGTGAATCCCGGCCATACTATCTTTTCAGCTGATAGTTCTTGTATCTAGATTTTGTCATTATTGGTTATTGAAGTTTAAGAACTTTAGATCAGGAACAAGATAGATAGAAATAACATAGTTTTATTCGTCTTAGACTTTGTGATTCCTCAAGATAAATATCTGACATATTATTTGATTTGTTTGGATTGTTTTTGAGAAGTGGTTAGTAATCTAGGGTTCTCTATGATATGAGTGTATGTGTTCCTGATCTGTGAGGTTTGGTAAATTTATCTACTGAAAACATATTTCCAAACCTAGATTGTAACATATCAAAAAGGAAATCAAATAGGCTTGTTTGTTAGAGGCACATAGGTATCAAAAGTCTTCATTGAGGTTGAAGCAATTCTTAGGATGTAAAAGAACGTCATCTAAGGGAACTAAATGTGTAGGATCTTGCGAGACTGAAGATACATAAGGAACAATACTGCGGTTGAATTGCTTGGAGGGTTGATACGGTCTTAAATACATTCCATTCTGAAGCATGATAGTAGGCTAGTATCTGTAGCGGTTTAAACTCACATTCTCATATCGAGTATCGAACAATCATAATGTTAACAAAATATTATAAAAATTGACTGGTAGACAAACACGACCATATCAATTACATAACAATTGACATGTAAGTATATAGTTGCTTGTCGATTATAGTGCAACCCCTCGATTAAAACCCAAAACTAGACAAAATATTTTTGTGAAAAACTGATCACATTAATCGACAATCCATCCATACATATCTCCTGATTGTATTAGTTAAATACATTCTTCCGGAATTGGTAGATATTTTTCCTTTTACTGCTGAGTATGGTTCAATCGGCAGAATTAAATGCTTCAACCCTGTCGATTACGTTTTATACAAATCTTCAAAAATCATGAATTTTTTTTTAATAATTTTTACCGTGTTTTAACGATTATAATCTACTTCAATTTTTTCAATATAATCATCATTTTAGTTAATATAATCACTAAAACCAACTTATTCTTCTTCTTTCATTCTCTAACTCATCTTTTGTTTTTTTTTTCTTCTAACCTAACATACCCCTTGTCTCTAAAAGGCTAAAACCCTCAACTAATCTGACTAAATTAATTATAATTTGAGATGAATGAGTATGGATATGTTGTCGGAATGTAATTTCATAACGCTTGATAGGATATTATTGATCATTGGATAACTTCAAAAATAACTCTATTTTGTTTTATTCAGTAGCCTCTAATTATTATTTGGAGGGTCCCCAATTTTGGGAGGATAATTAACCTTTCTTTTAGCACGTATATAATGTGTAATTTGTGAATTTTCTAAATATCTGATTTGATTTCAAGTTTGGGGCCGACAGGGAGGTAAATCTTTCTTTCAAAATATATACTAGCTATCACCCCGGCCTATGGCCGGGGCTCAACCTGTTTCAGACTTTTGTTTGTTATTTGGTTAGCTGGTCAATATCCTCCCATAATATTTTAGCCAGCATTTAAATTTGCCGTGGTCTACGGTCTTGATGTTTAGTTAGCCAGATCATGGTACTGTATGTTAGTTGGGTTATAGTAACTGGTGTTTACGTCTCCGATGTTTGATTAGTATAGGTCATAATATCTTGTTTAGTTAGCGGTGTCACACTAAAGCGTTCAGTTAGTCGGGTCTTAATAGCTTGTTTAGTTAGTCAGATCATAGTAGCTGGGAACGCATGGAGGGCCTACTCTCTAAAAGAATAAAGGAATATCAATTCCTTCCCATAATCCATTATGTGTATAAGTTCGTCGGTGGATGGCTGCCCTTAAATTCTTTCGGAGTAACGACCAACAATGGCCCACATGGATATTCATTCTCTCCGCACACCTTTATCGGCCAGAAGAATTAATTCTTTCTTCTTGTTTTTTTAGCTAGGAGAATTTTCTTCTTTGCTCGAACATTTCTCTCTCATTCTTGATGAGTCAAACAATAAGTTAGCCAAATTCATATACCTTGGATTAGGAAATTAAGTTTGATTAAAAAATTTAATTATATTAGAAAGTGTAATACCGAAGATATGGTTAATGGATTTAATTGGGGTTTACTGTGGGTACCATTCGTGATCCGTCAAATTGGGTTTGGTTATATATCAAAACATGGCTATTATTAAGCTTGTTGGATTTGGATTACTACGGAAGATTATTTAAGCAATTAGCAAAGGGGAGTTTTGGAAGCATACTCTGGAAACTTCAAATTTTTCTTTTCCTTGGCTATTTCACCTGTATATGATAACATTATCATAGATGAATCTCCGCAGTTGATAGTGCGTCTTTTGTTATACTTTTAGTTCGTTATTTTGAGATAATACTGACAACAGAAAAGTACCACCATCAAATGATGCAATTATATTTCAGAGAAGAATTTTGTTGCTTCCGTAGAGTTTAATCGCGAAAGTAATGGGATAGGATCTGCTTCTACTCGTGAATTGCGTTCATTAAGATCTTCGACCAAATTCTCTTTCTCATGAAGGACCTTTCTTGGATTATTATACCCAACAATCAGATTCTCAAGTATATGTTTCTGCTATCTTCTCTTCGAAAACCATTGTCATCTTTTCGCTTTCTTTTACTCTGTCTTCACAATAACAATATAATCAATTCTTTGCTCCTCCTCCCCCACGGAATCGCAATTGTTGCGTACATTCCTTTAAGCTGCGTCCAAGTGAACTATCCAATTCTTGCCCGAGAGATGACCCGGTTTCTGCCTTAGAACTGGTTTACAGGTAAGATCGGTAATTTGTAATTAGAGTCATAACCTTCCTATGGCTGCGATAGCTTTGCTTCTATTCATCTCTGTTTTCTATCAACCTACAATAGCTGACGCTTCTAAGGAATTTGTCGGAGGAACCTAATCGAGCATATAGGTCCAACAAAAAACATGGAATATTGAGTACAACACACGGTTATGGCCAGCGCAGATTTAATGTTGGCGGAGGACGGGCACAACTATGATGAGTTAAATAGTAAGGTTAAGGTTAAATTTTGTCGGGCCAAGGCGTAACCTATACCGTCGAAAATTCCGGACAATCTGAACCGTTCTTTGACCAAGATACATACACACCACCTTTCCTTAGAACATTGATTGATATTTTCAATAAAGATCATTATAACCTCTTGAATCTCGGTTCTCTTTATGATTATGGAGATTGAATTTTTGAGTTACATATTTAAAAACCATCATCTCAGACGATACTCATATACTTGCCGAGGAAGAGGATTGAATCTGTAAATCGTTTGCTTGTCTCAATATTTCCGGTGATACAATTATTTTTCCGGCGAGCTATAACACTTCCACGGTTCTGTAACTGTACCTTGAGGATTTGTGGAATCTTATTCCTAGACGGGCCCTTCCTGTGGGTCCTATGCTTCATGGTATGGGTCGGCCGTGGGTTTGTATCCAAGTATATTTTTAAATTTAGTGATATTTTTTTGCAAGTTTTTGTTGTTAATTAACCCACAAATCCAATGTGACTTTTATCTCTTCAAAACAGATAGGGGAAGCAACATTAACTAAAGCTCGGGAGGAGCACGATCGACCGATTGATAGTTGGAATGTTTGAAATTTTCCTATCAAATGCAAGATATCACGAACCTATTTATAGTAATATGTTTCATATAAGGATTATGTTTATAATAATAAGCTTCATATAGTAGTTGTGGCCATACTTATCAGTAGCTTTGAATTGGGCAGCGATTATATCAGGTAGAGGTATAAGGTTTTCATCATCGTAACATCTGAATTCGCTGGAGATGTAGAAGATTGAGCAGGACTAAAACCTATCATCTTCCTACTTCATCGCCCTTTTTCTGGTATTTTAGTAGTTCGAATTTAGCTCAATTACATGCTGAAACATACCTATCCTTTGTTGTTATCCTTGTTCTGTTTAGATCTTTAGACCTTTACCAAAAAAATCTTATCATTCGAGTTTGTGACTTAGAAAAGTTACAAATTTACCAATCTTATGCTGAGAATACCGGTTCAATCACCAGCGGCTTAAACTCTCTGTTATAGAGGCCTCTTAGGAAGGCCAGGGATCATCTTTGGGTTAATATGAATTATTTGAAGTCGGTTAACCTTCTTATCTTGATAGATTTATCACATAGGATAACACATATGGAAGTGGTTATTTCGGTAGGTACAGGGGTTTGATTATTGTGATTCCGACTGATGATTTTGATGATCTTCACCGTTATTACTATATATTGTACTTCCGTTTACGCTTAATTATAAATTCAGTTATGTAATTTATTTATTATAATGTTGTGAAGCCTGTCACCGCTTCCTGAACGGAACAATTTGGATTGCTGTCAAGCTTAAAAATTTGGAAGTTCTTGTTTTAACAAAATTTATTTTTTGCTTGGGTTTTATTGTGAATTTTCTAAACAATCAATAATATAATTCTATATGAATTAAAAGAAGAAAACCACTACTAATCTAGAACGAATGCGGAGATCCCTACTAGGGAAGTAGTGATTACTATTCCCTCCGTCCCAATTAGATGAGCTAGTTGTAGTTTGCACAATTCTTAAGGCAAGGAGGAAAGGGAAGTATTTTAAGTATTTTTTACAATTATGCCCATATGGATAATAACTAGTAAAACTTAGAAATGATTTATCTCTTAAACTATACCACGGTTTTTCGTAAACTTTATACCGTTGAAAAGCATTTTAAAACACCTACGTAACGAATATAAACATGACTATCAAATTATACATATTTATTATAGTAACAATAATCAATTAAAAGGGTAGTTTTAGAAATACCGCCTTGATTAGTGAAATAGCTCATCTATTTTGGAAAATTTTTGACACCAACTAGCTCATCTAATTTGGGACGGAGGGAGTATATGAAAATTCTGGATCTTACCTGGACAAGAACAACCATGGGACACACTATCTCAAATTTTGGTGGTGTTTTTTTTTCCCCTTCAAATTGTGACTTTTTGGTTTATAAACCTGGCGAGATTGGGGTATACCCAAACTAATTGGGGTATACCCAATAAGACAAAATCTGGTCATTATGATGTAAAACCAAGCCACCCCTTAACCTTGTATTTTCTAAATGGCTAATATGCCCTTGTTTAATTAACACTAAAAATTCTGATTAGGTTAATTAATTGAGTTTAGATTAAAATTTTGAAAATGAGAATTCAGTGTATTAAACCTTTTATATGTCTTATGAGTTCGATTTCGATCAAAAAATTTAGTTTTGAAAGAACGCGAAATTGGGGGATAAAAAAAGGAATTGGGGGATACAAGAAAAGGACAAAAACTGGATCCATATATCAATTCGGGGACACCCCTTATCTAAGTATTTTTTTAAATCCTAATCTACCCCTCACTAATCAGGATGTGATTAATAATAATTAATAAAATCATAAGATTTTTTATAAATGATTAGTGTGTGTTTTATTTGATTTTGGGTGAGTGAGGTGGGAGTAGAAGGAGAGAAAATTTTTTTTTTGGAGGAACTTTTTTGGGGGAAAATGGAGGATGATTGTGAAGAGAGGATTGTGCTGAGAATCTTTAGCTCAACTACAACAAGGAGCATATCTTGAATCTTCAGCTAACGACAACAACTCACAATTGCAACTCTTTGTTGAGCCAACACCCTTAAATGATGATTTTGACGAGTATGGAGAGTTTCTTGAAGAACCAACACAAGAAAGTAAACTTGCACAACATACTAGCATCCCCAACACACAGGTAAAGCTGCTAAGATGAGTAAAAATCGAATTTTTTCTTTAAACCCGCCATTTTTCAACTGAAAAACCTCGATGCCGGCATGGTAGTTGTATGAATACCATGCCGGTAGTCACGGTACCGGCATTGTATTCATACTACGACCATGCCAGAACCGATATCCCCAATTTGAATTATAAACCGGCATAGAATTCTACCAAAAAACTATGCCGGTACATAGTTAACCTTTTTACCTAACAAGGAATATACTACGGAATATTCAACCGGCATGGTTTCATTGATCGTCTACCATGCCGGTACTGAATGAAAAACATACTAGAAACAATTCCATCCCAAACCAAAAACCGGCATTGCAACTTAATAAACATCAACGCCGGAATTGGGTACCGGCATGGTACCATTAATATCGATAATGCCGGCAACGAAACCGGCGTTGTTCAGTTACAACTTTACAATGCCGGCACCTACAAAAAAACATGCAGGAATTAATTTTTTCCAAAGCTAAATTCCGGCATTCAATATCAATTATTTTCAATGCCGGAATTGTGTACCGGTTTGGAACAATAGGTTACGATAATGCCGGCATCCTTGCTTCCGGCGTTGTTTTCTTATGAAACACATATGCCGGAATAGGTTTCAAATTTGGTCTTCCGTTTTGGTTAACTTAGACTATGCCGGAACAATGGTCGAGCATGCCGGTACGGGTTTCCGGCATAGTGTTTTAATGTTGTTTGGAACTAATTTTCAATTCGATCCTTAGGTGGTGACATATATTGATCTAACAAATGCAAAGCCGCTTTATCGGGATACGTCGGAATACTATAAAATCCCTCCGGTATGTGACCAAATAATACTTTTCACCTAGTATCTTGAACATTACTAATGGATTGCTAGTAATGAACCTTCTAATGAATGCGAAATTGTTCTTATGTAGGGAATAACAGATCGAAAGGAAGCAAACGCTTGGGCTAAAGAGACGGCTCTTAAGAACATGTGTGTGTTGGTGAGGAATACCGAACGTTCGAAGAGGCGTTTTGAGATGGCTTGCGAGAGAAGTGGGAAATACAAGGAGAAGAATAGCCACAAGAAAAAGGATTATGTTTATCCAAAGAAGACTAATAGGGTATACAAGACTCGTACGAGGAAGAATGATTGCCCTTTTAAGCTTGTATTCCGTTTAAATGACATGAACAATTGGGATTGTGAGGTTTTGTGTGGCTGTCATAACCATCGGGATCCGAAAGATTTTGTTGGTCACTCCTTAGTTGCGAAGCTAAAACCTGACGAGTTTGAGGATGTAAAGAGATTGACCAAAGCACTTATCAAACCGAGACAAATTCTCAGAGGCTTCAAGGAAAAGGACGAGACTAACGTGTCTTCTCTACGTACAATTTATGCCGCACAAGCAACTATTAGAAGGGTGGAATGGGAAGGGAGGAGCGTTATGCAAGAATTTGAGAAGATAGTTTGGGATCACAACTACCCGCGTATCATTAAAAGAGGACCGGACGAGAAGCCCCTTCAAATATTCATTTCGCATCCTTTGCTTTCACAGTTGGCAAATACATGTTGTGGTGTTCTTTTGATGGATTGCACCTACAAGACAAACAAATACAATATGCCGTTGTTCAACATCGTGGGGCAAACCTCGGACAAGGTAAAATTCACATTGGCTTGGTGTTTAATGGAAAACGAGAGGGACCATAATTATCATTGGGCATTACGACAATTGAAGTTGTTCTTCCGGGAAAATCAACTTCCGAGGGTCATCGTAACTGATAACGAAGCCGCATTAATGAAAGCAATATCCGACGTCTTCCCGGACGCACAAAATTTCCTATGTACATATCATATACGTAATAATGTGATAAAAACTTGCCATGCCTTGTTTGAACCCGCAAAGGCGGATATTAAGAAGAGAATGATGGTACAACTAGAGGAAGATGTTCGAAAGAACAAACTATCCCCCGAAGAAGAAGAAGATGAGAGAGGCAAGATAAAGGAGCGAGTGGACAAAGAACATGCGGAAAATCATAAAAAGTGGTTGGAATTTCTAAGAGATTGGGAGAAAGTTTATTGGTCTCTTACCGAGGTTATGTACGAAAAGATATTGGAGAAGTTTATTGCCGATTGGAACGAAGTTTATCCGACCACCGTCTGGTATTGTCGGACTCAATGGTTGGATAAGTTCAAGGAAAAATTTGTACCTGCATGGACAAACCGGTATAGACACTTCAAGACGAAAGCAACTAGTGCAGCTGAGGCCGCTCATAGGAGATTTAAAGATCTCATCCAGTCCGGTCAAGGCAATGTGGTTACGGTCACCGAGGCAATGGAGCAATACTTTAAGCAAGATATCAATAGGCTCAAGGAGGCTTTTGAGAAAAGCTCAATGGAAAGGATGACTCCATTTCTTCGTTATGGTAACTTTCTCCAAGGAATAGAATTCAACGTCTCTCATTGGGCAATAAAACATATGATGAGACAAATGGAATATGAGAAAAATTACGGAAAACCGGGTGATGTGTATATTTGTCCCGACATGTCTTCATTGGGGCTTCCATGTCATCATATGCTTGTGAAGTATGAAGAACTGATACCTATTGAGGTTATTGATCCGTTTTGGAAGCAACTATATTTTGACCCTCCCCCTTCGGGAGATCCCGGGCAATCTCCATGGGATACGAACGAAGCAAAGGAATTCTTCGAAGCTTACTCACGTGGCACCTCGGTAAGCCGAAAAGTCTTGTTGATCCAACTAAGGCTAATTACTCGTCCATGGATCGCACAAAGCGAAGAGCCAAGAAAGGGAGATCCAACCGGAAGACCACAAACTAAAAAAAAAAAAGGAAAAAACAAAGGGTAGAATTGAAAGAAATGACTCAACGTGAAGAAGAACTCGCGGCAAGTAAGAAACGAGATCTAACCGCATGTGAGATTTCGGAACAAAGGTTCGTGGAAGCGCAGGTTCCAAACAAAAGAGGTAGGCCGATGAAGGAACCGCTAAGTCAACAACAAACGCAGGAATCCATATCCACACCAAAAGCCAACTCATCGGAGGTTCCAAAGAAGAGGGGTAGGCCGCCAAAGGTATCAACATCAAGTGTCAAAGAACAACAATGTGAGCATTCCGAAGCCATACCCATAGTCGATCTAGCGGAGGTTCCAAAGAAGAGGGGTAGGCCGCCAAAGGTATCAACATCAAGTGTCAAAGAACAACAATGTGAGCATTCCGAAGCCATACCCATAGTCGATCTAGCGGAGGTTCCAAAGAAGAGGGGTAGGCCGCCAAAGGTATCAACATCAAGTGTCAAAGAACAACAATGTGAGCATTCCGAAGCCATACCCATCGTCGATCTAGCGGAGGTTCCAAAGAAAAGAGGTAGGCCGCCAAAGGTATCAACATCAAGTGTCAAAGAACAACAAGGTGACGAGGCTAAGGTGGTGACAAACCAAAGTGATAGCAAAGTTGACGTAGTTTTAGTTCGAAGGGGAAGGGGTAGGCCAAGGAAGTACGGACTCCCATCACATATCGAAGACATTGCAAGTGTAGAGATTGCAGAGGATGGTTTGGATATATTATTGTTACAAAAGGGTAATATGAAGATGTATAAGGATCCCAGAACATGTAGGACAATTAGAAGTTATCATACCAAGATAAAGTCTTACATAAACCAACTTCCTGAGGTTATTCGCGAGTATATTTTATATACGGATGATGTCGACGGAGATGGAAATTGTGGATATCATGTTGTGACTGAACAATTAGGAATCTTTGACACGGCGGTTAGTAGAGGTATGACACCATGCCAATATGCTAGAATGAGGATGGCCGAACAACTTGTGAACAAAAGGAGCTTTTATGAGCAATTGGTTGGTGTAGGCGAGGGCTTTGATGATATGCATGCTCAAGTATTGGGGCCCGAACAACAGATGAACTTTCTTCCTTCTGAATATTGGATGAGAATGCCGCTTTGTGGGCATCTGGTAGCGGATACATTTAGATGTGTTGTTCATTATTTTACCCCCACCGTAGAAGTAACATTTACCCCAAAGTGGCAAAAATGCGAAGGATCCCTTAAGAAGAGAAGAGTTGTTTTGGCGTTCGTGAACGGTAATCATTTCGTTATTCTAAAACTCAAAGAAAATTGTCCATTGCCACCTGTTTGTGGGATGATTAAAAACAAGGCTCTAGATCCCAATATCTGGAAGGGATGGATGGCATTGTATGAGGAGAATCACCAATTTTGGGATGCGTTGGCCTTATCAAAAAAACCTCTCCAAGAGGAGAAGATGCAACTTCATACGTGTGGAAGCGACGATGAGTAATTTTGATGTATGTGGTTCACTAGTACGCAACATTTTCTTTTTTTTGGAAGTGTGAATTGTAAACATTAAATCATATTTTGATGCCCATGCCGGCATAGTTGTGTTTTATATTGGCTACTCCGGAACTTGTGTACCGGCGTAGAATCTTGTTTGAACCCATGCCGGATATGAGGAAAAAACTTCCAGAGAAATCAGTGACATTTCCGGCATTGACATTAACCTCATTAATGTGCCGGTTTTCTGTCAAAATCATATTTGTCATGGAGATTACAGAAACCGGCATAGTATCCAAACACAAATAAATACCGGAACTCTGTCATTTAAAGAACCGGCATGGTTTTTACTGTTCTCGAGCATGCCGGTTATCAAGAAAAACTTAGAAATTTAAGTGATCTGGGCACAATCAATCAAACTCTGTAAAAGAGGTAATTTGACACAAATTTATCAACATAATAAATATAATAAAAATACTAGATTGTATACAAGAACAAACTCCTAAGTTTTGTGGTTCCAAACCGAAAACAAATCAAACATAAACCAAGTCAAGCAAAGAGTTTAGGTAGACACACAAGCAAACACATTGTTCAAGACTCACAAACAAACATAAACCAACACTAGATTGTTCAAACCAAACTAATACTATAGAATAAACACACGATCACTCGGTTCTTGGCTTCTTGTGTACCCTCTTCTTCCTTTCGCCCCACAAGTCTTTTGCCTTCGGATCTTCAATTTTGTCCATCTTTTGCTCGACGTTCTCCATTTCTTTCTGGGTCAGCACCTCTCCTTTCTTATTCTTTTTCTTAAAGAACTTTGACAAATTTCCAATCCGCTGAAGCTGTTAAGGAAATTTTAAACATGTACTTAGTATGTTCGATTGTATAAGTTCATAGACATAGATTAAAAGAACGGCAATGAACAAGACGTACGTACCAACAACGTAACGAGCTGTACAAGTGCGGGTACAGTTTCCGGAGTTGTGGAGGCATGTGCTGGTGGTGGAGGAACAACTACTATATCCGGGCGTACAACATAAGGATGCGTGAACTTCCGATGGCCGCTTAGGAAGGCTGGTTCACTCTCATAACCGTTCTCAGCCAATTCCCAATCAGCCCTATCCAACACAAGTCCTTTTTCTTCCCTTTCACTCCAATGTGCAAGAATAGGTTTTGGGTCGTAAACCAAGAGAGTATGGTTCTCACTTGATTGGCATTGAGGAAAGTCATGAGAGAATTTCTGATAAGATGTATCCGTGAGATCTTTCTGCTTGTACCCAAGTTGGCGCATTACACGGCGAGGGTTGTGCATAACAAATCCTTTTGGATGAAATAACGGTCCGTTGTAAAATGAAACATTGTCACGCCGTTGAAAGTGAACTCCTCTGGCATTCCTATATGGATCAAACACTACATCTTGGACATCCACCGAGTCCAAAGCCAATCTCATTGCTAATAACCGTTTTTTGTTATTGGGCCTTGGGGTATTGTCGAAGTAGTATTTCTGACCTAGAGGCCTATTCTCTTGATATTCAGTGAAAATCTTCAATCCTTTATACCGTGTGAACAATTTTGTGAAGTGTTCATAAGCCCACACCTACGCCAATAAAAGATCGTTCCAATGAAATGTATAAGAAAATTATTAATTGGAAACTAACAAATTTAATCACAACAATCAAAAAAATAAGTAGTTGACTAAACCTGGAGTACAGTGAAATTCCCATTAAATTGACGGGCGTTCGCCTTAGATGCTCGACGCATTTATGCCAAAAAATGTGCCAAGAAAGCAGTGCCCCATGAATACTCATGAACCTTTTCCAAAGGATCCAAGTATTGTAGGTTGTTCATATGCACCCTATTACCATTGGCGTCAGGGAATATAGCTATGCCCAAGATGAACAACATATAAGCCGCGGCAGTTTGCTGGACTTGTTCGGGATTCAATCCTTGTTCTTCGTGTTCCCAAATAATTCAACGAGTTTGACGAATGTGATAGTCTTTGTCTGGGAACGCCTAGTCTTGTACATATTTTCCAAAGTGGTTTCCTTGTCCCATCCAAACAACTTTTTAGTCAGTTCATAGATCTTGTCCCATTCCAAGTCCTTAGAGTCATCTCCTACCTTAACGGGTTTCCCAAGAACCTCAAGACCTATTATCCTTTGGACATCTTCAGGGATGATGGTCATCTCGCCAAAAGGAAAATGCATGGTATCAGTTTCACCAAAAAACCTCTCCAAAAAGCAGTTTGCCGTGATGGTATCAGTGGCGAACCCTTAACTTTCACTTTGACGGTATCACCAAAAAACCTCTCCGAAAATGCATGGTATTCAGGAATCATGTCATCAATGTGAGGAAGGTGAGAACCCTTAACTTTCACTTTGACGTTGCCCTTCCCCTTCTTGCCATTTCCTTGTGTTGGTTGTTGACTTGTGCCACCAACTTCGCTTTGGCTTGCTAATTGACTTTCCTCTTCATCTGGTTCATCTTGATCATCCTGCTCACGGTTTGCAAGTCGACTACGGTCACTACCACTCTCCCAAATTATCCCTCTTGTACCAGCCCTCAAACGTATCTTACGACCTTCATGTTTCCCTCGAGGAGGCAGAGACTGAGGAGTATCAAGACCGTCCTTCCTTCTTCTCTTAGCGACAGCATCTTTATTTTTTCTTTTGTTGGCTTCCTTTGCTTTTGACCTATATCGTAAGCACACGGAAAGCAATGAATATAACACAACTCACCTTCAGTTGAAGTACCGACATTGAATACCTTAAATTAAACCACGCCGGTACAATGTTCCGGCAGTACACATTGACTATCGACAGTGCCGGTACCAAGTACCGGCATACAATGCAACCTAAAATCTATGCCGGTATTTGTGACAATTTTACTGTATGTTTTAAGTCCACTACCGGCATGCTCGAATTGTTACAAATGAATGCCGGTACTAAAAACCGGCATGTAATGAAACCAAAAATCTATGCCGGTACTGGTGACAAATTCATAAACTCTCCTGTATGTTTTAAGTACACTACCGGCATGCTCGAATTATTATCAAACACTGCCGGTACCAAAAACCTAAGACCGTATTCATCCTAGATTGAATGCCGGTAAAGAAAATTCAGTTTTCGGTTAACTGGGGATGGAAACCAGGCATTGTATTCATCCTAGATTGATTGCCGGAACACAAAACCGGCACTGTATTCATACTAATTTCAATGCCGGTACTCTCTGAAACTCAACTGTTTGAGTTAGGTTTCGTGATTCTAACCTAAACCCATTGCTATAGATCGATTTAAACACCTGCAAAGTAGTTTTAAATGACTTACCTTCTCACAGAAGCCATATATTTGAGTAGTTGATCGTCAGATAACGTTGCTTCTTCGTGTTCTTGCTCTTGAGCAATCTTAGCAAGTCTTTCCGCCTGTTTTTGTTGAGCAATCGATGATGTTGAGTTCGATTGGGCATTTGGTTTCTTTCGTGGAGGCATTGTTTATGATTCGGGTTGGTTAATCGACGAAGAAATTTTTGAATCGACGATTAATCGACGAAGAACGATGAAAAAAAAAAATTCAGAACCTAACCCTATCAGTGCCGGTACTGATTTTTGTAAATGGGGGATATATGAATTTGGTTTTTTATTTTAATGTTTTAGTAGAAAGGGTATTATGGTCTTTTCATAATATTTTTTAATTAACCAAAGGGTATTTTAGTATTTTCATACCCAAAAATCACCCCTTAACACACACCATGGGTTGGGAGAAGTAATCAATATCCCCCAATTCCTTTTTTTATCCCCCAATTTCGCGTTCTTTTGAAAATATGAAAGGTCGGCAAGGTCCAGGTTTGAATAAGGTGCCGACTAAGATCCGCCGGCTTGGTCTGCGTTTAAATAGGATGCCGATAAGTCTAGCCGGCATGGTCCGCGGATGAATAACACGCCGATAATTTTCAAGCCGGAAGGGTCTTTGAATGAATAATATGTCGACTATCTTGGGCCAGCAATCTAACGGTCGACATGTAAATATTTCCTACCATGCCGGCTATCATATGGTCGGCATGCACATAATTTTTACACTGCCGGCTGACCTGTAGTCGGCATGCTAAGGATTCGTAACCGTGCCGGCATGTACTTATACCAAACAGAAAACAAAAAATGGGAAGATGTAATTCACTTTATTCATGCAATTTTGGTTACTACATTGATTGAAACATAAAACCTAAATCCTTGTCGATGGAAAAACGAATGCACTTAGCATGTGCATCAAGCCTTTGAACCCCTAGGCGACCCTAGTGGACGAGTTATAGTCTCGTGAGGGTTTACATAGAGGTCTACCCACAAAACCTATACAAAAACTTCTAAAGCCATCAATCTTCGTCCGAGGACGATATGCCCTCCATCATCTCCGGGGCATACTCCGGGATTTTGGATTCCATGAATTGATAGCTTGCATCGAATGCGAATGCTTCCCCATTTTCCTCCAAGTAGCGCGCTTTGGCGACTTCATGCTACAAAAACATAACACAAACTTACTTTGTTAGTGGTGTTTAGTAGGAAGATCAAACAACATTGATCACGTAAAATAAACCACAAAAAAAAACTTACAAATTGTTCAATGGACAAGTTAAAGTGGGGAGCGTTGAAAATTGGTTTTTGGATATCTAAATAAGCAAGTATCGCATTTTCGATGACTAGGTGCCTATCATGGACTTGTTGAACACTTCTTCCATTAGGATTTCCAAATTCTTGGATAAATTTGTTGTGTACCCTAGCCCAAAAGGTTATGAAATCCACCCTTACGGAGGATTGACGTCTAACTCGAGTTTCCGTGTACCATGCTTTGGTGATTGCCAAATCTTCGTTTGAATCAAATGATGCCATTTCTTGTATGTAGAGAGCTATTGGGTGAGTTAGATGGAGTGTATTATGATATGAGCTTTGGACAGTATATGCAAATAGTTGTGTGTTGTTTTGTAGACATAAGTAGTGTATTTATAGGATGGTGCCCAGATTTGGCCGTTACAGTGCATAAGTACAAGTCAATCAATGCAATTGTACTTTCAAAAAATTTTAATTTTAAAATTGCCGGCACGGTTTGTTTTCCCCAGTATGCCGACTAAGTCCGACCGTCAAGGTGGAAATTTTGTTACCATGCCGACCTTATGCTGATTTTACGCATTAGGAGAACATTTTCTTTTGTGTATCCGCCGGAAATGTATTTGGTCATTAGCATGCCGGCTATGATATGGCCGGTAAGGTCGAAATTTTCTTACCATGCCGACCTTATGACTTTTAGGCATCAGGAGTTCATGCAATTTTCTATTTAACCGTCGGAATGGTATTTGGTCACTAGAGTGCCCGCTGTGATGTAGTCGGCAAGGAACATAATTTTAACCATGCCGACTTTATGATGATTTAGGCATCAGGAGAAGGTATTTGCTGCAACACATATCTGGCAGGGTCGATAATATATTCCATGTCGGCTTCTTAACAGACGGATAGATTTTGATCTGATTACCCTGCCGACCCTGGTATGCAAATAATTTCTGGTGTCAGGGCCGGCAGTCTGACAGTTCAAAACCTTGCCGGCCCTGGTGTGGTCAGCACTGTAACTTAAAAAAAGCATGCCGATATAAGTATTGAAACTTTACATAGCTAAACAAACCATTTATTCAACAACTAGAAATCCAACACTTGTTGTCCAAAATACGAAAACATGTCCCATAAACCTTAAAAAAATATATTTGTCCAACCGTTAAACTTAACATTTGTCCAACACAACTTAAAGAAATAAACTAGAGACTGCATTCATTCACGACCACGACCCCGTTTAGGAACACCACCACTGCTACTACCTTCACCACCACGTTATCGCTGTCGTATGCGTCAAAAATAAATTACTTTCTCACTACTCAAAATATATAATATAGCAAGGGCAAGAAAGGATCGTTCCCACAGAGAGGTCTTGGGTTGTTAATATGTTTCGGTTTCCTATATAAAACAATGGGGGGATTTTCTGATTTTTTATAAACTAAAATAAAGTAAAAGCAAACAAAGAAATAAACACGCAAATCAAGGGTGTGAAAATATTGGGTAAAGGTTTCATCTTCAATTGTAAACAAGTTTTTGAATGTATGAATAGAATTCGTATTTAATCTCGCTATCATCAAAAGCCCTAGAATACCTTATTGCAAGAATACTCCGTAAATTTCCTAAGTCATCAACACACACATTAGAGCTGCGTATGTGAATTCTACCTAAAGAATAACCTAACGCTTTGCGCTAATTAAGTTCAATTCCTAGGAGCATTAAGTTTCAGAAATAGGCTAATTAATGCAATTATCATATATTGCGCATGACAATTCGGACAAAGGTCAAACTCTACATATGATTACAAGAGTGTATCACTACAAACCGTAATCATATCATGCTACTCGTATTCAAGGTTATCGCTTGATGATAAACCCTAAAATAGCTATAGATATGGATGTATGTTCAATCAATTCTAGACTCAACCAAACAAACATTCAATCATATTGCAATACGTCAATCATGCAATTATTATAAACCGTAGAAAGTGAACGATAATATTGAGAGAAAACTAATTCATAAAAATCATAACTTGTTTTCAAAATCCAACTACATCTTTAACCAATAAAAATAAATCAACTACTTGGGTTTTTGAAAATCATCACAAAGAGTTTAGAAGAATCTATCATGTGAAACCCTAGCAAACAAGTAAAAGCCTCCCTAATGGAGATATCTCTTTTGCGGTGTAAATAGGCTTATATAGCTTTCTGTGTGAATAGGTTCTTCCCTCAAGGAGAGGTCTCGGCTTTTATATCACCTCCAGGTTCTTAACTTAGGTCGCACCCATCTGCTAATGAAACAGCCCATGAGTGAAGCCCAGTTAGAATAGGTCCAAGTCCGTCAGAGTTAATCCACCGAGTCAACTCGGTGATAACCGATTCGAGAGGTCTCAGCAGAGTTCTAGGTCGCTTGTATTCCGGCTCATTTCCATATCTCTCGAGTTGCCATTCTCGGTGAAACTCATACTTCCCCTACAGTTTATACCCTAAGCATACATCTATTTCAAGTTTATAACTCTATGCATCGCAACCATTGCCAATTCCTTGCTCAGTTTCTTCTAGCCATTACAACTTGAACTGCAGCACTTCACTTCCTTCATATCATTCCATGTACTCAGCTGCAAGCACCACCTAACTCAGATGCAACTCTAGCCTGCCATTCTTCGTAGCAAGCAACAAATACTTCACCTGAATTCATCCACAATACACATTCAATCTCAGAATTCAAAACCCTGGCAACACACTCCTCGCAGCATCTCATACGCTCAACTGCATCTGCGGTACATCAGCATCATTGCATGTTTCAGTCAGCAGCATCAGTTCAGGAATACCAACCAGTCCACCTGACCATCTCCAACTGCATCTTAACTAGTGCAAGCAACCCAGCTCAGGCTAATCATTCCATTTCCATTGCCACCAGAACAATCATCAACACTGACTCATATTGCAATTTCCTCATCTGTAGCTGCTTGAGCCATAACTGCATCCAAGACCCACAGAACCACCAGATTCCCATCATTTCCATTACCAAAACCATGGCAGCACACATAGCAGCACCACTACCTGCTATCACTTCTATTTCCACCACCGATATGAACCCATTTCTGCAATTAGCTTCAACAGTAACATCACATTCAGTTCACCCTTATTTTTCTCAATGCTGTAGCTTCATCTTCTTCATCTGTCTTATATAGTTCATCAGATTCATAGGAATCAGTTCATCTGAGTTTTCCAGTTTTCGATCTCGGCTGTTCCACCTGTAACATCTTCATGACCACTCTAACACAGAACTGCATCAATATCAGATGCCAAGCCATCTCCAATTGCAGCTCAACCCTTCACTGCTTCCCTGTATCTTACAACTCATAATCATCAGCACCATTCTCTGCTTCAAACCCAAAATCGATCCTTTCTTCATAATAGCAGTGAAACCCATTGTAGCATCTTCATAAACCCCATTTCCTCATTTCCTCGGCATCAAAACTTCAATCCAAGACCAACCCACCTTCGATTCCATCTCCACCTTTGAAGCAGCAATCAACCAATAGTAACAAATCACCATTTTCTTCTTTATCTCGGCTTCAAGATCAGAATCAACCCATTTCAGCAGAAACCCTAGTTTTCAATTTCTAACTTCAATCTCTTCTAATAACTCGAATTACCTCCATATTCACCCAAACCCCTAAGGTTTCTTCTCAAATCATGCTTGAATCGCTACAAATTGCTCCACCAAATCTCCATTTCTTCACCTGATTAACAAAACAACAACCCTCGATCTCAGACATAACCACCAGATTCATAATATCATTATCTTGATCAGTTTCTGCCTAATATCATCACCTTAACACTGCAAAAATCTTCATCTTCTTCCTCTGATTTTCCCTAACTTTCAGACAGCAGCCATCTTTTCTTCACACATCTCTTGGTTCCAGGTAAGTTGTAATGAGAAAAAGAATTCTCGATACAGTGTTGTGTAGTGAACTGGGATGGCTATTTGCACCCAGCTGTGGTGGTTAATGGGTAACCAGCTCATACATGGCTTGTCGGTTACAGATAACCGCCAACCAAATTTCTTTCTCAACTCAAGTGCCAGTTTAGAGGAACTGACAATTCATTCTTCACCTCATTCTCGCATACTTTATCTGCCTCCAAGTATAGCTCGCCTGTAAATTGACGTTTTTGCCTTTTACACTCCAAATGAACGACTTTCCTTCTTTTGCTCCGAATGACTCCATTGCACCTAAAAAACTCAAAACGAACGTAAAATACATAATTCACAAGAAAAATAGCAAAGAAAGCATAATCAATTGATATTAAATCAAGGCGTTTAGGACACCTATCACCACGACCACTACGAGCCCTCTTTTTGTCAGCATTCATCTTGGCTTGTGCTTCCCTCCTAGCTTTTTCTTCCCTCTTTACTTCAGCCTTAGCTTGCCTGAACAATTCAATGGCATCCTCATTGTCAACATTGCTAGCAAAGTCAATTTGCTTACTTTGCTCTTCAATTGACAAAGGCTCTCCTCTTTCTCTCGCGCAACACATCACCTTCACAAGGGTCTTCAAATGCTCCTTCTATTTTAAATTAAACAACAAACAATTAATAGAATGATTCGATAATGTAATCTTAAAACAATAAGAGCGAGCAAGTCTAAAATACTTACAATGCTCTTAAGACTTGTTGTTGGGTCTTTCGATGCCATCTTCTTCTTACGATCCAATTCTTCAGTAGTCGGTTCCCTAATCACAGTAGGACGAGCCCAACCCAAGTACCACGTCATGTATTTCTCACTAGCTTCATGACCGGTGGTCACCTCGTCCAAAAGACTCACATCGATTTTACGGCCACGTCTATCGTACCAATGTTCTTGAACTGGTGCTGGAGTGTAAGAGACGTTAATATTTTTTTGGGACGTGGTGCATTCAGCCCTGTTCATAGTAAAGAACGGCTTTTCTTCATCGAAATGAGGTTCTTCTTGGACGTAACCCAATTGTCGCATTACCCGATGTGGATCGTACATTGAATATCCACCGGAGCACAACAACAAGGGTCCATAGTATAATGCAACTTCATCTCTCCTTTGGATTAAACCTTGAGTTCTAGCATCTCGATACGGATCAAATATCACCTCCTCCGCAGTCAATTTGTCGATGGCGATTCGGAGTTTGATAAGATTTTGTGGCATATCCTTATCCTGAGTACCATTAAAACTATACCTTTGCGCTCTTGGCTTATTAATCGCAACATTCGCATCCACTTTGATGTAGGAGTTGGCTTTCACCAAAGAAGGGAAGTGCAAATATATCCAAACCTATGCAAAAAAAAGTTTAGTAATAATCTTATCTTACGAGAATTTTGCAAATGTAAATGATTTAGACAATAAAATTACCTGGAAGAGACATATGTTTCCGTTAACTTGCGCAGTGAGTGCCCTAGAACCCTTTGTCAACTCATTTTTCAAGAAGGCGACCACCGCAGTACCCCAAGAATACTCATGCATCTTATCTAAGGGATCCAATAGTTGCATATAATCGGCGTCGACCAAGCTCCTGAATCGTCGGGGAAGATACATTTGCCCAGGACGTATAGCAAATAAGCTGACGCGGTAGCATTGATTCGCACCGGATTCACCCTTCCTTCCTTATCAAAGATTTTCTTGGTCTCACATAATGTGTCCCTTAACTTCATCAGATTAAACTTCTTGCTTAGACGACCATCCTTCTTCTCAAGTATAGCCTCCGTCTCAATCTGATTCCAACCGAACAATTTCTGGCTCAATTTGTAAATATCCTTGAAATCAAAATTATCATCGAAGCCCTCACTGACTGCTTTTCCCTCAATCTCGAGGCCTAGAATTTGATGAGCATCATCGGGAGTTATTGCCATCTCACCGAATGGGAATAACATTGTATCAGTCTCTCCGTAGAACCTCTCACAGAATGCAGATATGGTAACTCTATCATGCTCAATATTCGAACTCTCCACCGCAGGCCACAACCCGGAGTTCTTGACAATCACTTGCACCTTCTCATATTCATCCTTAAGATCCCAAGTCTTAGTCACTGAACATGAAGCTTGGCGCCTCATGAGATGGACGGCATGCTTGTGATCCTAAATACCAAAAAAACAAAATGAAAAGAAATACAAACACTTGACGCAAATTTAAGATAGATACACACTTGAATAAAAAACAAAGACGGATTGAGATTACTTACGATAGTATTATGGATCGTACATGCCCATGAGTCTTTGTATCCAAAAAGAATATTTCCACCATCTCTTGGGGTCCCCCTTGGAGACTCATTATTTTTCAGTGTAACCATCAAGTGAGGGGCAGGCATGTGGGAATTAGATGGTTTAGTGATCACCCTCTTCTTCTTTCCGGTTTCAGTTGAAGTTGAAGCTTCGGTTTTGTTGAACAATAGCTAGAGTTTGTTCTCCTTCTTCTTCTTCTTCTTCTTCTTCTTCTTCTTCTTCTTCTTCTTCTTCTTCAACTGCCTCTTCAACAATTTCATCTTCGATATCCTTATCTTTATCTCCATTACCATCATCATCATTACCTCCTCCAACATTAGGCATGTCCTGATCACCATCATCATCATCATCATCATTGTTACCTCCTCCAAAGCAGTGAGTTCTTTCATCACACATCATCATCATCACCTCTTCTACCGGATGGAATTGATTGGTCTTCATCTGGAGTGTCGTCCGAATCACTGGGTTCCGATGGTGGTTCAGAATCATCCGGTACACGGATCTTGAGCGTTCCCGGCACAACGTATGCCCCTCGATGTGTTGAAGTCAAGAGTTTTTCACCAATACGAGGAGGTCTTGAAGGAGGACTAAGAGTTTTCAGAGCTGCTTTCTTCTTTGCCTTTGCAACCCGAACAAGAACGATTAAGAAAAAAAAATATAAGTCAGCAGGTCGTCAAATACAACCAATCCGGGCGGAACAACGGTAGGAAGGTTCGACTAAAACATATATGCTTAGCTAAACAATAGCCGGTGGGGTATCATTCAAATAACCTCGCCGCTTATAACAAATATGACACAAGGATTTTCCACATTACTGTGCCGGCAAGGTCTATTACCCATACATTGCTTCGCTAAAATAAAAACTAGGAATGGTTTTGACAAAATACCATTCCGACTTTCATACTTAAAGGCATCAGGAGACGCAACAAAAAAAATTGAACACAGCTGGCAAGGTAAAAGTTCACAACCGACCCGGCTAACAAAAAACAACAGACGCCGGCAAGTTCTTCAACCTAATACCTTGCCGGCCCTGCAAGTAGCAGTTATAGATACTAAGCAGCCGGCAAGTTCTTCAACCTAATATCTTTCCGGCCAACCCTAAATATGAAATGTCAGCAGGATCGATATCATTATACCATGCCGGCCAAATAACTGCAAATTCAAACATTCGATTTTTCTAACCTAATTTGACATGCAAACATAAAATTGAAGTACTGGAGTGAGTTTAAGTAGGCCCTTACTTTCTTAATCGCACAATTTTCGTGTTTCATGATCGCAAATTCTCCTTCTTCAACCGTTTTTTTCTTCACTTTCTTTTGAACCAAACTTGCAATTCCAGAGTTATACTCATTGGGTTTTCGATTAGCGTCTTTCATACGACTTGCTCTAGGTCGTGGCGGATCCATTTTTGAAGATTAATCGGAATTTTTGAATCGACGATTACGACGAATTAATCGACGAGTTTCGGTGGTGGGGGATGGAGGAGCCGGTAATGTGTTTGAGGAGGAGAAGAAGAAGAGAAGAAGATGAAATGAAGAGAATGAAAACTGATTTAGGGTAGTAATTAGAATTATAATGGGAAAGGATAATTTTGTAACTTTACCCATTAGGCCTCCTCTTTGCTAAAGAGTCCAATTAAAATTGGGTATACCCCAATCTCGACAGGTTTATAAACTCAAATTTAATTTTTTTTTTCTACTAATTGATGCCGGGTGAGCAAAAAGTGGGCCTATAAATCCCACTTTTTTATGCTGCTGTTTCTGCTCTGAACTTTAAGGTTACTGGTAGACGGCCGTCTACAGAGTTGAGGATTATTTAGAAACCCCACTAACCCAAAAAGAGAGAAAGAACGTAAGGCCAGAAGGATAGAAAACCTAACTTTGTCTTTTGCATGTAACTACCTGCAAATGCAATCCCTCCCTCTCTGTCTTCTGCATGGAATATGGTCCCCTTCTGGTTCTAGCTACAACTCTATCTTAATAACTAATCACCCTTTTTAGTCTTTCTTTTCGCACCAACAAACATCCAAATTCTTAAAACCTCACTCTAACCATTCGTATGTAATGGTCCAGTCCTGTTTATTAATCCTAACAGGCTAACAGCTCGATATTTCCCCTTCGTTCTCAAATACCCATCACTTACTGCTCTCTTCTTATTATTGTCACTACTATTATTGATTGTGCCTTGAGAAATGTGCATGTTTTTTCTGTGATTGTAGATTTTGGTCCTTACTTAATAATCCCTTTGATTCCTTTTCTTTTGTAGACATTACTGAAAGAATGTTTGTTTAGATCTTGTCCTAAGCATCCTCTAGCTAGTACTACTGCGGCAATTTCATGTCAAACCTGAGATTCTAACAAGAACCATGCCATTTTCGTCCTTCTTTCATAGGGATCTATATATTTCATTTTCCTTTGTTCATGATGTGGTAAATTCGGTTATCCTTTTCCTTCTTATTCTCAACCATAATAAAACGTCTGTTATTTTCTGTGTATGATTCTCATTCGCAACCTTAACAAAGTCGTTTCCGGCCAGCCAACTTTCCAGTTTAGTATCACTCTTCTAGTATAATTTTCTCAACCTTCTTATTTGGGAAAAAATAAATAAATACTGAAAGCAATGAAGAGATGCATCATGAAGAAACAATCATTTATCACTGTTTTTCTTTCAGTGCTCCTTGTCCTGAATGTTTCATGTTTAGGACAACAAACAGAGAGTACAGTTGCTCCGATGGAGAAAACAGAGAAAGAAGCTTTGTATTCTACTATTCAAGGGTTTGTGGGTAATTGGTGGAATGGTTCAGACCTTTATCCAGATCCTTGTGGTTGGACTCCTATACAGGTACTTACAGACTATTTACACCGAAATGATTTTTTTTTCTTTTTTTCTGATTTCATTTTATAAATTTGTCACTTGATGCATGTTAATTTAACTGCTGGAAAACATGATAGAAAAAAAAAAAAAAAAAAAAAAAAAAAAAAAAAAAAAAAACTGGAATTGAATTTCCTATTCTTGTTTAGATTTCAGGACCAATATTGTATTAGCTAGTGCAAGGTTCTAATGCAGTTTCTTTTTTTTTTTATCTCTTCTGAAAACTGTTTTCAGGGAGTAGATTGTGATGTCGTCGACGGTTTATGGTACGTTACAGGATTAAGCATAGGTCCTATCCACGATAACTATCCAAGCTGCACTGAAGATTCAGAGTTCCGAAGTCATCTCTTCGAGTTCAAGCACTTGAAAACACTCTCTTTCTACAATTGTTTCGTCTCTCCTAAAAATCATGGTAAATCAATCTCCTCTCTAAACTGGGGAAAACTCGCTGGAACCTTAGAATCTCTAGAGTTCAGAGAAAACCCGGGCTTAACAGGGAGAATACCACAAGGTTTTGGTGAAATAAAGAAACTTCAATCTCTAGTTCTACTTGAGAATGGATTATCAGGTGCATTACCAATTAATCTCGGGAACTTGGTTAGTTTAAGAAGACTTGTTCTTGCTGGTAATAGATTTACAGGTGAAATTCCAGCTAGTTTGGGTAATCTGACTAAGCTCTTAATCTTTGATTCAAGTAGGAATAATCTGACCGGGGTTTTGCCGAACACTATAGGAGGTATGAGTTCAATTCTAAAGCTTGATTTGAGCAACAATTTTTTAAGTGGAAAGTTACCAAATGAAATTGGAAACTTAAAAACTCTCACTCTACTCGATTTGAGAAACAACAAGTTTTCAGGTGGATTAACTCAATCTCTTCAAGAAGTGACTTCTTTAGAAGAAATGGTTATATCTAATAACCCAATGGGTGGATACCTGATGGGATTTAAGTGGGAAAATCTACAGAATTTGGTGACTTTAGATGTCTCTAAAACGGGTTTAACCGGAGAAGTTCCTGAATCAATTGGAGAGTTGAAAAGATTGAGATTTTTGGGTTTGAACGATAATAATCTCATAGGAAACTTATCTCCAAGATTAGCAGATTTGTCTTCTTTAAGTACTGTCCGTTTGAATGGAAATAATTTCTCTGGAGAACTCAAATTTTCTAAACGGTTTTATGAGAAAATGGGTAGGCGTTTTGGTGCTTGGAGTAACCCGAATCTTTGTTATGCAATGGAGTTATTATCGTCAAGTAATGTGCCAGTTGGGGTAAAGCCGTGTCGGGAGAAGCTGAGTTATTTGAATATAGATTCAGGAACTAAATTGGATACGGATGAAAGTGTAGGCCAGACATCTGGTTCTACAGCAGTCCGATTAAAAGCTTCCGTACTCTGTTGTACTTTTGATGGGTCTTGGTGTGAACTCGGAGTTGAGAAGATTGTGGTAGTTCTTTTCCTCATGAGCTTCATCTTATAGAAGTTTCTTATGGTTGATTGGTTGTTTTGCGTGTTATTTTATTTTTTGGTAGCTAAATCAAAAGAACTAACATGAAATGAATTCGAAAACTAGTTGTCTAATATATCTAAGATTTAGTGGCACTTTTGTGGTTGTAATGTAAGATACTAGCCGGTAAACTACTCTCTTATACAGAAAAAAAAAAATTAAAAAATTAAAAAATTAAAAAAAGATTGTTTATATTTGTTGTTTTCAAGTTTAGTTCCACGTTTTTCTCAACAGTCTAAAATGGGTTGACCGAGCTTATTGGCTCGGCAGCTATTTGCTCAACGTATTCGAAAAAATGGTGCCGGATATGTAGCACAGAAATAGCAGTCGCCAACCCTAGCCAACACATACATCCATATAGTCATTTAGAAGAGAGGCAGAGAGAAGCCATTTTCATGTTCCGTCCCCATTTTCGTCCTAAGAATCGTGGGGTCTAGGGTTAGTTACAACAAAACTGGTCGTGCTATGAGTGAGCAGTTTTACAACTCCGTAAGAAGTGGAACAGACTGCAATTGCGTAAATTCTCTTTCTTTATCATCACAGATTTTACTTATATATATAATTTACTAGTAGTAATCAAATTTTCAAGCTTCTCATCCTTTTTTTCTCCCTAAGAAATTAGACTTCACTGATATAATAACACATGGATTCTACTATGAAGATCACTACTAATGTTTCCTTCATACTATTTTTTACACTCTTCGTTTTCCTGCTACAACTCTTGTTAGTTCAATCTTCTGCCGATTTTGAAGCTGGGGATGATAAGGGTTGGGTTGTTCCTGACTCTAAGAATGCCAATGGTGATAAATATAATCAGTGGGCTTCCAAAAACCGCTTTCAAATCAATGATACCATCCGTAAGTATAAATATCATTTAATGCATATAAGGTTAATTATTTATCTTCTTGCAATGAATGATTCACGAGTATTACAACTAGCTAATTAATTATGTGTTTTGTGTTATTGCATGTAATTATCAGATTTTAAGTACAAAAAGGATTCAGTATTGGTGGTGACAGATTCAGAGTATGAAAAATGCAGATCAGCACATCCAATATTCTTCTCAAATAATGGTGACACTATTTACAAATTGGAACGTTCAGGATTATTTTACTTCATTAGTGGTGTTGCTGGACATTGTGAAAGAGGTCAGAAGATGATTATCAAAGTATTAGAGAATGAAACTCCACCACCAACGGGCAATACTACCGACACTCCTTCTGATCATAGCGGAGCTGTTAATCCAATGATTCAGATTTCGTCGTCTTATATCTTTGTTGTTTTTGTTATCTCAATGTTCCTATTTGCTTAGTTTTAGTTTTAGTTTTGAATAATTAGTTTTAGTGGAGGGTCAGATATTAGTGATTATTTATCATGTTAAGGGTTTCATTTAGGTTTTATTCCTTTTATCTTTATGTTAGAGAATTGTTGGGGTAATTAATACACCAAATATTGATTAAGTTCTTAATTTGGCTGATTCTATGTTCTTGTTGTTTGTTGATGTTGTTTTTTTTGTGTGTGCGCTTTTTGCTTTTAGCTTTTAGATCACTAGGGAGTTATTATTAGGAGAAAACATAAATGGGTATTCTTGGTCATCTGTGAATATGCATGTAGTATATACTATAAGATATCTCAGTGAAGAAATCTAGCATAGGAAGAAGAAGATTGATTTCCCTTTGATCTGCACGGCGTAATATTTACTCCGGGGTCCAAAAGTGTGACTGATAAGTGGGTTTTCTTCCAAAACTATAACCAATTTGAAATTTGTTCCAAAAGTGTGACCATGACCGGTCAACGGACAAGTATGCCCCGGTCTTTTCTGTAAATATCAGATTTTGTCCTAAAAGTACGCTTCATATGTAGACATCCGATTTTTTTATTATTATTTTTTCTTTTTTATAATATTATGGTAAGTTTATTTTTGACTGCGACCCCACCATTTTTTTTTACCGATGCCACGTGGATGTGTAGTAAGGATATGTAGACATCCATTAGCTAGGCTTAATATGATGTTTGATATATGTACACACCCATGTTTCTTTCTTCTACACATCGAACACTAATCATAATTAACAAAAAGATTAATCATAATAACAAAAAGATTAATTATAATTACAGAAAAATTATACGGTATTGTATAAGAATAAATGATTATACAAGAATTATACGGGATTAAAGAAGAATTATTAGGCTAATGGTGACATTAATTTAATCTGGGTTTCACTTCTATATCTTCGACTTCAACTCTCCCACAGAACACACCACACACCTTCGTTATCTTCGACTTCAGCTCTCCCACATATCTCGACTTCAGCTCTTCCTTTTTTCCTAAAGTGAAGCTCATCTATAAGATCTACATATCAGGTATGGGAAATCCCGTTTTCCAGAAATCATAATAATGTTTGATTTTGTAAACCCTAGAAATTTGATTTCTAATTTTTTTAGATTTTGAACTCCATGTAGATCGAAAATATGTTTTGTTCGGAAATTAGGGTTCTCCATATAGATCGAAAATAAGCCATGTTAGGTTATGATATAGTTGATTGTGGTATTTTGTCGATATTGATTTTGCTTTAACAAATGATGATAATGTAAAATTGGATAAAATTTTTCATTTTGATTTCATGAAATAGGTTTCAAATAGGGGTTAATAGGGAGTTTCTTAGTGGGTTGGTTACGAATTCTGATTGCAAATGCTACTGTTTGATTTTGGTAGTGCGGTTTTTAAAGATGATTTAAGCAGAAGAGTTAGATTAATATCATTGTGGATCAGCGTGTTAGTCAGTCTCCTGAAATGTCAGTCTTTTGTAAGCACGATTCTGCAAAGAGTGAGAAAATGAATTTGGGTTATCTTAGTTCACAATGAAATTTTGTTCAAGTAGTTATTCAACACCCTTTTTGTTGCACCCTTTCTCGTAATTACCATTGAAGTAGTTATTGAAGCCATATCTACTTATTCAAGTGGAGGCCCTTATTGGGGTACTAGTCGTCTCATAATTTGGAGTGGCACATGGCAAAAAGAACAAAGGCGCCAACTTGTGTTTTTAGTGCCATTAGCAAGACCAATTCATTGAATTTGCGTTCCTTCGGTGCAATTTTCACTTTTCTACCGTATATTCGGATATTGTAAGGGTTGTAATGATTTTTTATATGTTTCGATTTGCAGGTGTTTTTTTTTGATGCCCGATATGAAAGTCCATGTGCACTACAATGGATATTGGGTACGGAGAAGCGGTAACGATGCATATACTGGGGTTCATTTACAATATCCGGTTTTCCAGAAATGTTTACTCCAGAGGATATAAAGAAGCAAGTAGCTGGTCTACCTGGTTTTGAGCAGGGACTGATTTCGAAGTCTATGGTCCTGCATCGGTTCCGAGCATGTGGTGTAGACAACGGATATTGATTACGGACAAGAAACCTTGAACTCTTATGTGGAGGAAGCACCAGAGTCCCATCTTTTTTCGTAATAGCATCTCGAAAAGAGGCATCTCCGCAAGTAAAGAGATAGTACTCCCACAACTCCTTTACCAAGAATGTTACTCAAGGATGTTCAACCGGGAATACACCTTCAACCCCATTAGCTCCTACCAGCGGTAGCAGAGTGAATTCCTCCGTCAATGATAACTCCCAAAGATTGCACGGCGGCACCGCCCAAGTCATACCGGGCAAGTGGTAATAATTTTATCTCGCTTCTCCCTCTAATTGTTATACTATTATCATTTCCAAATCTCTCGTATCCCACTGTGGATCTTACCGTATTTTCCTTGTAAAGAACACTCGTAACTTTGTTATGTTGCTTACGCAACCTGGTAATAGCTAGCAACTGTGTATATATTTTTACACACGACACTAAAATATGTCATGCCAAAGATGTATTCCTACATTATCTAGTCTCACTAATCTCTATTGTGTTTATCTATTTCGTGGACTTGAATATGTTTCCAAAGCTAGGAGAAGCCTTGAATCAACTTGGGACACACCATTTGCCATCGAGTTACACCGCCTACATGATGCTCCGTCTAATCCAAAACCTGTGCGGATTTCTCCACCTCCCGAAACCTACAGGAAATTGCAGTGGTATGAGCTGTGTGAGAATCAAAGATTCAAAACCAAGGATCACCGAAATCGGCTGTTGGGTTGGTCCAAATACTAGACTTTTTTGAGGCCGAGGTTTCAGTGAGTAGGCTACATTCTATACGCTTCGTATGTAAGGATCCCACAAAGCAGTGCAGGTGGGCTGTATGGGCAAGACAGCTGCCATCCCTTACCTAGTGGGTAATCACTAAAGTCGCAGCTCCACACACTTGTTGTAGAGAGGACAACTTGGACCCCGCACTCAGGAAAAAAGCAAAGGCTCGTGCAATGGCCAAACTCTTCAGGAAGAAATGGGCGAGGTCTGTGATGAGTGCCGAATATTGCATATTTCTACATCTATTTATTGGCATTTAACTCATCTTTTGTGCTCAGAAATCAGATATTATCCCAAATTCTGTATTTTCTTTGTTTTCAAGAATAAATATTTGTATTAATTAATTTTGTGTTTTTAGGTAGAAAATAAAGCTCGGAGAATTTGAGGAGCCAAAAGAGCAGAAAATTGGAGACAAGCGTCTATGGAGCAGAAAGCCAAAGCCCGCGCGCGCATCAGTTGCAACCCAACAAGGAGCAACCCATTTAAAAGACATGGGCTTGAGCAGTCTAAGACCCGACCTACGACCCGGATCCGAACCCGCACCATTTGAGCCGTTAGATTTCTCCCATCTACATCCTACGGTCGCATCGGTCCTCGCATCGATCTCCACCGAGATCCAACGGTCGCTCTGCCCATCACATCGACCCTTCACTGCTCCCGCTCCATAGCAAAACCGCCTATACCCTTATCCATCGACCAAACCCCATTTCACATTTTCTTTCTCTTTCTCCTCTCCCGATTCTGAGAGACCACCGTACCTCCTCCCTTCTTCTCCCGACAGACAAACACCACCACCATCTCCTTCACCGTCTCTCCCGACAACCACAAAGAACAGCCGCCGCCATCTCCGCCTCCTAATCTCCCTCTATCTCTTCCATAGCTTCTTCCCTAGAGGATAAGTGAGAGATAGGAAGAGTTAGGGTTAGGGTTCTTCATAGTGGGAGAGAAAATCAGAGTAATAGAGTTTGCGCCGAATTCACAGAGCCGACAGCAAATTCAGAGGATGTGGGCGAAAGGGTATTCATTTAATTTCTGTTTTGAAGTGAATTAGGGTTTTTATCTTTGCATGTATAAATAGAGTGGAGGTGAGGATGTTAGAACGGATGCCTGGACTAGCCAGAGCACCAACTTAGTTTAATTTGTATTGTTTTAACTATGTTCTAAGTTAAATTGCTAGGGTGTTGATGAAACCCCTAATTTCCATGTCAAGCATATCTAATTTAGGTTTTATTCTTGTTGTGTATAATATGCTAGGATTAGTAATTAATTGATGAAGCTTATGACCCTGTGATGAGTTGTACTGTAAGAAGACAACTCATACTAGGGGGGGTTAGTAGAATTAGTTAATGAACATCTACCTTAAACCTTCAAGTGAAGGTACAAGAACATAGCTCAAATTACATTGCCTTAGCATGAGATTAGAGGTGGATTCACCACCCTGGTGCTTTCCAAATTGTCACAACCTATTTCTTGTTTTAGTTTAGAGTCACAACAACAACTCGGCCGCATCGACACAAAACCAACTTACAACCGTGTTACACTTTCCTTGAATTCAGTCTAGCAAAGCCTTAGATCAACTTAAGCCACTCCATTTCCCTGTGGATCGACCTGTACTTGCCCTGTGTTGCTAGCCGACACTGTGCACTTGCAGTATTACACGTAGGAAAACATCTTTTCAAAGCCTACCAAGTTTTTGGCGCCGTTGCCGGGGAATTGGTAGTGCGCTGTAGTGATTATTGGCTTGCACTTCACTGATTTTCATTGCACCCTGTACATATTTACTTTGAATTGCTGCTTTTAGCCCTGTATTAATGTAACCTAGCTGTTAGTTTTATATTCTTCTATCATCTAGCGCATATTTCATTGCATTGTAGTGTTGCTTTATTAGCTATAACTTCTCATTTGCAAGATTCATCATTTGCATTCTCTAGTAGCCTGTAAATACTAGTATTTTTGCATATCCTTAGCTGCATATTGTGTTAGTCAAAATAAGCATAATGACTTTTCGAGCTTTTTCCCTTTTGCTGCTTGCACTCGACTGCTTACTGAAAAACCAAACGGCATAACTCATTGTCATTACTCTCAGTTGCTTAGACTGATATTGATATTGTTTGAACTTGCATATTCCGAGAACTGAACTTCCCCTCTGAGCAACAGATACCCATATCCTCTGCTGAGCAAGCCCAAGGAGGAGAAGAAAAAGGCGCAGTAACTCGAGTTTTGCAAAACCCTGAGCAACCCCTGCGACTTATAATGTGAGTGGTTTCCTGCTAGTTGAATGGGCTACATTTTTGTGCTCCATGTTTGCATGTTGAACAAGTGCCACCGATTTGCATCACTGAATTGAGTAAACTCCATGATATTTGAACTCATACATTCTAGCTAAATTTGCGAGATATTTGTGTTGACTTAGATGCATATGTATCAATCTGCCACCACCCATGCAATCTTGTTCCTTGTTTTCATAACTTGTGCATGATTGCAATTGTGCTAAGCATCTTTGTTTATGAGCCATTACTCCCTGAATGTATGCATAACATGTTATGTGGCCAACCTGTGTGAATGCTGGGCCTTGTTCACCGATAAACTAGTCTACCCCGGTATCTCTCGCATGACAAAGTAGCCACCCCGCTTGCCTGTTGAACCAACTCCCTTCCGAGTGTGCAATCCAAGCTCGTGTTTGTGAGCATATCCTGTGAAACGTAGAGTCAACTGAGCAAGTTGCCTTCCCACTTTAAACCCTAGGCTTCAACACACCATGTGACTTTGGGTGCTCTGTACTGCGCAATCTAGGCCTCTACAAGGCCTGTGCTGTAACCCTTAACCTTCATTGCTCTGTGCTTAGCTCCAGCCCCTGTAGCTGTTGAGCTTGAGCAACAACCTGGTTAGCCCAAGTTAGCTGTAGATGAAAACCCAAGTTGATGTCAACTGAGGGAGTTGATATCAACTGAGAGAGTTGCCCTATACCCTTAGCATGCTTGTTGTCCTTCACACACATTGAGTTACTTTTGCTCTTGTGTGATTTGTGCATCAAAATCTTGGCTTTAATAGCACCTGTGCTTAGCTCCAGCCCCTAAAGCTGTGAGTTTGAGCAAAACCAGAGCATAACCTGTGAAAACCAAAGAGATCAACTAAACCTGTTGACACCTTGTGCATCTGTGTAACAATATCAATACCTGTCACTTCCTAAGCCATCTGCCCTGCTAATATATGCATACTTGTGAGCTTGATCTCTGAAATTTGATATCAACCAAGCCAGTTGACACACCCTGAGCATGTTGAAAATGTTGGTATTGTTCATTTCTTCTGGTTAACTGTTGCATCCGTGAAGTCTAAATCCACATTGTCTTTGGACTATGAACCTGGAATGCTTGGAATGTTGTGCAACAATATCGCAACTGTTTATGAGCCTGTGCCATTGGAGTGAATGTTGATTGTATGAGTTTGCATTAGCATTTCATTTGTTGTATGCCACGCACAAAACCAAAGACATGCTTCACCTTGAGTGAGCACATCCCATAACCCCGTGCACCTCATACAATTTTCTTGGATTTTCTTGTGCACCTACCAACCCGTGTCTTGTGCACAAGTTGTGTTGTTCTTTGCACATAAGTTGTCTTTGTGTCTTTCTTAAAACAGCAGACAAGAAGCACTCCCTCGTGTTAGAGATTCTTTGTGTCATTTTGTGTGAGTTTGTGATGCTCTAAGTTTGTGCTTTGTGAGTTGCAATTAGACACGTGTAAACTGCCAAAGAATCTAGGTTTGTGCATAAGCCGAGTTGCTCTTAAATCGCATCTGTCTTTGTGCATAACCAACCAGCACTTAACCCGTGTCTTTGTCTTGTGAGGACTAAGATAGACGATTCTTTGTGTAATCTCTACCAAAGAACTACCAAAGAATTTCAAGCACTTCGTGTGCATAGTTACGTGAAACGGTGTGTCAATTTTTGTGAGTTGTGCTACCCTGTGTTGTGTTCATTTGCCAGTCTGTGCTTGAGCTGAAAACCTTCACATAATCCTATTCTGCCCACATAACTTGTGCTGAGCTGCAAATAGCCGTGTTCATCTCGTGCACATAACTAGTGGGCTGCACATAAATTTGTTCTTTGCACAAATCGAAGCCCACACAACCGGGTCGTTAACTCGCCAAATCGGGTCAGTAACCCACAACCATTGGGCTTTGCATAACCACTGGGCTGTGCAGCTACATAACCTGCGCTATGCAACACCCCGCAACCCTGGTTTTTATTTGGTGTGTCACCCCTGTGGGCTTAGCTTCCCTGTTTTGAGACATCATTGGTTATACATGCTTGATGTGTGCTAGGATATGATTGTTTCTTTTTGAGTTCAAATTGAGTTGCTAGATCATGTCAGGATTTTGGTCCGTAAATCGGGGATGAAAACAAATCCATCAGAGAGCTTGCTTACGGGCATGCTCCACAATATGAATCCCCCACAAACCATAGTGATTTTAGGGAATATTATGAACCTTCTCAGGGCCCTGACCTTGAATATTCATACCCTAATCATTATGAGCACATGTATCATCAACCACCATGGGAGGTTGAACAATGTTATCCGCCAGTGAACCCTTGCATACAGTCTATAATGGAGAACCTCAAAATCATGGAGCAAAACAATGCTAGGTTTGAATTGAATGCAATGCATGATCATCCATATAGCACAATGTCCGAATTTCCCTTCTCTAGTGACCCTTGTGCACTGGACATGTACCGAGTATCCATATGAAGCATGCATACCCACTAGTGAAGGCTCCCCTTCAATTGAACAACTCACTATGATGCTTCAAATGAATCGACTTTTACAAAATGAAGAATGGAAGGAAGTTCATGATAGGATGTGTGCTTCTATTCCTACTCACGCACATGACACTGAATATGAACCTAATCTAGAGGTAGATGAGTGCACTAAAAATGCTACAATGTTGAATAGGGAAATGCAGTGTTATGATGATGATGATGATGATGATGAATATGAAGAGCATGTGTACTTTGAAAATGTAGTGGAATCTTTAGGTTCAGAGACATTAAGTTTCTCTTCTGTGAACCCTATGAATGATGCTTCTTCTAATATTCATACTTGTCTTTCTTGAATTGGAGTCTCAGTGCAATTGTTCACCGAAAATGAGCATGCTATACCACCTGGTTGTGACTTGGGAATCTTTGAGAGTTTTGGCACCAATTATCTTATACATGAGAATGAAATTTTGAGTAATGATGATTATGACATGGAGATTGATGAACTGTTTTATGCAAGTGAACATGATTTGTCTAATTCTCACCCTAGGTCACAATGTGAAGTTTCTTGTGATCTCCTATGCATGAAATCGAAGATGATAATTATGGACTAGGGCTTGTAGAAATGTTTTATGAACATGAGCATGTCACAACACTTGTAGATGATTTGGGAGATATTGTTTTGAGTGATCCTGTTACTCTTGAGCTCACACATGTGAACAACTTAGACATGCCCAACATCATGCCCATGTCACAAGATGTTAGATTTCCACCCAACCTAGGTTTGGCTTGTAACAAAATTGCAAAACCAACTTTTCTGAGAATTCCTAATTTAGGCCTAGAGCTTTGTGCTTCCCAAGTCCTCTTGGACTATTTTGCATCAAAGTATAACACCTTTAAGGAGCCACAGTTGGAATATGTATGTCTGCCTGTTCTTAGCAAAACTAATTTTGATTTAGACCTTGCGCATGATGTACCTTTAAATCTGCAAGATTTTGTGCTCACAAACACATCTGTTGACAAGTTTAGGTTTGGGGGAAAATCGTTCACATATGCAATCTTACCTGCACTCTCATGTTATATTTGTGTAAGGCTGTTGATGTCTCTGCATATCTTCTTTTGGGTTGATCCTCAACTCTTTAGATTGTTGGTGTATGGTGAATTTTCATTGTATATAATCCAGTAGGACTTGTTAAATTTTTTATCTTGATTCGGTTGAGACTTCTTTTTATTGTGCTAATCCGATATGATCTCCGCTGAGAATGTTGGATTCTAGCCTTGACTAATGAAGCTCTAACCTTGCTTTCGCCGACATCCGGTAATCTCTTCCCTTTTCTCTACTCAACATAGTTCTCTTGGTATGTGACTTTTTAAATTCTTATCATCTGTTGACACATTGAGGACAATGTTTGATTTAGGTTTGGGGGTGCATTTGCATATAGAGTTTTTAGTCTTTTATTTCAAAAAAAAAAAAAAAAAAAAAAAAAAAAAAAAACTCTTTGTAAATACTTGCATAAAAACCTCCAACTTTTAGAGATTTTAGAGTCACTAGCATGCTTCTAGCTATGTTTACATAGAGAATCGACCGAAATAATGTAACTTGGAAGTACTGGAGAACGCAATCGGGTTTCTTAGTTGATTAGAGCGTTAAAGTTGGATTTAACCATACCGGAGGGCGAATTAGATGCTGTTTTGATATTCGGTAGTAGAATTGTGATCATCCATAGTGGAGACTACCTATTTTACATCAAGCGAGGCACCAATCTTCATTTTTTGCAACTTTCTAGAAAAGCTGTTAGAGTGTGTGTCACCGTACGTCAATTCCGGGTAGGAATGGTGAGCTACCCAACTTCGCACCACTTTCAAAGACTATTTTTGATCTCTTGAGTGCTAATTTTGTCAATCATGAGGGTGACGTTTAAAGATGAAAACTCCTTCTAAATATCGATTTGCAGTTAGCATCACTCTCTCCCTCCCAACAACATCAACACATTCATAGAAACACATCATCGTCAGCAAACGGAGCATCATCAGAATATTTGAAGAAAAGTTGAAATAGTCCAAGGTTTACATGCAACAAAGAAAAGAAAATAGGATGGGAATTAATGAAGTTTGTGAAAAATTGAGTTTTATTGTTTTATTGTAATTTTCATGTTAAAAAAAAAAAAAAAAAAAAAAAAATCAAGTTTTTTGTGAAGCTCAGAAGTTCATCATCAACAGTTGAAGACCGAAGACCGAAGATTGAAGACGTTTTTATGAATGCTGAGAGAGTGATTTTAATTGCCGATCGGGTGAGAAGGTAAGTGAGTACTCCCATCCTTGCTAATGGTTGATTTTCTTTCTTAGAGATCATCAGAAAAGATTCTTTTTGTCCACACTTTTGTGAAGTCTCCAGAAATTATTTCGGAAGGTTATCCTTCTCATCTTCAACGTGTGCAAAGATTTCTCTCTTTATTCCCGCTCGCACACATGAGAGACTAAAAAGCGGTCTTTTTGAGTGCAATTATCATAAAACCCTAATGGTGAGGCAGAATTCGAGACTTATGATCACAATCGAATCCGAATTCTTTCATATGGTATGGTTATTTCTCGCTCAACACTTAAGGATGAGAATGAGTTCTTTGGTAGTTCTAACTTCTTGTTACTAGCATGCAGAAACTCTATGTCCTCATAGCTCCTTGGATGCTTGAGACTCTTTTACACTCTGAAATTGGAGAAGGTTTTGTGGGTACACCTCGGTAAACCCTCACGAGACTACAACTCGTCCACTAGGGACACCTAGGGGTTTAAAGGCTTAGTGCATACGCTAAATGCATTCGAGAGACCCATGATGGTGGTATAGTTAGGATTTCTTAATTTTGTTTCACTTGAGGACAAGTAAAATTCAGGTTTGGGGGTATTTGATGAGTGCCAAATATTGCATATTTCTACATCTATTTATTGGCATTTAACTCATCTTTTGTGCTCAGAAATCAGATATTATCCCAAATTCTGTATTTTCTTTGTTTTCAAGAATAAATATTTGTACTAATTAATTTTGTGTTTTTAGGTAGAAAATAAAGCTCGGAGAATTTGAGGAGCCAAAAGAGCAGAAAATTGGAGACAAGCGTCTATGGAGCAGAAAGCCAAAGCCCGCGCGCGCATCAGTTGCAACCCAACAAGGAGCAACCCATTTACAAGACATGGGCTTGAGCAGTCTAAGACCCGACCCCCGACCCGGATCCAAACCCGCACCATTTGAGCCGTTAGATTTCTCCCATCTACATCCTACGGTCGCATCGGTCCTCGCATCGATCTCCACCGAGATCCAACGGTCGCTCTGCCCATCACATCGACCCTTCGCTGCTCCCGCTCCATAGCAAAACCGCCTATACCCTTATCCATCGACCAAACCCCATTTCACATTTTCTTTCTCTTTCTCCTCTCCCGACAGTTGCAGAGACCACCGTACCTCCTCCCTTCTTCTCCCGACCAGACAAACACCACCACCATCTCCTTCACCGTCTCTCCCGACAACCACAACAACAGCGCCGCCATCTCCGCCTCCTAATCTCCCTCTATCTCTTCCATAGCTTCTTCCCTAGAGGATAAGTGAGAGATAGGAAGAGTTAGGGTTAGGGTTCTTCATAGTGGGAGAGAAAATCAGAGTAATAGAGTTTCAGCGCCGAATTCACAGAGCCGGCAGCAAATTCAGAGGGTGTGGGCGAAAGGGTATTCATTTAATTTCTGTTTTGAAGTGAATTAGGGTTTTTATCTTTGCATGTATAAATAGAGTGGAGGTGAGGATGTTAGAACGGATGCCTGGACTAGCCAGAGCACCAACTTAGTTTAATTTGTATTGTTTTAACTATGTTCTAAGTTAAATTGCTAGGGTGTTGATGAAACCCCTAATTTCCATGTCAAGCATATCTAATTTAGGTTTTATTCTTCTTTGTGTATAATATGCTAGGATTAGTAATTAATTGATGAAGCTTATGACCCTGTGATGAGTTGTCTTTTGTAAGAAGATAACTCATACTAGGGGAGTTAGTAGAATTAGTTAATGAACATCTACCTTAAACCTTCAAGTGAAGGTACAAGAACATAGCTCAAATTACATTGCTCGAGCATGAGATTAGAGGTGGATTCACCACCCTAGTGCTTTCCAAATTGTCACAACCTATTTCTTTGTTTTAGTTTAGAGTCACAACAACAACTCGGTCGCATCGACACAAAACCAACTTACAACTGTGTTACACTTTCCTTGAATTCAGTCTAGCAAAGCCTTAGATCAACTTAAGCCACTCCATTTCCCTGTGGATCAACCTGTACTTGCCCTGTGTTGCTAGCCGACACTGTGCACTTGCAGTATTACACGTAGGAAAACATCTTTTCAAAGCCTACCAGTGTGACTGTGTGTATACACCCAAACAACTGATGTAAGACATGTGGAGAGATCATGGTATCACCATCACTTACAGGTAGGCATACTCTGGTTGTAAGAGGGGAACCAAGCGGTTAGGGGTTCTCCGACGATTCATACCAATACTTGGTGGGTTCTGACCACATGCTTGAACTACACAACAAAGGCACAAAAACGGCGATTCATACAAATGCGGATGATCAATTTATGTATTATTTTTTTTTGCGTTTGGGTGCATGTCTACATGGATTCAAAACTTGGTGTAGACCCGCATTTCTTTGTGGATGGTACGCATCTCTCGGGGACGGCTATGGAACTCTACTTTCGGCGATTGCGTTTGACGCTAATAATCAAATGTTCCCTATTGCGTTTGCCATTGTTGATTCTGAGAATAAGGAATCCTGTGAATGGTTCATGCAACAGTTATTCGATGCGCTTGGTAAAGACTTTTCATCAAGAGAGGATCTAGTTGTGTGTTCAGACAGATCGCAAAGCATCGAACACGGGGTTTCAATAGTGTTTACCAAGGCATCTCATGTTTACTGCGCCTACCATCTTAAAGGTATTTAGCAACAACACTTTACGGTCGAGTTACATTTGTTAGAAACTCATCTCCCTTAACCATTGAGCTTATCTTTAGCTTTATGTAGCACTGAACCATTTCACTCCCTTCACATTTCCTGCGACGACGCAACATTTTATCCGATACGTTTTTAATGGCATTACTGGTTTCTCCGACAACCTCTGCCTGGTCCTTGGAGACTGTATTGCAAAAAAGAAAGTCATACAAGTGCCCTCCGGTGATTCTGTTATCAGCTGAAAAATACTTATGCTTTAGCCTTGACATCTTCGGTGGAGAGTCAAAATCGGAATGTCCATCCCTCAAATCCCGGAATCTAAGTCCGGATATCAGAGAAAATTCCGCCTTTCCAAAGAACAAGTTTGTATCCTTTACTCTAAAAAGGATCTCATCATTCAAATATTCTCCAGGTTCGACTTTGATCTGACGACTCATCAGAAAACAAAATATGGCTTTAGGCCAACTTTGATCTCGTGGAATGTCTGTTAAGTGCCCTATTGCAGTTGTCTTGAACAGGGGCCATCTCTTCTTGGACAACACACTCCACAAGTCCGATAGTGAACCTAAGTGGAGTATGTGCTTGCGTTCTTTGGTTCGTCCCGGTACTTTGAAGGGTACACAAAACAACCTGTGAAACACAATATAAAGTTGAAAGAAACGTTGTACAAGTTACTAATAATTATTAGATAAGTTCTCAAAACTCGCAATAAAAGCGCCTTGTTAGTATGTCATATATACCTGTCCTCTGCAGGACCTGCAGATTTCGACTCAAAATACATAGGTCTTCCTTCGAGGTCTATATATTCATCATTCTTACTCAGATTCCCATCATCGCGCTCATTCTTGGGCAGTCTACCAGAACCCATTGACTGTACCTACAAATTTTGGATTAGTTACTAACTTACGAATGCTTACTAACAAAGAGGATTAACTACGGGTTGGGTTTCTTTCACATATGAGGACAGTTGGAAAGACCTTGTTACTTAGAAGACATTAGATGTTCATATTTAAGCATCAAGTAAATATCATCTCAAGCCTCTAGAACTAGTAGTTCTTCCTAGTTTAGGCTCTTGATGACTTAGAAGACATTTAATCTTGTAGGTATCTATATCACCATGAAGTCAATTTGTTTAGACTCAATTTTAAACAAAACCCATCAAATTAATTGATAAAAAAGCTTCAATTTCAGTGTATATCCATCTGTAAGTTCCTTCTCCACCAGACTGACATGAAAAATATAAACCCTTTGCGTCCATTAAAACCGAAAACTAACAGAAAACATAAACCCCAAATTGAAACTGAAATCATGTCACAAAAGAGAAATCAAACACATACCTAAGCTTTTAGACATTATGATTCAACTAAAAAAACACATATAATTGCAAAATCTAGATTGATTCGTCTATTTAGTAATTTTACTAGAGATAAATGACAAACAAGGAACTAGCTTAGAGTTTATACCTTTCAATCGAATCTTCAAGTATCTTCAAGTATTTGCACTGATTCTTCTCCTGCGATCATCATCAAAGCTAAGATTAGAATTTAAATTTCTAGGGTTTAAAATTTCTAGGGTTTAAAATTCAATTCTGAGAACAGACTAAAAGGACGGTTTTGATACCTTCGATTAGATATCTTTGAGAGTTCTCCTGAGTTTAGTGGATTGAAGAGATTGAGAAGGGAGTTTGAAAATTTCTGAGATTTGAAATTTTCTCTGAAGATGTTCGCTCGCCAGAGTTCTTGAGAGGAGAGTGAACCTTCTCCTGGAAGTACACAAATAGTGTGGAATACTAATCCGTATATGGGTGCGTATTGGGTGCGTATTGAATTAGTGGTGTACTAATCAGTATCTTTGGGTGTCTTGAATTAGTGGAAATATACGGATTAATATTTATCTTAATCCCCAGCCATATGTGGACATCAAGGGTCAAAGGGTATCTTAGCCATTAGTTCTTTTCAGTCACACTTTTGGAAGATATTGGGAATCAGTCACACTTTTGGAAGAAAGTCACTTATCAGTCACACTTTTGTGTATTTCCTCTTTACTCCGAAGTCCGAACCCAAATGCCATTTTAATGCCAGCACCTGCATCCATGCCTCCCATATATTAAACTGTAATGGAAGGGACGTCTTGGTACACAAAAACCAGTACTTATTTTTATAAATAGTTTACACCGTACGGAACGACAAACGTACATACATGTATAAATCGTTTTAAAGGTATGAGTTCGGAACACAAAAATTCGTTATGTATTAAATATGAAAAATCAGTTTTTTGGTTAATTAGCCATTGGATTTGAATTCCTGGAACTAAAAGACAAGCAAAATATGCCTACTGTTCTAATATCCTAAACACTAAAAGATACTGTTTAAATATCCTCGTTTGATTGGGGGCCAAAGATATTAATTGGGGCCTTGACATTTTATTTGCACCCCAAAATTTTCAGGGGCGTATTAAACCAATTGTGAAAATACTATTTTACCCTTCACTAAAAATAAATCTTAAAAACCTATTAACCCTTAATCTTAAGCCCCAATTCATTTCTAGTTCTAAAAAAAAATCACTCCCTCCTCTCTCACCCTCTCGACTCTTCTCTTCTCCTCCATTAACGACTTCAAGAAAAAAAAAAATCTTCACCCGAAAAATTTCAATTACGGTAAAAGGGTCGTCAATTCGACAAGCCTAAACCCTAACGATTTTTCATATGCATGTAGAGACCATAAAAATCGTTAGGGTATATGATGATCAAGATAACGACCGTATTTCTGGTTTTCATATTTTTTACCCTAGATTAGAGTCGTTAACATAATATAGAAACCTATGACGATCCTCTATGGACGACCCTTTTTTAAAGGTCAACGACCCCAGGTGAAAAACAAACAACCTCTCTGTCCCAAAATTTTTCAAAGTCATCTTGGTATAGACACACAAAATAACGACTCTTTGTGACCCAAGTTAAGAGTCGTCAGGGTATATCATATTACCCTGACGATTTTTCATAACCTGGAAAAGTTGCAGGTTTGAGTCGTCAGGGTATATCATATTACCATGACGATTTTTCATAGCCTAGAAAAATTGCAGGTCTGAGTCGTCATTTTTGGTGTCAATACATTGACGACTTTATAGAGTCGTTGGGGTATACATCCCTCGACATTGACGACTCTTTCTCTGTGTTGTGAGATATATCCAATCCATGAGAGAATTTAAGATAATCTTACCATCAACACAATCATCTTTGTTACTTGAACCTTCTCCAACATCATTTCCCCTACTTGAATTACTCATTTCTAAAAACCCAAAGTTTTCCTCTAAAACCTCCTCTTCTTCTTCTCAACTCACAAAAAAAATAAATAATAATAATAATAAAAAAATTATTATTCTAAAATCTGATTTTAATCTAACCACACTAATTAAATTAACTTTATTAAGTTTTAATACTAATCATTCGGGGGTAGTTTAGGTATTTAGAAACAATTTTACTAAGGGGTGACCCAAATTAGGTTTGGGTGACCTTTTTTGTCCTCTAGTGGAGTCCCCCAATTAATATCTTTGGCCCCCAATCAAATTAGGTTAAATATCCTAAGCTGGTTATTTAACCCAAGATTTTGTTTTCTAGTAATAAGTTTAACTGACTACAATACCCTTTCTACTTACAGAACTGCTATACATAAAATTCTAGTCTTTTCTTTGTCTTCTTCGTTACCACGACGTCCTCTTCTTCAATCACTGCAACCACCGCCCACACACAACCACACATGTAATCATCCACCTCTGTCACCAACAAAACTTCACCAGCTGATGGTATGAAAGTTTTTTTCTAAAGCAGCAAATTCAATCTTAGTTCTTTGGATGTTTAAAGCCAAAAAAAAAAATCAAAATCATCTGAAACAAAACCAAATTTGTTTGGGGTTTTGGTTGGCTTGATGTTCCAGTTTAAACAAATCAAGCAGTGGTAGAGATGGGTTTGTTCGCAATGGAGAAGTGGTGGTGCGGGATTGCAAATCAATTTTATCCGGATAATTCATTTGGGGATTGGATCAATATTTACAAAGTTAGGTTTTTTTCTAGGTCTAGTATAATCATGATGACAGAACGTGGATCTGTAGCGTGAAGCTGATATCCGTGACTAGGTTCTTCTCAATTATTGTCATTACTCGCTAATTTAGAAATCAAATCAAGCAGAACCCATAAATTAACAAAGAAATCTGATCATACAGAGATGTGTTTGTGAAAAATAAAGAATTATACTTGCGGAGCAATTAGAAAAGGATGAAACATTGAGTGTTGTTAATATTGAAGTAGCATCAGTTGTTTGTGTTGTTTTTCATCGTTTGTGAAATTGGATCCAGTGAAATAGGATGATAGAAATAGGTTAGAGAAAGAGGCGGAGAAGACATCGAAAGGGAATGTCAGTGTATAAGATTACTCTGAGTTCCTATTGACACATGTTAGCCATGTGTTTTGCTGTTGGTTCACTTTGCAATAGATTATCACCACTCAATCACCGATATTAAAGTTTATGAAATGAACCATGTGAACTGCTTCGATCTCACTTCAGTTCAGTTACTTGTACAGCGCATCCTCCACCCTCCACGCAACCAGCAATTACTAAATCTTATCACCCCTTGTGTAACGGATCAAGAAAACAAGCAGTTACTAGCCATTCCAACAATGGAGGAAGTGAAGGCAGTGCTATTCATGATGAAACCGTGGACTGCTCCTGGTAGTGACGGATTTCAAGCTGGTTTTTATCAAGAAACATGGTCAACAGTGGGAGAAAGTATCGTTTTGATGGTGCAACACTTCTTCAAGTCGAAGCACATTCTCACAGAGATGAATGAGACATACCAAGTTTTGATTCCCAAAATCCCTACCCCGACACAACCTGCAGATTTCCGACCAATCAGCTTATGCAACATATCATATAAAATAATATCCAAGCTACTAGCCAATCGTCTCAAACCTTTGCTAGACAAGATCATCTCACCCTCTCAAGCTGCGTATGTTCCAGGCAGCATATTCAGGATAATCTCATAATCTCTCATGAATTAGTTCACTCTATGAAGAAAACAAAAGACCGAAAAGGTTGGGTTGGGATCAAACTAGACATGTCTAAAGCGTTTGATCGAGTTGAATGGAGTTTCCTGAAAGATATCTTATCGCAACTTGGATTCCATGAAGACTGGATTCAGCTAATTGATCAATGCATCTCTACACCTAAAATATCTATCTTATTAAATGGAGTACCGGGTGAGGCTTTTACACCAACCAGAGGACTTCGACAAGGCGATCCTCTCTCGCCTTATTTATTCATTTTGTGTATTGAAGCTTTCTCCCGTATTCTATCTAATGCAGAATCGCAGGGAAAGATACATGGTATTAAAGCAACCAGATCCAGTCCAAGCATTAGCCACCTCTGTTTTGCGGATGACATACTCCTCTTTCTTAAAGCTAAGCCAGCTGAACTCAGGTATCTTCAGTCTTTATTGGAACAATTTAGCACAGCTTCTGGGCAAGTAGTGAACTTACAAAAATCTGTCATCTTCTTTAACAAAAAACTTCCAAGGCCAATGTGCAATCAATATGCTGAGATACTTCAGATGAAAACTATTGGCTTAGGGGAAAACTATCTGGGCCTGCCTTTACTCATGTCTCGTTCTAGAACACAAAATTGTTTATTTCTTCTTGATAAAATGCAAGCTAAGCTACAAGGATGGGAAGGAAAAATGCTCTTTCAAGCAGCTAGAAGTACTCAACTGCAGAGTGTGCTAGGGACCATGCTGCTTTATCCAATGCACTGTCTAAAGCTTCCCCAACAAACTATCAATGCTTTGGATAAAGTTCAACGAAATTACTGGTGGGATCATAATGCTTCTACACCAACCAGGCATTCCAAGAATTGGCCAAGTTTATGTCTGCCGAAACGATATGGAGGTTTGGGTTTCAAAAATTTATATGTCTACAATTCTGCACTATTAACTAAAATGGCATGGAAATTATTACATAATCAAGATTCTCTTTATGCTAAAATATCATGAGCAAATATTTTATGTATGAAGACGTTAACATATACTCTCAAGCCGGGGAACGTCGTGGGTCCAGCAAAGCATCCGTCATGGATTGCAAATCAAAAGGTAAGACGACTTTCTATAAAAGGTAGTGACAAGGGGCAAGTGGGTGATGGTAAAAACATAAATATCTGGAGACATAGATGGATTCCCAACTCAGATGGGCCAATCTTACAACCAGATGAGCTGAATCTCAGTGATTATCAATCTGTGGCTGAACTTATAGACGAAGATAATAAATCTTGGAAAATGGATATTCTTCAGAAATTGTTTACTCCGAATCAGGTAAAACAGATTCTTACCATCCCTTTGGATATGACGAGAAAAGACAAGCTAGTTTGGCCTCTCACCTCCACTGGACACTTTACTACAAAGTCACTTATAATTCTCTGCTACGGATATCCACCCTAATCAATCGCAACGAATGAAAATTCCATCCACGGTGTGGTTGCAACTGACGGAAATTAAAGATTCCGTATAAACTGATACATTTTCTTTGGAAGATTCTCCATGACATTCTGCCGGTTCGAACAAGAATTTTCAGGCTTCGCTCTCAGCAAGATCAACTCTGTTCATTGTGCAAGCAGGTTCCAGAGACGACAACTCATATACTTCTGCAGTGTTCGGTAGCTCATACTGTCTGGACTAAATTGGCTCTTCACCTGATTAACAGAATTAGTGGGTACAATACAGTTAGAGACTGGATTATCAACTGGGAAGATAAAGCAAATTCCATTCAGTTCCAGAATCATAACACCATACATTATATTACATACATCATGTGGGCTTTATGGAAACATAGATGTGATAGTGTCTTCCAGCATAGTAACCCAAATCCACTTTGCATCATTAAGAATATAGAGCAATATAGTTATTGGAAGCATCTTCATTTAGATAGTCTTTTTACTCGTACTGTTTTGTAGAGAAGGTCAACTAGCTTACCTCATTGGCAACCACCACCAGAGGGTTACTTTAAAATTAACATTGATGCTTCGATCTTGCCTAATCATATTACTACTTTGGAATTGCCATTCTAATTCGAGATCATGCGGGGAGATTCGTGGCAGCCATGGGACACCTACAACATGCCGAAACATAACTCAAGTCAAGCGTGGGGAATACTATATGCTATGCAATGGGAAAATCAACTTCAATATGAGAGAGTTTTATTTGAGAATGATAACCGTCAGGTAATGAATCTTCTTCAGCAGCAACACATTTCTCCTCCCTGGCAAGATGATTGTATAATTAATCGGTGTGTCAATTTGTTGAGTCAGAACCCTTGTTGGTCTTGTTCATATGTACCTAGAGCTTGTAATAGAGTTGCCGATAAAATGGCTAAGTATGTAAGGAAAAATAACTTAGCCAGAGTTTGTTGGGTAGTCTGTCCTTTGGAGTTCCGAGCAGCTTTAGCTGCTGACTATGTAAGCACCAGTGTACAGTAATCAATAAAATTTGTATTTTGTCAAAAAAAAAAAAAAAAAAGAAATGAACCATGTGAACACTAAATTCATGATTTGTTTTATCGCCGTCCAATGACATTGAAAATGGATATTTGGCTTTGATTGTAACCAAAGTTTAACCATAATTGCCAAGTTTTTGGAGCTGATTACTAGGTGTCTAGGTTATACCTATATTTACCCACGAAATACACGAAATGCACCCAAGTGCATAATGTATATTGTAACAGAAAATTAAGTTCTAACCTAGATGCACATGAGTGCATAATGTATATTTTTTTGAGTTTTTTGTTATTCCTCTTATTTTCCTTCTTTAATGCTTGTTTTTAGTTAATATTTTAATGGTGAATGCGATGGTAATAATGGTAGTTTTGTTGCTTAAGACGATGAACTAGTGGTTTTGTTGTGTGTCATATATTATAGGTGATTTCTAGGATAAACCAAGATTTATCTACGAAATACACAAGATGCACTGAGTGCATGATGTTTATTTTGAAGGGAAATAGGTTTTAGCTTGGTTGCACTCGGGTGCATACAGTATTTTCTTTTGATTCTTGTATGAAATAGGTTTTGGCCGGGTGGACCTGGGTGCATAACGCACATTCTTATTAGAAACAAATTTTGGCCAGATTGCACCTGGGTGCATAATGTGTATTCTGACGAGAAATAGGTTTTGGACTTGTAGTACCCGAGTGCATAATATATATTTTTTCGATTTTTATAGGAATTTTTTTTTGGTATATCAAATAAATTTTGGCCAAGTTGCACATGGGTGCATAATGCATATTTTTATAGAAAATAAATTTTTGCCAGATGCACTTGGGTGCATAATGTATCCTCGGCCTAGTTTAAATTTTTTTTTTCTTTCCGAATTTCATATCAACAATAGATCTTGTTTTGTAGAGATTTTCGATGGCTTTCCAAAAATATAAATTTTATTAAAATTGGACTTATATTTTGGAAGTTAAGACCTTTTTCGTTATTAATTTTAAATTGGAAAGAGAAAATAAATATGAGAGAGAAAATGATACAATAAAGAATAAAAATTAAAGTAAAGGGTATATATGACTAAATTTTTTTGTGTCTTTTTCAGCCAAGCCTATATTTTACATGTCCATTACTCCCGCACTTTATGGATTGTGGTCATATGACCCATTTTCCGAAATCGATATATGCATGTATAAATGACCATGTAACAAATTGGGACTTAATATTATTATTTTTTTTTTTTTGAGATAAACTGTCCTTTTATTATTAATTAACAAAGAACTGTTCTGGGGTAGGGTTAAACCCACAACATCATTCCTTACAATTACTTTCAGAAATTCCGGGCAAGAGTTGTCCCAGGTACAAGTGCGAATGTTTTTTCCTATTTGTGATTGTGGTTGGGTTGCCAGGTTTGCCAGACCATCTGCCGCTTGGTTCGCCTCTATGTATGCATGCATTATAGAGTAGGTTTCAATGTGTTGGAGATGGTTTTGTATTTCTTGTATCATTGAATGAACACTCCGAGGTATTTCCTCACTGTCATTGGTCAACAGAGCTAACAGTGGGAAAGCCCAAGTTTCTGCCACCATTGTTGTAGTTATCCCAATTGGCGCCGCCATGGCCATTATCACCTGTCCATGTGAGTTTCTGCAGATCCAACTCGCACCTGCTGCTTCCGGAGGTCCACGTGTAATGTAAAGTGTAACTTCTACTTGCAATAATAATGTAGAAATTGAAACAAAACACCATAAAATAAAATTACTAACCTTTGAATTTAAGCTTCTTCTACCGTTAGAATAAGGAAGAAACAAAAATTAAAGTTCTTCTCTATAATACTTAGAACTTCTACCCAAAATCAATTGGAAGTTACAAGCTTATTGAGGCATCACCTAACATCAATTTCACTCAAAGAGAAAGATTGAAAGAAAGAGGGAAACAAGGATTATCTCCTAGTATTTCTTAAAACAAAACTTTGGAGGAGTAGAACTAGGGTTTGAAAACATATAGTAGAGATGGTGGATAGAACAAGAAATAAAACCAAAGAAAGGGGGCAAAAGAGAGAAAGAGATTAACAAGGGTAGACGTGGTATTTAATGTATACCACTATGCATCATCCTCCCCTACGTAAGAGAAATTCTCCCTCGAATTGTCAACATCGGCTTCCATGGCATTGTCACCCCAATATGGAACCAAATGCTTCACGTTAAACACATCGGGTGTGCGAATGGAGCTTGGTAAGTTGAGGCGATAAGCATTGTCGTTAATCTTTTCTTCAATTGGAAATGGTCCAATCTTCCTTTCCTTGAGCTTGTTGTATTCACCTACGGGAAAACGTTCTTTAGTAAGAACCGCATAAACAAGATCTCCTATTTCAAACTCAACCACACGGCGCCTTTGATCAACCTTGTTCTTGTATTTCCTTGAAGAAGCTTCTAAATGCTTTCGGGGTACTTTCATGTATAAAGTGGAGTTGGGAAACAAAGTCTTCCGCCTTAGCATTTAGCCTTTTTAAATCTGGTACTAAAGACAAGTCAAGTGGTACTCTTGGATTGAAACCGTACAGCACCATGAATGGTGAATACCCACTACTCCGGTTCACCGCATGGTTGTAAGCAAATTCCGCCTTACATAAAACTTGGTCCCATGTCTTCAAATTCTCCTCAACCAAGCAACGAAGAAGATTACCTAGGGAACGATTTACCATTTCGGTTTGTCCATCCGTTTGCGGGTGATAAGCGGTGCTAAAACTTAATGGTCTTGACCAATTTCCATAAGGTACGCCAAAAATGCCCCACAAAACGACTATCTCTATCCGAGATGATGGAAGAAGGAATACCATGTAAATGGTAAATCTCTTTAAAAAATAGTTGAGCTACCATGACCGCATCCGTTGTCTTTTTACAAGCAATAAAATGAGACATTTTGGAAAAACGATCTACCACTACAAATATTGAATACATACCTCTTTGAGTACGCGGTAATCCCAGGATGAAATCCATGCTCAAATCTTCCCATGGACGAGAAGGAATAGGAAGTGGCATGTATAATCCCGCATTAGTGGTCGTTCCTTTAGATACTTGACATATATGACATCTCTTCACATATCGATGAATCTCCTTCCACATTCCCGGCCAAAAGTATGAGCTAGAAACCAAGTTCCAAGTACGAGTAGTCCCCATATGCCCCTCATCATGAAGCTCCTTAATAATTTTCAATCTCAAGCTTGATTACGGAATGCAAAGACAATTATTCCGGTAAAGGTACCCATCGAAAAAAACATAATCACCATTTTGGAGTGACCTTTCATCAACCATAAGAGGACCAAATTAAGTATCATTTTTTAAGAGCTCCCGAATATCATCGAATCCCAAAATACGAGCCCTCATTTGTGTAAGAAGAGAAGTACGGCGACTCAAGGCATCCACTACCTTGTTTTGTACACCCGAATTGTGCTTGATGGAAAAAGTAAATTGTTGAAAATAAGAAGCCCATTTACCATGCCTAGTAGAAAGCTTGTCTTGAGAATTTATGTGCTTCAATGCCATGTGGTCCGAAAACAAGATGAACTCATTGTGAATAAGATAGTGCCTCCAATGTTTGAGTGCTTGAACAATAATATAAAACTCAACTTCATAAGTGTTATATGCAAGTCTAGCCCCATTCAACTTTTCACTATAAAAGGCCATCGGTTTCCCTTCTTGAGAACCGCCCCAATGCATAACTTAGAAGCATCACAATAAAGTTCAAATGGTTTATCAAAATTTGGTAATATTAAAATTGGAGACGTACTTAACTTTATTTTCATCAATTCAAAGGCGTCATCCGCTTCTTGATTCCATGAATACTTTCCACCCTTCATGCATTCGGTTATTGGAGACATGATTCCACTAAAATTTGCAATGAATCGACGATAGAAAGATGCTAACCCATGAAAACTTCGAATATCAAACAAAGTTTTTGGCTTGGGCCAATTCCTTATGCATTCCACTTTATCTTCATCTACCGAAATCCCATCCTTACTAACCACATAACCAAGAAACAAAATTTTATCGGTCATGAATGCACACTTCTTCAAGGTAGCATAAAATTGTTGCGCCCGCAAAATCATGAGAACCTCACGAAGGTGACGTATATGAGATTCCATATCGGCACTATAAACAAGTATGTCATCAAAGTAAACAACCACACACTTCCCAATCAACGGTCGAAGTGCTTGATTCATGACTCGCATAAATGTACTTGGAGCATTTGAGAGCCCAAATGGCATAACCATCCATTCATACAAACCATCTCGAGTCTTGAAAGCGGTCTTCCATTAACCCCCCACCTTGATACGAATTTGATAATACCCGTTTTTAAAATCAAGTTTGCTAAAAACACATGCTCCACTTAATTGATCAAGTAAGTCATCCAACCGAGAAATTAGAAATCGGTACTTCAATGTGATTCTATTGATTGCCCTACTATCCACACACATATGCCATGAACCATCTTTCTTTGGTACTAACAAGGCCGGTACCACACAAGGTCTAAGACTCGGTCTTATAAAACCTTTGGCTATAAGCTCTTCAACTTGGCGCAGTAATTCTTCATGTTCTTCGGGACTCATCCGGTAATGGGCTTTGTTGGGAAGACTTGAACCGGGTACTAGATCAATTTGGTGTTGTACATCTCTTAATGGTGGTAATGCATCCGGTAAGTCGGTAGGAAAAACATCTTGAAATTCTTCGATAATTGGCTTGACTAGCGGTGGCACAAAATCATACGATGTAGATTCTTTAACATGAAGTATATAGAAAACCTTTGAATCATCAAATTCTTCTATGAACTTGTGATAAGTAAATAGATTTTTACCATCACCATTTTGTGGCTTAGGCATAAGCTCACGATTGGGTATAAGAGTCAACTTCTTATTGCTCCACATGAACGAATAGTTGTTTGTTCTCCCATCATGATTCACAAACCGATCATATTACCAAGGTCGCCCAAGAAGTAAATGACATGCATCCATCAAAACAACATCACACCAAACTTTGTCTACATATTTGTTACCAATAGGAAAATTAATGAGACAACGTTTTGTGACTTTTACCTCGCTTCCTTGGTTAAGACATGATAAAGAATATAGAGAAGGGTGTTCTTTTGTCTCTAACTTCAACTTGCGAACCACTTCTTCGGAAACGATATTTTCACAACTCCCCGAATCAATCACAATCTTGCAAACTTTTCTCCCAATTGTGCAAGTGGTTTGAAAAATATTATGGCGTAGCCATCGATCACCTTCATCGAATTTTGGAGTAAAATAGTTACGCAATACAACCAAACATGGTCCTTGGTCACCGGTGAGAAACTCCTCTTCCACTTCTTCGTCGGGTTCTTTATCAACTATTGGTTCTCCATAAGATCCAAATATACATCACCATGAACAAGTAAATTTTTCCCTGGGCGATTACTCTTCCTACATTCATATGCTTTGGGGCCATCTTCTCCACACTTGTTACATTTACCTTGAAAGACTTGTTGAGAGGTATTGGGTTTTGATGGAATGGTAATAGTTGGAGCTCGATTAGTTGGCATTGGAGAAGTAGTAGGTTTAACACCTCCTTGAGTGTGAGTACTCCAATTGGCATGAGAAACTCTCCTTGCATATTGCTTCTCTAAAGATAATGCCCTTTGATATACTTCCGACACCGAATAAATATCAAATAAGTTTAAAATATCTTTATATTGTATTCTCAAACCTCCTATATACCTTGCTACAAGTTGTTCTTCCGTTTCGTTAATATCGTTCCTTGCAATCAATTGATAGAACTCTTTGGTGTAGTCATTAATCGACTTGGACCCTTGCCTAAGATTTTGGAGTTGTTGATAGATAAGTCTTGTATAATTATGGGGTAGAAATGCAAGTTTCATATGTTTCTTAAGATTCTCCCAAGATTCAATTTAGCTTGACCTCTCTTTAACCTCATTTGTTTAAGTTGTTTCCACCAAGCACCGGCTCTTCCTCGAAATCGTGTTGCGACCAACCCAACCTTCTTATTTTAGGGCACTTCCTTGAAGTCCAACATTTCTTCAACCGTTACCAACCAATCAACAAAGTCTTCCGGAGCTAAACCCCATGGAATTCCGGAATATCAACCTTGAGTCCACCTTCCCATCGGTTTAAAGTAGTAACATTGTGGTATCTCGGTCTTTCTTCAAACATTTTTCGTCTCCCTTGTGGATGAACATGATTATCAAAAGAAGTGGTCTCCTCATCCCTCACTCCTTCTTCATAATTATGATGTTGAGTTCTAGATTGATCTTGATGGATATTTAAGTTACCAAGTCTTAATAAAAAATCTTCAAATTTTGCATCCATTCTTTCATCAAACGCTTCATGCTTAAGGACTTCCAATTCTTCTTTCATAGAAATTTCACCTTGATTAACTCTTTTCCTTGGAGCCATAATGAAATCACAACAAGAAACAACCCAATTTGATAATAGCACATACAAATATTCAAACCCCCAAGCTAATAATTAAAATCTTCTCCACAACTTCCCAAAAAAAGAAACCAAAGCTCTTGATACCAACTAATGTAAAGTGTAACTTCTACTTGCAATAATAATGTAGAAATTGAAACAAAACACCATAAAATAGAATTACTAACCTTTGAATATAAGCTTCTTCTACCCTTAGAATAAGGAAGAAACAAAAATTAATGTTCTTCTCTATAATACTTAGAACTTCTACCCAAAATCAATTGGAAGTTACAAGCTTATTGAGGCATCTCATAACATCAATTCCACTCGAAGAGAAAGATTGAAAGAAATATGGAAACAAGGATTCTCTCCTAGTATTTCTGAAAACAAAACTTGGGAGGAGTAGAACTAGGGTTTGAAAACATATAGTAGAGATGGTGGATAGAACAAGAAATAAAACCAAAGAAAGGGGGCAAAAGAGAGAAAAAGCTTAACAAGGGTAAAAGTGGTATTTAATGTATACCACTATGCATCAACGTGGCGTGTCTTTACTCGCTCCATCTGTGTTAATCTTTAGTCATTGTGCTGGCGGTGGATTCCATGGGACTTAATATAATATCCTTTGAACTAGATTTCTTCTCTAATTACTTTTATTTTCCAATTACTTTATCTTATTTCTCTGGGTTTGTTTTAAAATTTTTATTTTATTGGGATCGTCATCAAATGATTTAGCGAAACTAGATGAATAATTAGGATCTGAGCGAATTTGAGAGCTGAAGTGAGATCAATCAATCAATCAATCAATTAACATATATTAGTGAAGGTAATTCAAACAAATTTAGTTATCTTCATCGGCGTCCACTGCTGTATAAAACTTATAACTTGAAAGTTTATAACCGGTTTTAACTTATAATTTCCATAAGAACTTTGCAATGGATTTGTTAAAATCTCTTCATTTTTATTTTGAGCTTTTCGAAACTTTTCGACGTGAGTTTCCATTTAAATTGATTTTAAACTTAGTTTTGATGACTCAGGTGATGTTTAAATCGATTTTAAAACTTGTTTGGCTTAAAATTTCACAGTCAATATGAAGATTTAGGTAGTTCGAATTTATTTTAGAATTTTTAGCTTGCTTTATCAATTTTTTTGTCTTTTGACCAGAATTCGCGGCATTGGAGATGATTTTTCTCATTTGACTGTTGGAGAATCACCTATATCTCTTTGTAATCAATCCATGACGGACAACATGGAAGTTTCACTAATGATTTTATAATTTTAGCATCCTAAATCCTATTTATAATGTTTTCTTTAATTTTGGTCGGATTGTTATCGAAAGGTTATCTTGATTAATTATTTATAACTAAATCAAATCTTTGTGATTTAGTGTTGATTAAGTATTTATATAACTTTATGCTATATTGTGTTTTCATGCATGAATTAGATGGTGGTAATGAGATCTATTAGTTGAATGTTCTTTCCATTTATTTACGGGCATGATGAATGATTTGTTAATTAAGTATGATATCGATTTTGTATCTTATCTTTCATTACATCATATATTGTTATTTCAGCTTGTATGGTGTTTAGGTTGTTGATATGAGTTATCATAATCGACATGTTATTTCAGTCAGATATATCTATTTGCATGTTAATTTGTGTTGGTAGAAATACTACAAGAAACCTTCAAGATTTGTGAATTGGCTTTCATGCATGTTAGTTTTGAGCGTTGGTTGAGTAGATCTAGTGAATTTAATTATTGTTTTGTTCTTCTTATGTTTTACCGTGTCTTGTATGATTAAAATAAATGCTTAAAAATTTCAAATATTCTATGAAGCAATGTTTATATATGTCACTGTATTTGGGTGAAAAACAATGCACTGTAAAAGTATTTTTTTTTCAAGATTTGAGAAATCAAAATCGTACAAGATGGGCCTAAACCAAGAAATGACCGTTCACGTATTGCTTTTGTCGCAAATGTGGAGGCGATGAGTTGATCTTAGGGAAGAGAAAGAGAAAACATTGAGAAATCACTGTTTGACGAATTTTGCAATGAACACACTGATTTCTCATAAATTATGGAAGTTGTGTATAGGTGTAAAAGTGATGATCATGGAGGTTGTGGTCAAGTCGTTTCCGGTATGTCAGGAAAACTATATGACCATTAATCCCTCATCCTCTTAACCATCCCACTATTTATCACCTTCTCGTTATGGATCTGTTTCCACATCAGATGTTGTCGTAAAACGCCAGACTAATACCCAAATAAAAATCTTCTCTGTGACATATTTGATATCTCGTAGAAAGCAGTGAAGTCATGGACTACTACTATTTAGGTTAAATCATGGTGATGACTTGTTGAAACCAAATGCCCAACTCTGTATTTAATTAAGTAGAGTTGACTTTGTTAAGTCCATTAAAATATTAAGTCTCATAACGACTTATATTTTAGCAGGTTAATTTTAGTAAGTTTTAGAAGTAGACTGTATTTGAAAAGGAAAGGCTCCCAAGTACACTGACAACCTTTTCATTCGGCAACTTGTATGAAAAAAGCATAATACAATCACAAGTAGGTCAATAGTAAATACCCTTATGTTAGAGCACTGCTCGGTCGAACTCGCTGGTTTTGCTATCTCAAGCTTGTTATCAATGTTAGATGCACAAAACTATATCTTGATTTCTAGTCTAATAAAGTCAAGTCTCAGACTAGTATTAGAGTATGGTAGTTCAGTATCAGACGTCACTGAATAACCCTCGAAGATTGGACATTTGAAGAACTTCATCAATAAAGAGGTATGTGAAGACTGAACCATCATATTTACTCACGACATTTACCATTATATCTTATGAGACTATGTTGTAAGATTTTAATAGATTTAATATTGTAAATAAGAAATTTTGAATCAAGCTTGTCTTGTTAAATCTCTCGAAATATGATTCAAGCAATGAATGGTCTAGATCTTTGTTAATCTTGGTTAAGATTAATTTATTATTCATGAACTATTTTTGTTTCGGGTTGATCATTTGGAAATTGCCCAAACAGTGATATTTACTATCTATGGTGAACATTGGGAATGTTTCAAATTGTTTAAAGAGAGTTTCAGAACTTATTGAAATTCTGGACACAGGGTAGGTACGCATACCTAGTACGCGTACCCTTGTGATCCGAGTTTCGCAATATGGTAAGTACGCATATCAGTATGCGTACACTAATTTTCTGATTTCGTGAATATGAGGAGAATACACATACCCATTAGCGTACCCCTGGGATGTGAGTTCGTGAGTGGCTAAGGTACATATACCCGTTATGCGTATCCTAATATCCTGAGTTCCCGGATTGGTCTATAAGTATGCGTACCCTTACACATGCCTACCCGCTATCGAACTAATTAAGCAGATGCGCATAAACTATTTTCACAAATACGTTTGGTATTGCTACAACTCCCATAAATACTTCTAAGACAACTGATCGGTGCCTAATAATGCATATTCCTATATCATTTTTTTTTTATCTTTTATCATATCTCAAATGCTTCAATGCCGTTTTTTTTAAGTAAAATTTTGCATTTTGCGTCTCGGGGTGTCGATAATTTGTTTTGTTGTAATTATTGATATTTTGTGTTTGTAGGAGTAATGAATATTTGGAGTTTCATAAGATGAGTAGATGGCTGGAGGTTAAAATGGCAGCAGTATAGGAAGTGGAATTCACATGTGACTTAAGGATCAACTCATATCAGAAAATAGATGGGCTAAAGAATGAGCTAACCATGTTTGGAAAATGAGAGAGCAAATTAAAACTTCATGCACCTAACCCAGGTACAATTCTCCAGCTCCCAAACACACCCTTTATCACTCTTCCCATCTTACATTTCATCATTTCCTTCAACCCCGACATCACCCGACCCCATTCTCTTACCAATTTCTTCTTCTTATCAAACCCTAACTCTATCAGTCCTCTCGATAAAACAAAACCCTGCCAACTTCAGTACTCATATCCACACCTCCATCAACATCCTTCCCCCATCAGACCCCTTACTCATTCTCGAGGCACTTCTTTATACTCGATTCAACCTAGGGTTAGGTTTTGACTCCTTCAAGAATAGGTCAGCTGTTTGATTTTCAAATCCGAAGAAATCATTAAGCTAGGGATTCGATGTTGTTTCTCTATGCACCTAAGCCTTCAACAGCAGCACATAATCACGGAAGTAGGGTGGCTGTGGTGATTAAGCAAGTGGAGATTAGATCTGATTTCTATCAACATCAACAGTCAAATTGGTGAAGATAAAGGTGTGGTTGTGCTTGATTAAGGAGTAATACTGAGTGGTGAGTTTCAAGAACAAAAACCCCTTTAATTTTATATTGTATCAGTGGGTTGTGTGGAAGGGATTTTTGGGGGAAAGAATTGTTGTATAAATAGGGGTTGTTTAGTTGTGTAAAGGTATGCAAGGGTTAACAAAAGCAGGGAATATAAGCCAGTTCACAGTCCTTGCCTCTGTTTCTATTTTGTGTTTGTGAATTAGAGAAACTCAGTTAAAAAGGAGAAGTGCTTATATTGTTGAATATCAAAAACTTCATCTGTTTTATAACTAGCTATGTTCTAACTTTCTTAGCTAGGGCTTTGATGAAGCCCTTAGCTTACTACTAAAGTCTTTTGTTAATGAGATTGTTCTTGTAGATCTTAATTGAGCAGGATTTGGTTTAGTTTCTATATTGCTACTTACAACTTTCACCTAGTATGTTTTGCATCTTAGGTTGATAGATCAATTGTTTGTTGTTGCATCAACTCAGGCTTCACTGAATGTTATCAATTTGTGATTAGTTGTGCTGTAATAAGACAACTAATACTAGGAATTGATCTTTTAAGTTGTGATTGAACCTTTTATCTTTGAAACCCTTTTGGAAAGGCGAAAGACTTGTATCTTCACCACTAATCCGTTATAAGGGACAAGAACAATTTCAGTAATGAAACTATCTAGTGTAGGGTGAGTGGTGGAATTGATAGCTCTAGTATTCTCTTATCTGGTGTTTAATCTTTCATCCGAATTACATTCTCATCCGTCAATCAATTCTCTTTGTCAACATCTAATCATTTCAACAAACTCTTTAATTCAAATTAGTAAAATAAGGTTTGGACTTTAACTTTGCATTCACCTTATCCCTGAGGATCGACCTGTATTTGCACTATACACAATAAGTCACTGTGCACTTGCAAAAGTATAATTGTAGGCATCTTTCCGAGCCTACCAAGTTTTTGCGCCGCTGCGGGGATTTGGTAGTGGTGTAGTTGTTTTATTGATTAACTCTACTGGTTTTTATTTTAGTTTTGTATATACAGACTTTTCTATTTCCTTGCTGTCATTGTTATAACTTTGTTGCTTTGAACCATCTGTATATACCTTGCATTTTTGTTTGTCTTGCATCTTTTTCTAGTTATAGCCCTTCGATCATTATAGCATGTGGCTTCTCATCAATCTGTTGTAACTATAGTGTAGCCCTGTAACCTCTTGGATGTTCTATTAGCTGTAGTGTTTAAACTTTCTGTCATCGCATACTGCATCTAGGAATTTTATATACATTTATCTTTATAGTTCTGTGGTTTTAGTCATTGCATTTTAGTTATTTTCATCGCATAACTGCATCAAGTTAAACTTCCCCCAGTCTTCAATCATAATCACCAGCATCATTATTTTGTGGCATACCATTTCTGTTTTTCTGCTATCTTTAGTGTAACTCCATGGTGTGCTCCATCTGTTCATTACAATTAGAGAACTATCATTGTCCTGTGGCTGTACTTGCAATATTCTATCATTTTCATTAGTATAGACTGCCATTATCTTATATTCATATCTAGTTAGTGATGAGTGCCAAATAGTGCATATTTATACACCTTTTTATTGGCATTTAACTCATCTTTTGTACTCAGAAATCAGATATTATCCCAGATTCTGTGTTTTCTTTGTTTTCAAGAATAAATATTTGTATTAATTAATTTTGTGTTTTTAGGTAATAAATAAAGTTCAGAGAAACTGAGGAGCCAAAAGAGCGAAGAATTGGAGTCGAGCATCCATGGAGCAGAAGCCAAAGCCCGTGCGAAACAGTTGCAACCCAACAAGTAGCAACTCATCTACAAGACATGGGCTTGAGCTAGACCCGACCCGCGACCCGGATCCGAGCCCGTCCACTCCAAGCCGTCGAGATTTCTATCTTCTATATCCAACGGTCGCTGCCTCCATTCGCATCGAAGTTCGCTGCTCCCGTGCAACACCAGATCACTCCAAGTCTTCCTCAGCCGTTCAGATCGCACCGGTTTCATCTAACGCTCGCTGATGCCCTCTCATCAAACCTTCGTGCCCGCCTTACACCCTATCGACCCAACCCTATACCTATCGAGAAAAACTCATTTCTCTTCTTCTTCTTCTCTTTCTTCTCTTCTCTCTTCCACCCGACCTCTGCAAAACCCTTACCTCCTCATCCCTCTCGCCCCACTCGATAGGTGTAGAATACACAATACAAGATTTCTACTTTTCATTGTGTAGAGGACGAGAAGATGAAGACGATGCCGAAAGAATGGAGTCATTCCGAGTTCGTATGAAGAAGTTATGAGCAAAATAAGAACTTGGAAGACAAAGGGCAAGAGTGTCATTTCACAGGCATGTGCTATCTGGAGCCCAGTCACGGTTAAGGGCCAACTCTATTTGAAGGAACACTATCGGGAGTCGAGCCGGTGTTAAGGGGCACCTATCTTGGGGTGTATTTTATCTGGGGTGTCTTAATATCCCATCTCTACTACCCTAGTGAGAATTTCATTCTCTTTCTCAATCATTTTCACTTCAATTTCACCCGAAACAAAGATGAGTTGAAATCGAGAGATCACAGTGATGAATGTGAGAAGAGATTGAGTCTCATTGGCAAATTAAGATCGAAATCGAGGCGGATCTTTGGATTTGTAAATTGATTTATAAAGCCTCGAAATGGTGGAGATTTGAAGAACGAAAGGGATTTGCATCTCATCCGGAGTGGATTCGGAAATTGAAACTCGAGTTGAGTTAGTTTGAGAAGATGTGAAGATGGGAATTAGGTCTTCTTTGGTGAAATTGAGGGTCTGATGATGAAAATTGGTTAGGGTTTAGGCGATTAAACATGGCGAGATGAGTTCGAATGAAGCAATGTTGTTCGAGTTGAAGGAAGAGGAGTAATGGTGGTCTTGTTCTTGAAGAATTAAGAGCTACGAGATAAGGGGTCGATGTGAATTATTGTGATTGAAGATTGAGCTTACGGTGATGTGGTTTCTATTCTGCAGAGAAGAACAGGAAGATGAATTGAACCTAAGGCATTTAACTAGGGTTTGCCTTGAATATTCGTGGTCCAGTGTAAAGATTCAGCGCCGCAGCAAGGTGGAGGCTATAGCTAATGGAATTGAATGTGAGAAGGTTTTGAGAATGAGATTGTCACAGAGATTGCAGTTTGTTGTGAAGCTGTACACTGTGGAGTGATGGTCAGAGTATGGATGGGTTTGGCTCAGCTGAGAACTGAGTTGCAATTGCGGTTTCGGTTCGGTGGAAATTCAATAGCGGTTGGAGTTAATTTGTAATTACGAGCCTGCTATGAAAATGGTCTTTGGGTGTCTAAGGAGGAGTGATGCAATGTGGTAGTGTTTACTGAGAGCTGCAAGGGCTAAATGCAAGAGTCAAGCAGGTACTGGTGGTTTCTGTTGGGAAGTCTGAGCTTGGTGAATTGTGGGTTCTGGTGGTTACAGGGCTGGTGATGGAGCTGCTAGGTCACAAATGATGATTGGCTCTGGTGATTAAAATGAACTCAAGAAAATGGAATTGGGAGTTGGTGGTAAACTGAAGTAGAAGGCTATGTGGTTGAGCCATTAAACTTAGCATGAGTTTCATATGAGAATGAGAAGTTCAGGTCTAGAAGAATGCAGTATGGTTATGCCACTGCAATGAACTGAGATTGTAGTGGATTGCTGACCTGTTGCTATCAGTTGAAGGATTAGAATGGGTTGAAGCTGTAGGTGATAATGAAACTGAAGGGGCCACAGCTATTAGCTGGTTGCAGGTTTGATGTGGACTGGCTCTGGCAGGTTGGGAGTGTTTTTAGATGGTGGATGCAGCTGGCAAGATGGGTAGCTTCAGGTGGTGAGACTGCAATGGTTGGGCTGAAGAGCAGGTGGTGCTGGCATAAACTGTGTTGGTTTGGATCAAGATGGCAGAGCAGTGGAACATGAAGAATGGCAATGGCTTGATGACTAGGGATTGAGGTTGCACGAGATGACTTGCAGACTTGGCGGAAAGCCGCGGATGGAATAAGGAATTGAAATAGTGATCTTTATTCTTGCCGGGGCCATGATGGTCGGGCAAAGTGGAGTAATGATGCACAAGGATGGTGCTTCTGTTTTTGGATTGTGCAATGGCAGCTAAGTTGAATCAGCCAAGGCAGAACCTGATTCTATCTAACTCAGGTCTGACTCTCCCTGAATCGGTCTGATTCGGTACTTGACCGATTTAATCCGGTTTGACTCACTTGACCCGAGCTGACTCGACCGGTCCTGACCCGTTGACCCGGTGGCCGGTTTGACTTTGCCGGTCACCTGAAGTACTTTCCGGCGAACTTTTCGGCGGGATTCCGGCCATAATCCCAGTTTTCCTGACGAGCGTTTTGGGACATAATTTCTACACGGGTTTCTCTCCATGGTGGGCGGGTGAATTTCCAACTAATGGACTTTGAAGACAAAACCTAATTTTGGAAGGAGTGGAGCTATAAAAGAGAGGACTTTTACCTAATTGAGGACATCTTTTCTAATTCTTTTTCCTCTACTTGTTTTCTAGGGTTTAGAACATGAAACTTCTCTTTCTTCTTGTGATGAACTCCTTGAATATGAGTACCTAAGTTTATTATTGGTTATGGAATAGTTGGATTTCACATAATATGATTCTTTGATTCAATATATTAGTTTTGTCTCATAATTATCGTTTGCAATTCTCTGCGAAAATATTGTTTTATGATTGATTGATTGTTTTGTCAAGTTGCAAATTGGTAGAACTTCTAGTCACATCTATTGCTAGTTTAGGGTTTATTATACGCAAAGTGATATTCCTTGGATACAAGTAGCATAATATGATTATAGTTTGTAGTGATATATTCTTATGATCATATGTGAATCGTAACCTTTGTTAAATCGGATTAGTGCGCTATCACGTTCGATTGCTTTGATTGGCCTGATTTCATAGAACTTAATGCATCTAGGGAATTAAACTTGATTAGTGCTTTTACACGTTAGGTTGTTCCTTTAGATAGAATTCATATTCGCATCTTTTAATGTGTTTGTTGATGACAAGAGGAGATTTGCGGGATATTCTTGCGATCAAGGTATTCTAGGGTCTTTGATAAAAGTTGAGATTAAATATCAATTCTAGTTATTGTGAAAAGCATGTTAGTGAATGAAAACGAAATCCTTAACCAATATCTCTTCTGTGCCGACCGATCAACCTCCACCTCAACACCACCATCTCCTTCCCCTGACAGAGTCATCAGCGCCGCTTAACCACCCTTTCTTGAGTCATCTCTATCACAGCTTCTCCCACTAGAAGCTAGGCTAGAGATAACTAAAGCTAGGGTTTCTCAACAACCATGCATGGAGTTGCAGAGCCGAATAGACAAGAGGAGAGGCGAATCAGAGAGTATGGGTGAGAGTTTATTTTAATTTTAATTTCGATTTTTGAGAGAATTAGGGTTTTAGGGTTTGCTGTTGCATGTATAAATAGGGTGAGATGTGTTTGAAAAATGGTTCATGCCTGGGCTAGCCAGTGCTTCAATTTAGGTTTAATTTGTAGTTTAATTTCATTTGATGTTTTAATTTAAGTTGTTGGGGTTTCAATGAAACCCTAATTCCAAATTGTGTTTAAACTGTGTTAAATTGTTCTTGAATGCTTAATTGACAAGATAGCTTCAATTTTAACACCTCAATCCTTTTCTCTCACAGTGCATGCCAAGTATGCATTGTAGTTAGGTTAATACTGAGTTGAGAGTGTTTCAGCTCTTGCTTCTATTTTTAATACTAATTCCCCTGACTAGTTGTGCTTAATTAGACAACTAGTACTTAGGGTTAGTACCTTAGCTGATATTTGAAGTATCAATAGGTGAAACTCCGTAGACAAGCGGCGGAATTGACACATTGCCCTTGTCTGCCATAGGAACAAGACATTCAACTCAGTTGAACTCACAATAGGAGTTAGAGGTGAATTTGAAGACCTAGCAATCCCTTACCCTCACTGTTTACCTTAGTTTAGAGTCACTACATTTCATCTTAGCCGTATCGGCAACCAAAACCTCAATTTATGTTACATACTTCCTAGGAATTCAGTTTAGCATAGCCTTAGATCAATCAGAGCACCACAAGTCTTTGTGGTTCGACCCGTACTTGCCGCGTCTCCGATAGACGCCGTGCACTTGCGGTTTATTACAAGTAGGCTTAAATTTATACACATCCAAAGTCCTACTAAGTTTTTGGCGCCGTTGCCGGGGATCTGGTAGTGTACTACTTGTTCTTTAAAGCTTCATTTTACTGTTTTTCAACCCTGCCCTGTACATAATTGCTTTACCTCATATGTGCTGTCTTCTGTTGCCTTGAATCATCACTGAGTTTCATTCTTAGCCTTGTATACTTGCTATCATTTGCAACTCAGTACATTGTCCCATCTGTACATTGATCTTACTCATCTTTTGCTTTGGCTGTGTAACTCTGGGAACTGAAATTGATTGTTGAGTAACAGGTACTTTTGGAGCAAGATGAGACATAATCCAAGGAGCAGAGCTGGTGGACTTGCCTAAACCCAGTATTGCACTGGTAGTAATGTATCTCTAACCTTGCATGAATGAATGTAAATTATAATATGTTTATTTGGTAACCTTGCGCATAAACCATTACAGCCTGAGTGCATGACAAACTTATTAACTTGCTAGCCCCTGAAGCTGCAAGTGTTAAGTTCCAACTTGGAAAGCCAAGTTGGCTGAGCATAACCCAGTTGGAAAGCCTTACTCTGGCAAGCCTTAATATGAGCTTACAAGTAACCACCGGTGTTTGAGCTCCAGCCCCCCTGAAGCTGTTGAGCCAACTTATTCTTTTGCATCACTGTAATTTTGTGCTGAGCATCATTATATATGAATCTGTGAGACCCTGCTGCTGCTCACCCCTGAACTGCTGTGTATTCTACTCCAGCCCCTGAGCTCAGAGTTTGACATCAACTCATTTGTTGGTATCGAGTGAGTTGATTCCACAAACTCAACTGAGCCAGTTGACTTCTTATGTCCTGCACCCTGAGCATGTGTAAAAGGTTAGCATTGTATATTAGCTGATTAACTTGTAATTGTTGTGAATTTGGATACCTTGCAAATATTTTGAAAGTCTTCAATTGCTACAATCTGTGTGTGATCTTGTATTTTGTGATTGAGTGTTGAGTAGCAGAAGTAGAGGTAGCAATAGTCTGTTTTTCAAAGTCACAAACCCTGCACATGCTTCACCATTGAGTGAGCACAACCTAAACCCTGTGCACCATTCACAAATTTTTTTGTCTTGCTTGTGCAACTGCCAACCTAAGGTTGAAATTTGAGTTGCAAAGACTCGGTTGTTCCGTGCACTTCCTTAGAGTTTGTCTTGTGATCGCCTAACCGAGCACTCAAATCTGTGTCTTCAGTGTGCACACGGCCAGAGTGTTTGAGTTTGCCAAACCTCTGCACCAACAGAGCCCTGTACCAGACTGCTGGGGTGAATCAAACCATTGACTTCTAGCCCACTTGACTGAACACAACCCTGGGCTGCTTAAGTTAAAACCCATTTTTGGGCTTGGCATTCCACTAAAATTCTCGGCCCACAAAACCGGGTACAGTAAACCCGCCAAAAACAAAAAAACCAACTCTTGGGCTCATCTCACTGGGTGTGCACTATCAACCCACTTCGGGCTTGCACAAAACCGAGCCCAACACCACTTAAACTGGGCTGATACCCACCCAATCATCTGGGCCATGCAAACAATCTAAGCCTACATCTTTTGGGCTAGAATCAACCTATTCAGCTGGGTCTCACAACATCAAAGAGCCATCTTTTGGGCTTAAGTCTTGTATTAGTGGGTCATTTTTGAGTTTTGCTTTTCCGTGTTGAAATTGATTGTATGTTAACATGCTAGATGCACTAGCTAGGCTATGATTGTGTCTTTTAGAGACCAAACAAATCGACTAGTTAGAATCCGCCGAGACGAAATCGTAAGCATACCCCGGTTCTTCAACCGAAACCCAAGCCCAGACCTATTCGAAACGAGAGACCATGGGTGATGAACCAAACCCACCCCGTAGTCTCAAGGACTACATATACCCAACTAGGGCAAGCCAGCCCTCTTGCATCATTCTTGTAGTTGCGGGATTTCCCACACTACACCCCTCACTCAAATCTGTTTAATCAATCCATTTGAAGATGAACAATGATGTGTTTTATTAATTGTTTTCTTGAAAGATTTATAAAGAAATGTAGAACAAAGCTAAAGAAATTTCAATCTCTCTTTCCTTTCTCTCTCCTAATGACTTGTTTC